>JADRCG010000136.1:173283-196181 GCA_019844195.1 Rhabdomys dilectus | reverse complement strand
AAAAAATGGTGCTTTTTTCAGAGCTGTACAGAGAAACCTTGTCTCAAAAAAATCTTTAAAAATGGTGGATTTTTTCTAGTGTATAGGTATAAGAACTAGAATCTGTAGATTGTGACTATTTGTCTATCAATAAGTCATTTCAATGCCTCATCCTTCATGTCTGCTTTATTGTAGCTATAGTAGGTAGCTTTGTTACCTGAGTTAAATAAAATGACAACTCACAGATTTATAACTGTATTTTGAGAAATTAAATAAATATATGATAAGGTTATATGTTATAGGGTTAGGTGTGGCAAAAAAATTTTTCATAGACTCTGAGTGACTGTGTGATCATAATTATTGCCTGGGAGCAGTAGTAAGTACTTGCAGAGTTGAGATGATGACTTCAACATTTAGTAAGGTAAGGAGATGAAGAGTTATTTTGGGTTATTTTATTATATTAATATAAGCATGCTCTACAACCTTCCATGTCAGTTTATGTCAGTAATGATGCTCCTAAATACTCTATGTTACAAGCCTTTGAAGCTGCTCTACAGGTGCCATAAGAACTTAAACAGTACTTGATGACATAGGCTGGACTCTGTAGAAAAGGTACAGTTTTGGCAGTGGATGGATGTCCACTAATCCCCCCCCAAAAAAAACAAAAAACAAATATATATATATATATATATATATATATATATATATATATATATTCCAGCTTAATTTCTCAGAGTTACCACAATAGGTTTTGTTTTCCTACCAGCTTTAAACAAGTTTATAAGACATTGCTTTGAATTATTCTTGATTATGAAGTAGAGATTTTTTTTTTATTATGGCAGCTGTCCAATTTTCTTTTTCTTTTTTTGGTCTCAAGACACTGGAACTACCATATCAATATCACTAGTGATACTTGATTTCATAATAGTCAAACAAGGTCCCGGTGACAAGATTATTGCTGAAAGTATTTTAGCAATTTCCAAATAGCATATTGCTATTGCATGTTGTGGGGTCTTGGGTAATATCTCTGACCTAGTTTCAATAGTTTTATTTCTTAAACTTCAGTAATTCCCTTCATCTAACCAAAAATTTATTTTCTTATACCTGTGGTGATTTCCTACTCACAAACTTGTGACTCAGTTATTTTGGAGTATTGTTCAAACTTCAACCTTAATTCAACTAACTGTTAAGCTAAGAGACATTTTCTAAGATAGAGGAATGATATCCAGAAGTCTTGTGGTTTTCAGTGTACTGAGGTTTTTTGTTTTTGATTTTTTTTTTATGGATAAAGAACTTGTAAGTGGACCTAAATTAAAAGCAGCTTGTGATTCCTAGGTAAAATATTACCAAAAATCATACAGTACATTTTTGTTTCTTTTTTTCTTATGTTTGAATAAGTCACATCATTGTTTGAGTCAATGATAAGAGTTACTTTTATGTTGAAAGTTTAAAATTATTTAAAATCTATGGATGTTCTAGGTAGAAAACTAAGTCCTCTAGTTCTTATGTTGGTGATGATCAGTTTGGAAGCAAAGAAGTTTTAATAGATGTCTACATTTCTTTATTGTGCACATGCAAATGTTCTTGGGTGTCCTGCCTGTCATCCAACCAGAAAACAGAAATATCAATTTTACACTGCTTTATTTAGTTTAAATAGCAGTTTTTAAATATCTTCTCATTCTTCTTTTACTCATTTTCTAGTCGGAAGAGAAATTACATTAATTTGTTAAATACTACTAATTGTGATATGATTAACATTCTATCATGATTTTATTTGAATCCAGTTAATGTTTCATGCTCTTTAAATTATGACATCATACATTTATTCTAATAATGTTTTATATTTCCAATATGATATTGTGTCTTTATATTGATGATGCAATGCCCTTCCATTTGTAATATCATAAATTTTTAATTATGATGTCTCACTCATACTTTGTATCTGTCAATCCCATCTTATTTTATTATACTTCTATATTGAAGGTAGAATATTTACATTAATCTTCATATGTACTTTATATTAGGAAGACATACACTGAAAATTACAATGTCATTAATCTTGTCATAATTTTCTAACTATATGTCCTATTCTGTCAATTGTTAGTTTATAATCACTTGATCATTATGCAATGTCATTTCTTTGACTGGTATCACAAAGTAGAAGTTAGTCATAAGTTTTTTTGGATATTTTTTTCTAGTAGGCCAAAGTAAAAATATATAGTTTTATAGCTGTAGTGGTTGCCAAATTAAGTCTAATAAATGATCTCTGAAAGGCTGGTTCTTTTGAGACAGACTGCTAATAGGAAGAATTTTGGTCTTCACTCGTAGTGAGTGAACATGGGTTAAAATATTCTGGAATTCTAAATAATCAGCTAACATGAAATAGAGTAGTTGGCTGATGCATATATTATGTTTCTTCATAATGTGGATAATGTGGATAGATAGTATCTGCATTCTGATAAACTAAGTAATAGCTCAACAAACTGAGAGCTCATTCAGTTTTGAAATTTCAATGGAAATCATGGGATACTGATGCCCATGGACTTTGCTACTTAACCAATACATAAAGAACTCTAATATTCTTGATGATTTAAGAACATAAACACTGACTACTAGTTTCAATGGTAGACATGTTTAGCATGAATGCAGAAGAGTTAGCGATGCAGAAGTATACTATGGGACTTTGATTGGGGGAATCTCAAAAACCTCCCATTTGCATCTGCCTATTGACAAACTGATAAAGATTTAGTCCGGTAAACTCTAAATCTAAACATAACAGTATAACCATGACATTTATAAATAGTAACCATATCAATGTATATTGACAAAACAACAGGATGCCTCAATTGTAGAAATCAGTCTAGAGAAAGCCCAGAGATATTGAGAGAAGAAGAAATAGTCCTCCAAATGTTATAGAGCATGTTCTTATCTAATATTTTTCTATTTGAACATTATATAAAATTTACCATAAACCCTACACCATTGTTCCTATATAAGCACTTACATTTACCTCTTTTCATATGCATGTACTCTTCTTATATTAGTTGTTGTTACTGAATTATGTAGTAGTTTAAGTACATATATTTTTAATCAGATAAATATGGCCATCATTTTTTAAGTTCTTTCATTTTTCATTGTTTCTTTTATTATTTTTTGACTCTTTATCTCTATCCATTTTTTAAAGATTATTTTTTTTCTGCATACACATTTTTATGTCTGATTTTCTTTCTTTCTTGTGGCCTTTCTCCCTTTTTTCTTTATTATTTCCCTTATTCATTCTTTTTTCTTTCCTTCATAACTATCTTTCTTTTATGCTTGTTTTCTATCTTTCCTTATTTCTTTGTAAGATTGTCTTACATAGTCTCAATTAAGAAATTTCTATGTTTAAATTGTGGGCAAGATAAATTGAAAACCATATTTCTGTAAGTAAGTAATTTATGTCCCTATTACAGGGTTGTTGGTAGCTGTCTTAAATAGCATCTTTTTTTGCTATGAACTAACATCATGAACAAGGGAAGTCTTATATAGACAACAGTAAATTGAAGCTGTCTTACAGATTTAGTGGTTGAGTTCATTATAGTCAAGGCTAGAGCATGTTAGCATCAAGGCAGGCATGGTTCATGCAGGACTGAGAGTTCAACATCTTCATCTGAAGGCTGTTTGTGGAAGACAGACTTCCAGGCAGCTAGCATGTGGTTCTTATGCCCACACAAACAGTGACACACCTAATCCAACAAGGCCACAACTTCTAATGGTGTCACTCCCTGGTACAAGCATATATAAGCCATTACAGTATCACTGCAACATGGTACACACATTAGAAATGTGGTATAGGTAATAGATTTTTAGCATAGGTTGGCAAAACCTGTGTCTTTTTAAGTACTAAAAATTAACTGAAGCAGTGATGTCAATGAGGGCATGAACTGTTGTATGAAACCACTAAACCAGTGGGGAATGAATTTTCGTGTGCCCAAGTTTCTCTGGTTTTAAGTTTTTCCTAGCATATTTTTTTATTCTTTATAATTGTAAGCAATGATCACAGATTCGTCTATTGCAGAAGCCCTATACAGAAACAATACCCAAAGGAGTCCAGATTTACACACTTTATACTTCAGGTGATATCACAGAGAAATAGGATCTACACTCATTAGAAGAATTGATTATTCTGTATGACAATGGATAAGAACCTTGCCTCCTACACAGACCATGGGAAGATACTGCTTACAGTATTACTTCTTTTGGCTTGCTCAGTCTTCTCTGCAGAACACATCACAACCCCTGGTAATGACAACTACAACGTATGAATCTCTTCTCTACTGATCTCTAATAAAGAACATATCTTAGAGCTTAATCTCATACAAACATGTCTTCAACTAATTCACCATTGTCTCAGATAACTCTAAGTTGTGTCAAAGTGTGTCACAAATTCATTTAATATCTGCAGAGATAAGGAGAAGTCCAGAGTTCGATGTGGGGTTGAGAAAGCTGTTTAAAATTGGAGAAATAGAGTCTCTTGTTTGTACATTTCAGTACCTTTGTAGCTTGTCTAACAAATATGTATCCAGAATACTTGAATAATTTTTTATTTGGTAAAATTTAAACCCAAGTTGTTTAATACATCATGTAAAGTTACCACTGTGAATGTTTCTAAACTCTTCAAACATTTTTTCCCATAGGAAGAGAGACTTTATTTGGAATATGGTATATGGTCCCAAAGGTAGGATTGGGTGAATTTAATCTATGACAGTTATTTGATTGTAAAAAGTCCAGTAAGTTTTATGGAAACATTTACTATCTGGTAATAACATAGAAAGAAAGCACTTCTTCAAAAGATGGATGAGTGTGCTTTCCTTTATTTCTCTAATGGGATTTTTAATATTCTCTTTAAAGGACTCTATAATCTTCATGAGACGGAATTTAAGCTCAGAATCTTGCACTTCAGGTGTTTTAGATTATCCAGAGCTTGCACTGTAGTAGGACATCTGGGTTCTAATGGTGCAAAATTTCATTGGCTTCGGTGGTTATATTTTACATTTTCCTTTCTATATCTACCTATCACTCGTGTTAATTGGCCTGTATGTCCCTGAATACAGCAGGTCTCCTGAGAGGCAGATGGAGCAGTTTGACACAGTTTTTAGAAGGCATCCTGGGAAACAGGCAGTATCTCGTCTATGGTTAGACCACACTATACTGAAAGACAAGATGGGCTGTCAGGTTAGGGTAGGTTTACCAATCCATACTGAATGCATGGGGGAGGTACAAAGGAAGATGTGGCAAGTCAGAGCCAATGCATGCCAGGACTTGTGGGTTTCCAGCTGGCATGATATTCAAATAGACTTCTCACGTTTCTGGCTAGAGTAGTGCTTCTGGGAAACAGCCAAATCTATGAAGCTAAGGAGCAGGCAGGCTGATGATTTGCAGTTACAGGTGGAGGTGACAATGTTACAGGGTAAAACACATTGTTACAGAAGAAATTATACTTCTACTTCCATCCCTACAGAATGCAGATTTTGTTCTACTTAGTTCATTTTAAGAAAACAGAAATTTATTGAAGACAATGAGAAGGTTCTGTCCACTAGAAATAATTCACCAGCATGCCAGGATTTTTTTTAAACATAGATTCAGTCACTAGAACATGACAAAAAGGCCCTCAAGTCAACTAACTACCAAAAGTATCACTTGGCAATCCACTATTCTAACAAGGTATGTCAAAAGAATACGCTTTTATCTTGAGTCAGAGGAATGAATATGGGGATGAATACTGTATAGAATTCTCAGTTCTAATTAACTGAGAAACAAATATTTATGAGACCTTATTCTTAGCTGGAAGACTTTCCAGAACCTTCAAAACAAAGTCTTTTTTTTTTTTTTTCTGAGGACAGAGGACAGAGTTCGTTTTGGGGGGACTACTCAATATGTAACAGCATACAGGATCTTCATCTATCATCTGAACCTCAGATGCAAAGTTGACACAAAATGTGATTGGGTGTTCCAGGTAGTTCTGACACTGTTTATCCAACCTGTTAAATATTATTGAGTATGCTGAGTTGCAAAGACACCACAGTGGAAAAGAACCTTATTTCACCCACCTATATAATTACAAAAATGGCTTTAAACCTTGCTAAATGCAGGTATTATGGGAAAATCCAACTTATCATGGCTGGCTCTTAGACTATTATTTTCTTAGTCCTGAATTAAAATTCTTAGCTACTCGACTATGTGGCACCAAGAATCCTTGATCAATTTTAACAGATTGTATCTAGTGTAATTCAATTCCTTAGTCTTGGGTATTATTGCTATGTGCAGGTCAACTTTCAAGGCTTGAGCTATAGTTTTACTGTCACCATCCACTCCAGCATATGCTGACAGGAGATGTTGTAAAGAACATTTAGGTAGAGATGGTAAAATATCTAGGAAAAGAATATATCCCTGCTGCTTCTTGCTAATTGGGCTGGAGTATCACCTGAGATAAAGTCATTGGAGTGGCCAGGCAACAGTCATTAGCTCATAATAGCCCATACTTTTATATGCATTGCAATTTCACACCCACAGTACCCTCTTGTGGTTCAATAGTTTATTCTAATTTGTTTCCTGAAAAAGGCATAAGAAACTCTGTGAATAGAAATTCATTTTACTTAGCCTATGGCACATGTTTTGATAGAGATACAACTAAATCAAACATGCATGAGAATGTATTAGGATGCCCTGGCAGTAGATTAAGGGACATTTAGACATATTTCATATATGTAACTTCTTCAAATTTATAATGGAGACAATATCTTTCTTTTGACTTGATTTTCACTTACTCAGACCCTTGACACTCAATAGGAAAAAAAAAGATCTCTTCATAAACTTTTCTTTGGGACATGGCTAAGAACAAAAACTCAAGCAATACTGGCTAGGATGTAGAAAAACTGAAACACTCCTCATTGAAGATGGGATAGCTAAATTACAAATTCACTGGATATCAATCAGACATTTCCTCAGAAAATTATGAGTAGTTTAACTTGAAGAAATGTCTAAAGGATAATCTCCCATATCACAACTACATGTACTCTCTCCTATGTTCATAGCAGCTTTGTTTGATATAACCAGAAGCTGAAAACAACAAAGATATTCCTCTACTGAATAAGGGATAAAGTTAATGTGTCTGATTCACACACCAGAATACCATTGTACTACTAAAAACAAGATATCATAAATTTTGCAGGCAAATGAGTAGAACTAGAAAATGTCAACTTGAGTGAGGAAATTCACATCAAAACAGCCACATACTAACATTTCACATTTCAGGAGCTGTTAATACAGTTTAGAGTCCAGGAGTCACTGAAGTCAGGCACCTTCAGTCTTGACATCTGTTGCTTATGCAGATGTGAGGTCAAAAAGGACCATCAGCAAAAAATGTGAAGAATCACAGTTATTTGAATTATGTATACATCTCCTGATTAGAATTCTGAACAGGTCAACATTCTTGGAGATACATTGTCAAGATCAAATGGGCCCTCTTGGTTGCTATAGGTACAGAGAAAAAATGTTTCCAAGACACAGGAAGACTAGTCATTTTCCACAAATGTCACCAAAGTTCTCATTATTTTTAAGTTTCCTGGGTAGACTCATTCATTGTAGTGGGGATGCATCCTGTTAGAACATTAAAAAGTTATCTCAAGTGAAACAGGCAATTTACCAGGAATTCTTAAAAAGCAAACAAATGAAAAAACAAAACAGAACTAAACCTAAAAATGCTTTATGAGTACTGGTTTCCTCTAGCATTGGATCTATTTGACAATGAGTGTGATTATTGTGCTACAAAGAGTATCTGTGGGTGACTTGTATGAATGTATACACATGCATGTATACTATAATGATTCTCATTATTCCACTTCCTTCAATATTAAAATATTTTCCATGGAGACATGTTCCTCTCAATAAAAATGGTGAATAGAACTATTTTTTCATTCTGTAAAAATGAAAAGAAGGTGAATAGAACTGTTTTTTTTTTATTCAGTTTTAAAAAAGCTGAGAGTGGTAGTATCTCTATCTTAGAGATATTAGAACAGGAGTGTATAGAATATATTTAAGAGCTTATCACTATAATGGAATAGCATCCTGGTGCTTTCTGTTTCTTGTTTGCATTATTGCAGCCACAGGAGGTAGCTGTGTCATATAGTTGAAGTAAAATTAGTTAAATGTCCAGAGAACTCATTTCTTTAGGGGAAAGGTAGAAGATAATGTGGGCTAATATGTGAGTGGATTTGATTTAATGGCAGAGTTTTAACAATTATTAAAGGCAGTAAGATGACAATTGTTGCCTTGTAGATTCTCCATGCTCATATAATGGAATTAAAAAATCAAGAAGAACATTTAATGTAATGATTTCTTCAAAAATCTTTCTCTGCTAGATGATGTACAATCCTTAATGCCAGCATAGGAGGGAGATAATTTTCCTAGTCAGGCATTTGGCATTCTTAAACAAATTCTGTGTACCTAACCTAACTAAATACAGGTTGTGAAAAAAAGAATTTTTTAAAGAATTTTTGGTGGATTTTGTCTTTTCTAAGAAGCAAAACTCTGGAATAAAAAAGTAAAAGGCACAGATGCATCTACAGGTGAATTTTAATTTTTAAACTTTCCCTATCACAATCTAGTTCTTAAAAAATAAATGTTCATATGGGAAAAATTATTTTCTAGTCTGTCAGCTATCCAACATAGTCCATCTGGCAGTTTGAAGGGCATAATATTATAATGTTAAAACATCCAAGAAATAGAAAATCCAATGGGGATCACAACTGAGTGTGTTGTTCAGATGATAGCTGAGTTTTGTACCAATGTAGTGTCAAGATATTGATGCTGCATCCTGAGAGATTTTGCAACTGCCTCTGAGCCCTGTGTTCATAATTTTTTTGAAGATGCTCAATACAGGTAACCTACAAATATTTATACCTTTATACATACATACATACATACATACATACATACACATATGTACACACATACATATATAAACATGTACATGTACATATATATCTATGTATACTTAAATGCATATGAATATATATGTGTATATATTTATGTTTATTTGTATATATGCTCTATACATTGTACATCAAGGTAGTGATATTTTCACTATAGTACTGTCCCAATTCAATGGTAATAATATTATATAATCTTCAGAACAACACCCATCCACTGAGTCAACTTGTGAGATCTGTCTTCCTTGGATTTCCTAAGTTAGTGTATTGTCACATGGGAGTATTGTGGCAAGCAGACAAATGGGGAATTCCTCAGCTGAGAAGTAGGAAAGTGATCCTATATTACTTATAGGATAATAAGTAATATATTTATAACAGCATGAGATTCTAGTTGAAATAATACACTAAATCAGAATTATTTTGTTTGTAAATCCATGATTTACTTTTTGCTTTTTTCTCATGTCTAACATTTATTGCAGTCTGAATTTTCCATGAAATTTAAGGGTTCATTCTCTCTTTGAAATCCAAGGTATTTTAATATATGCTATATATGTTACTTTGGATGACAAGTCAGTTTCCAAAGGCATGCCAGGTTGGTTAAATTCTTAACCAAGGAAGAAAGAGAAAGCATATTTGTTCAGGTCCAATGGTGGCCTTCTCAATGCAGTTTATTCAGGATCCTTTACAATATCCTTTCTGGAAGCCCTTCTCCCTAAGCCCCTTAACGGCCATCCTTTTATACCCCTGCCTGTCCCAATCAGCACCTGTCTCATTGGCATGCCTCATTGGTGCACCTCAAACAGCCCGATTCTCATGGCAGCAAGTCTGCGCAATAGTTCTGCAGTTGTGGCTCAGTTAGGGAAAGGTGCACTGCAGTGCACAAACTGCTAATAAGTTTTGATAAGTGCCATTTATAAGACTTGGCCTATGCGCCATTTTAGCTGGCCATGCCACTGCACCCGCTCTTCACAATTTCCCCTTATTTATTAATTTTGTCAGGGAGAGTGCCTGTCTTAGGTTGCCCACTCAGCAATGCCCTGCCCCCCTGAGGATTATAGGGTAGACAATGGGTAAGGTGAACTCCCATGGTGAACTCTCGTGGCAGTGAGTCTGCACAGTAGTTCTGTGGTTGTGGCTCAGTAAGGGAAAAGTGTGAGGAGCGCAAACTGCCAAGAAGATTTGACAGGTTCCATTCATAAGATTTGGCCCAGGTGCAATTTTAGCTGGCTGCACCACTGCATCCGCTCCTCACAATACAAAATTGTAGTAGATTTTACATATGTTGGTTGAATAAGGAGGAAACTTGTCTGGGATCAATTTCTGTCTTTCTAGCATCAAATAGAGAGATCTCGATTCTACTAAGTTCCAGTCAATGTCCCTGCCATTTTGTTGGCATTCCAAATCCATGCACTTTACATTACCTTTGTGTACATGTTCTGGCTATCTGAACATGACCCATGGAGTTGATAGTGCACTATTCTTCCTCATAATGTAATTTTTCTTTATTTTTGAGATAGTCACAAGTTTTTGATATTTTCTTTTGCTTTCTGGTGTTCCCCATCTCCAATATTTCTATATATATATACTCTCAATACTTGTAAAGTGTTATGAGAAACCAATCATGGCTGCAAATTATATATATATATATATATAGATAGATAGATAGATAGATATAGATGATATAGATATAGATATAGTTATAGATATAGATATAGATAGAGATATAGAGATATAGACAGATATATATATATATATACATATATATATATATATATATACACGCATATATGCACATGTACACATGAGGTGCATGATTATTTCAAATGTGCACATGGCAAATACATGTCTATATATATATATATATATATATATATATATATATATATATATAGTAGATACATTTTCAATCATGATTTATTTCTCAATAATAGATAGTTTTAGCAGACATAAAAAATAAATTATCAGTCTCAATTGGACATATATATATATATATATATATACTAATTAAAGACATTAAATTTTCATTTTATTATATCAGACTAAGAAGCTCAAGCAAATATCTAATTTTTTGTTTTAGATTTTTTATGCTTGTGATTACACCCAGAATCTTCAATATGCTAGACCATCAGTGTACTCCTGAACTAATGCTTGGAAATTATGGTAGAAAAGTCTAACATGATCTTTCTTTTTTTTTTTCTATATTGGATATTATATTGACATTTCAGATTTTATTTCCTTACCACATTCCCCTCACCACCCAGCAACCTCCTATCCAATAACTTTTCCTCATGTTTCTAGGAGGCTTCTATGCCCCACCTACTTTCCCACTCCCTCCTCCCCAGCCTCGAATTCCCCCACACTCGGTATTCAGCCTTCATGGGACCTGGGATCTCCTCTCTTACCTATGCATGACAAGGCCATCCTCCCTTATATGTACAGATAAAATCATGTGTCCCTCCCTATGTGCTCCTAGGCTGGTGGTTTAGACCCTGGGGAGCTCTGGTTGGTTGGTATTATTGCTGTCCTCATGGGGCCATAAAACCTTTCAGCACCTTCAGTCTTCTCGCTAACTTCCCCATTGGAAAACCCTTGATCAGCTCAGTGGTTAGCTGTGAGCATGCCCCTTGAATTAATCAGACTCTGGCAGACCACTAAGGAGACAGCTATCTTAGGCTCCTGTAAACATGCACTGCATCTACCTTTGGTGACTGCACACAGGATAAATATCTAGGAGAGATGGGCTCCAGTTTCTGTCCCACACTTTCTCTCTATATTTGCTCCCTTGAGTATTTCATTACTCTTTCTAAGTATGACCGAGGCATCCACATTTGGTCTTCCTTCTTCATGAGCTTCAAGTGGTCTATGAGGTGATTCTTGGCTATTTCAACCTTTTGGGCCAATATCCACTTACCATTGATTAGATACCATGTGTGTTCTTCTGTGATTGGGTTGCCTCACTCAGAATATATTCCAGTTCCATCCAGTTGCCTAAGAATTTCTCAAATTCAATGTTGGCTGCTGGCTTGCTATATATTGCTTTTACTACATTTAGTTATGGGCCTTGAATTCCTGGTCGAACCAAGACTTTTAACGTGAAGAGATGTTAAATTTTTTCAAATGCTTCCTCAGCGTCTAGTGAGATGACCATGTGTTTTTTTCTTTGAGTTTATTTATGTAGTGGATTACATTGATGGATTTCTGAATATTGAACTATCCCTGCATTCCTGGGATAAAGCCTACTTGATCATGAAGGATAATTGTTTTGATGTGTTGTTGGATTCAGTTTGAGAGAATTTTATTGAGTATTTTAGCATCAATATTCATAAGTGAGATTGGTCTGTAGTTCTCTTTCTTTGTTGAGTCTTTCTGCAGTTTAGGTATGAGCATAATTGTAGCTTCATAGAACAAATTGAGTAATATTCAGACTGTTTCTATTTGATGTAATAGTTTGAAGAAAATTGGTATTAGGTCTTCCTTGAAGGTATGATAGAATTCTGCACTAAAACAATTTGGTCCCGGGCTTGTTTTGGAGGAGAGACTTTTAAAGAACAGCTTTAGTCCATGGTGGTCTGATATGGTGCAAAAAATTATTTCAAACTTTTTTATGTTTTGAGCCCTGTTTTGTGACCAATTATATGGTATATGTTGGAGAAGCTACCATGAGGTGTCGAGAAATAGGTATATTCTTTTGTTTTAGGATGAAATGTTCTATAGATATCAATTAAATCCATTTGATTCATAACTTCTGTTAGTTTCATTGTGTCTCCGTTTAATTTTTTGTTTCCATGATCTGTCCACTGTTGAGAGTGGGGTGTTGAATTCGCCCACTATTATTGTATGAGGTGCAATGTATGCTTTGAGCTTTAGTAAGGTTTTTTAATGTATGTGGTTGCCTTGCATTTGGGGCATAGATGTTCAGAATTGAGAGTTCCTCTTGGTACATTTTTTTTTGATAAGTATGAAGTGTCTTTCCTTATCTTTTTTGATTATTTTTGATTGAAAATTGATTTTATTTGACATTAGAATTTCTACCCCAGTTTTTTCTTGGGACCATTTGCTTGGAAGAATGTTTTCCATCTTTTTACTCTGAGGTGGTGTCTGTCTTTTTCACAAAGGTGCATTTTCTATACTCAGCACAATGCTGGGTTGTATATATGTATCCAGTCTGATAGTTTATGTGTTTTTATTAGAGAATTGAGTTCACTGATATTAACACATATTAAGAAACAGTGATTGTTGCTTCCTGTTATTTTTGTTATTAGACGTAGAATTATATTTGTGTATTTAGCTTCTTTTGGGGTTGATGGAAGGTTACCTTCTTGCTTATTCTAAGTTGTACTTTCCCACCATGTATTGGAGTTTTCCATCAATTATACTTTGAAGTGCTGGATTTGTGGAAAGATATTGTGTAAATTTGGTTTTGTCTTGGAATATCTTGGTTTCTCTATCAATAGTGTTTAAGAGTTTTGCTGGGTATAGTAGTCTGGGCAGGCATTTGTGTTCTCTGGGGTCTGTATTATATCAGTCCAGGTTATTCCGGCTTTCATAGTCTCTGGTGAGAAGTCTGGTGTAATTCTTATAGGTCTTTATTTATATGTTACTTTATCTTTTTCCTTTGCTGTATTTTGTATTTTTTTCTTTGGTTTGCACATTTGATGTTTTGATTATTATGTCACAGGAGGTAATCCTTTTCCGTCTAGTCATTTTGGAGTTCTGTAGGCTTCTTGTATGTTTATGGACAGTTCTTTCTCTAGTTTAAGAAGGTTTTCCTCTATAATTTTGTTGAAGATATTTACTGGCCCCTGAAGTTGAGAGTCTTCACCCTCATCTATACCTATTATGCTTAGGTTTGGTCTTCTTATTGTGTCTTGGATTTCCTGGATGTTTTTAGTTAGGAGCTTTTTGCATTTTGCATTTTGCATTTTCTTTGACAGCTGTGTCTATGTTTTCCATTGTATCTTCTGTGCATGTGATTCTTTCTTCTATCTCTTATATTCTGTTGGTGATGCTTGTGTCTATGACTCCTGATCTTTTTCCTAGGTTTTCTATCTCCAGGGCAGTCTCCCTTTGAGATTTCTTTATTGTTTCTACTTCCATTTTTAAATCCTGGATGGTTTTGTTTAATTCCTTCTTCTATTTGGTTGTGTGTTATTGCAATTTTTAATGGATTTTTGTGTTTTTTTCTTTAAGGGCTTCTACCTGTTTATCTGTGTTTTCCTCAAATTCTTTAAGTATGTTATTTATGTCATTCTTAAAATCCTCTATCATCATCATGAGAAGTGATTTTAATTTTGAATCCTGCTTTTCCGGTATGATGGGGTGTTCAGGGCTTGCTATGGTGGCAGAACTAGGTTCTGATAATGCCAAGTACCTTTGGTTTCTGTTGCTTACATTCTTGTGCTTGCCTTTTACCATCTGGTTAACTCTAGAGCTACTACCACTCACTGTCTCAGACTGGAGCCTGCCTTTCCAGACATCTTGCTTGTGTCAGAACTCCTCAGGGTCCAGATGTCTCTGTGATCCTGTGATCCTGAATTTCAGCTGCTCTGAGTACAATGGCTTCTCTAGAATGTCTCAGGATATGGTGCCTCAATGGGAGCAGACCAGCTAGTTATTCACTTTTCTGAGTTCCATGGCTCCTCTATGATGTCTCAGGATATGGTGTCTGCTGCTCTATGTTCAGTGGCTCCTCTAGAATGTCTTGGGATATGGTGTTCACTTCTCTGAGTTCAGCTGTTTCTAGGATGTCTGAGGCTATGGTGTCCACTGCTTGAGTTCAACTGTTCCTCTAGGAAGTCTCAGGATACAGTGTCTTCATGGGGGAGACCAGCTGGGTGTCTGCCCCAGCCACAATGTGCAGACAAGGGGCAGAAGGGGAGGGAGAGGCAGAAGGGGATGAGTATCCATTGGGGTGGGGTTTGGGTGCACTGTGGGTCCTGAACTCTTCCTGTACCCAGTTGTAGTTCTATGACATTAAGCAGTGGGGAAATGTTCTTATCTGCTGCTCTGAGTTCAGTGGCCTCTCTACGATGTCTCAGGATATGGTGTCCACATGGGTGCAGACCAGCAGGGTGTCTGCTCCAGTCCATGAGGCCAAGGTAAGGGACAAAAATAGAGCTTTTTTTTCTCAAATAAAATAAAAGGATTTTTGTTGTTGTTATTGTAGTTTGTTTGTTTGCTTTTTAATTTTTCTTTAGATAGGTTTAATAGGAAACATTTTACAATTAGTAATAAACACTATAATATTTTTATAAGTGGCCTCAGACTAGTAGGCATAAGTTAGAGCCCAGCAGTTCTTGTTGAGATAAAACAAACTTGTTTACTTAATCTGTGGATGTTTTTAAAATGAGATGCTAAGATTCAAAATTTAAGTTTCTAGCCTCAAAGGATCACAAAAGGCAGATCAGCTACAGTGGCAAAGCAATCCATGTAAACAAACTTTTATTATGCAGCAACCCCAATGTAAAGAATTAAATTGTATGACCAATTTTTTTGTAGTGTCTGTAGTATATCTTATATACAAATTTGTTATGACATTTGGCTGGGGTCCAGGCAATCTAGTATGAGCTGTTAAGTGTCTTATAAAATAAGAAAAAAATACATGTTTCTTAAATTGAGCTGTATTTGTAAAATTTGAAAATTAGCAAGTTGGGCACTTGGTTACACTTCTGCTTGAGAATTACAATAATTACAAAGCTTTTGATTAACATTTAAAAAAATGTATAAAAGCAAAATAAAAAAGGGGGCACGGGGTAGGGTTTTCTAGGGAGGGAAAATGGGGAAAGTAAATAAAATATACAATAAATAAAAAGTAAAGAGGCACAGCAAGTCAAGAAAGAAAAAGACAGTTAGCAATATCTAGAAAAGGAACAATTTTAAGCAAATATAAACCATGAGCTATATATTGTCTATGAGTATTCAAATTGCAAGCTTAATATTTTGCATTTTAAATAGTGGCTAGAGGACATAATTCAATTATCTGTGTTGAAGTAGGGAAGAACTCAAGAAAATAAACATTTAATCTAATTATGTATATTGTCTTCTCATTAAATGAGCTGTCTATAAATACAGTAAACACACCTTTTATGGACTATATGTTTAATTTCATAAGAAATACAAATGAATGTGTAGAGAAAAACTGTAAGAAATTAGTCATGCAATATAACAATTATCAATATTTTTAATAACCAGTTTTATTATTATTTAGAATAAAATATTTTATTAAGTTCTTTCTTAGAATACATTTGTAATCTTGAACTATAATTTTTTACTAACACAGCAACAGCATTAAAGCAGGATGTTAAAACTTCTTTTGGAAATAAATATAAATTTATATTAATAATCTCTTTTTATCAAAGGACTGATAAAACAGCCAACAACTAATCAATTAATGTAATATATCTATTAATAATAGCTTTTTCTTATTTTGTAAAATTACTCTTTTGTCAATTAATTGTTGAGGGAAATTTATATTTGTATCTCTTTTGAGAATGGTAAACTGAGGCTTAATTTTTGTTCGTGGAGAGCTTAAAATAAAATCTTAGCCAATTAGCATCTTCTAAAAACTTTTGGAAATAATTTAAAATAAGTAAACTATCTTTTTTGTTTGAATTTTTATGTCACAATAGATTTAGAAATATAGCTGATGTCTCAAATATTAAAAAGATATTGTCATTGAATTTTTTTTGTAGCAACAAGCACTCTATAAAATTTTAAAGCTCGTTGTATGAGAGCAAAGGCTTGTATTAAAACTCTTCAAAGAGTGATCAACTAATAAGTCAATTGTGTAACAAAAAATGTGTTTATCAGGGCCTTGTTTAATCTCAAATAAAACTCTTACTGAGATCTCTTTTATATATCTGGTTTTTGAATGACTCTAACTCTAAGTTACTGGCTTTAAACTAGTGTTTTATTACCAAAATCATAAATTTGTAATCATATTCAATGAATTATATGCATATATATATATGTATATGTATATATTTATCCTATAAGTGCTATATAAACATGATATATAATGAGACAAATATAGAGTATATTGATATCTTTAAAACCAGACAAGAGCCAAAATTAAATAAGTGTATTTATTATAGATTTTATCTAAACAAATATTTCTTACCTTTTTCAGCTCTTATTTTAAGAGAAAAGCAACCTTTCACTTGTAACTGGGGAAAACCACTATCTATAACTGTACTGCAAAAGCCAAAAAAACTGTTGGCGCCATTCCAAAAGCTGCTTATGAAAACAATTAACTCTTTCCAAGGCTCTTTTTGTAGTGTATTATTCTCAGTCACAGAGCAGGGCACATAAGCCTCTGTTGTATAAACTGAAACTGTCTTTTTCTAAGTAAGTTCTAAACTAAATTGAAGAGTGGGTAGCAAGCATTTTTAACCATTTTTTTTAAACATGAAGCATTGAACAGCAATCATTTAAACAATAAGAAAAAGACAGACAATTGGCACACATGGACAGATTGGTGCACCAAGGACAGACAATGAACAAAGAAAGAAAGACTGAGAATCTCTCCAGAGAGAGTCAGAGAAAACAGGGCATTCCCTGATCATCTCTTGCTCCCAGGAGGGCTCTGTAATAAGGTTTTCTTTTTATTTTCGTAACACACCAGAGAGCTATGTTCATCCTTTCTCTCTCTCATTTTTAAGATTTAACTTTTTATCTTTTCTTCTAGGGAGTATACCATTTTTTTTTAAATCAACAGTCCCCTCTTGGGAAAACAACACTAATAAAAGCAAAACATCTTTAAAGATCCTTTTTCTTAACCCTAGTTCTTTTCATCCTGAGTAGACTTCTTAAATTCATCCAAAACCTTGGGGGAAACCTGTCCTTGTAGAAATACAAATATATAAAATAATATATTCTAACATCACCACAGATAATGTTTTACAGTTAGCTATATGCAAATATCAAGGGGCACCTATACCACAAATTGCATCATGCTCAGGTTTATAGAAAGAAAAAATTCTCAAGGATCAATGTTTTCATAGTTAGTTTATATTTCTATGGTTAAATACTGAACCAGAAGCCAATTTAAAGAAAAGACATATTTTATTTGAAATTCAGAGAAATAAATTCTATCTTGAAAGGAAATCATGACATATCAGGAGTAATTAAAAAGAAAATTGAGAGTTCAGTGACCTACATAGTGAGAATTACTTTTTACCTGAACTGCAGGCATATTTTTGCTAGCTTATCATAGAACAAACAGAAAGAAAATTCAATAGCCAACAGCTGTAAAACTTTTTAACAGATCTAAGGTTTTTTTAATTGTCATTTATTCTGTTTTAATTATAGATTCATTTTACATGCAAGATAAATAATTTCTTTTGTATTCTTATACATATACATCTTTAGTTTACCTCAATTTTATATCTGCAAATTAAAATATTATACAATAAGTATAGAAGTAATGCATACTCTATGAGAAAATATTGAGTTTTTGTTTTAGCTTTCCTCATCATCATTTATAATGAAGATACAAGTTTAGATACAGACAAGATATAGATACAATATAGATGTAGATATACAGATACATATAGATATAGATATAGATATAGATATAGAATAGATATAAATTATATATAGATAGTTTAATAGTATGTTTAGTTAAAGACTTATGATCCACAAAAATGGATTATATAAATTTCATTTAAGGAAGTTGTATCCAACACTTTGCTCTTTATTACCCTATTCTGATATCTAAAATCCTCTGTGTCTCCACATGATTCATTGCCCATCTGTCTCCACCTAGAAACTATAACATCTTGTACTCTAACACTGTGCTTTTATGTTCCTCTTGGTATGCAAAAATTACAATATTATATTGTCTATTTATTAGCTTTTATCTTTATCCATGTATATATTAATTTATCATATATGTGACCATAAATTCACCTATGTACCTATTATTCTCTCATACTTGATATTCCAATCATAGTTTTCTCTCTCTCTCTTTCCCCCTTTTTCCATTTTCTTGTCATTTCTGAAAACTGCTAACTTCAGAGGGATATCAGTCAATATTGCATATTATATTTTGAGAAGACTTACCATTAAATTAAAACAGAATTAGCTATGCCAGTATGGAGACAAGTTATTAAAGCAATACAGAATTTAATAGACAGCTCTTTTCCCAATATTATCAGTTCCATAACAAAACCAAGCTATACCACAGTAGCACACAAGTAGATACAATAGTTTGTTCCCCTCAAGGTTAGTTGATTAACTTCAGTTTATCTGGGTCACTTTATCCATTCAAGACTAATTATGTGTGGGTTCTTTTATGATTCACTTGATCCTTCTGTCTTCTTACTTCCAATCTACCACAGAAACTCATAAGCATCTATTTTCATCAGTTAATTGATGTATCCATTGTGATAAAAATTTTGATTGTGTCCTGCTTAAAAGTATAGTAGAATATAATTATGAATCATTTTACTGATTTTTTTTTTTTTTGCTTTTTCTGTGATGTTTAGTTATAACTTCAAATTCAGGACTGAGTCATCTCCAGGTTCCAACCACATAAACAGTATCACACTTGTGCCATGTGTCTCAACCTAGAATGTTTTGACAGTATAACAATACTTAAATTTCTTTCAATTTAGCATATCTTGTAGTCAGGGCAGATTGTAGATCATCATTTTTAGAACTATTATTTCTCAAGTGCTCCATTGGAAGCATCAGCTCTATTCCAAGAGATAGCTGGCCTAATCTTGTATCCCCCATACAAGAATCTTTAGGTAGGGTTACACACATACATATCTGAAACTTTGATCTGCATTAAATTCAGTCATTTCACTTAAATTTTCCAATATTCACAAATTTAAGAATAATATCCTGTTATGTTCACGGTCTAAAGTGCAAAGAGTTGTCCAAAACTTATAGTATTATTTTGATACATTAGCCACATGAATGGGCAGTTGACTTATTCAAACGCTGTTGGCTACTTACTCCTCATTCAAAGTCTAGTACCCAATGGCCACTTCTTGTTCTTCCTCCTCAACTTTACAACCATACCTGGAACCACTCTAGTGGAATCAAACGTCATGTCTTTGTATCTCTTCTGCCCAATCATTGTCTGAATTTCCTTTTTATTGATCATCTCTGATGATATAAAACCAATTTTAAATAACATTGACAACAAAAATGTATATAACATCACCAAATAATTTTAGATAAATATGTTGAGAAAGGTCAGTATTTGTTCCTTCTTCTTAAAGTCCCCATCACCCATGGTATAACAAGGAAATCTGTTTAAGTTACCCAAGGCAGAGAGATTCATGATTCCGTCTACACTTATTTCAGTGTGCTGGATCACTTAGCCACTCTGGATTTCTGGATAGTAACAAGGTAATAATGGAGTTCACAATTGATATTCACTTATAAGTGGATATATATTTTGATTATTTTTATAGGTCTGTGATACCTCATTGAGGATATTTTTCTATTTCCACTCATTTTATACCAATGGTCATAATGCCATGTTTGTTAAAAAACAAATAATTCTCCATGATGTAAAAGTAAAACATTTCATTCGTTGTTGATATGATATCATCTTTGTTTGTCATATCTAAATAGATGTTAGAAACAAATTTTAGCAATACCCTTGTTGTAGAACTTTGCTTCCATTTTTTATATTCCCATGTGTGATATACCTAGTTTGTAATATTGTTTTCTATAATTCTTTGTAAAATTGGCATTATCGCAAATGAATGAGGTGTGTAATGCAATGCAACCTGTCTCTGTGTCATATTTTATGTAATATATAGTTGCTTTACATGTCATAGAAAGAGTACATGTCATATGGAGAAAACAGCAAAAAGAAGATGATATATGTGGGAAACAGAAAGAATTCTGCAATAAAGATAGACATGAGAAACTATAACTGAAAATAGGAGAAGAAACATTCTTAGAATATCTGAGTGCAAGATTTGAGCTGCATGGCAGAATTTAGTTTAAAATAAATGGATGATTGTTATTCATTTTTGCAATTAGAGAAGAGCCTTGCTATAGTACTAATAAAGTTCTGAATATATTTTAATTCTGGATTCTTATTGCTGTGAAAATAGGACCTTTTAGCAGAAGCACACAAATCTTCATCACTCTTTTCAGAGATTTTTACCTTCAATGAACATCTATATTCTACACCTTAAACTTCTGTATATGTCAACTGTACCAAGTCTAATGAAAGCCAAAAACACACATTTCTACATGCAAGGAAATATGAATATATATATAGAAGTAATGCATACTATATGAGAAAATCTTGAGTTTTTGTTTTAGCTTTCTTTATCACCATTTATAATGAAGATACAAGTTTAGATACAGATAAGATGTAGATATAGATACGATATAGATGTAGATATACAGATACATATAGATATATAGATATAGATATAGATTAGATATAAATTAGATATAGATAGTTTAATAGTATGTTTAGTTAAAGATTTATGATCCACAAAAATGGATTATATAAATTTCATTTAAAGAAATGATATATATATATATATATATATATATATATCCATACATACACACACATACACACACACACACACACACACACACACACACACATTGAGAATATTGGATTACCTTATATAAGATGATTTATTTTTAGTTCCATACATGTACATACAAATATAATTGTTTTTTACCATATGGTGAAAGTGGAAAGATGTTTTGTTTATTTTGATAGATTCTGTAAAATTTTGCATTCATAGCTACAATGTAGAGTTACTCCAATTCATGAACATTTTCATCAGCATGAGCCATCAACTTATTTTATTGGTATTGATATTGAGTTGATTATAAGATGAAATATCCAGGTAGTTTTGATTTGATCTTTTTTTCAGAGTATTATGAAAATTGAATGTTGATTTTTTTCAATGTCCCAGACAATTGTGCTTGCTTGCTCAGAAAACTCTCTTCAGTGTTCTAATCACTTTTAATAAGGTAACTTATTTTTACAGTTCTGATATTTCAGCTCTTTACATATTTAAGGCATTATAGCTTGGCTTGCAAGAGTGTAACTGTGAAAAAATATTTTCAATTCTTTATCCTTCTCTGTTCCCTGAAGGATTGGTTCACTTACTATCCAGAAAGCTTTTATTGCTATTGAGTCCAAAGATCAAATTCTCTATCTTTGTAATTAGACAAATATTTAACTAAAACGTATCAGAAACTCCCCTAAATAGAGGTGACAAACTTTATGGGGAAGATATTATAATAAAAAAACTTTTCTAAATAACTTCATATAATAGAAATTCAGTGGGTTTATATTAGCCAATCTATTACGTTAACTAAATATATCACATAGAATACTAATAAACTCATAATTACTAAAACAACATTAAACCACAAAAATACATCCTAGAGGTATCACAATATTCAATAGCAAGTTTTACTAAATAATATCATAGTAATAAATCACACATGATATTTGACTAAAAATTAAATATTTTGCTGTTTTAATCAATCTGAAGAACAGACATGTAGAAGAATAACTGATATTTGAGAAAGATTTGAAATATTAACAATAATATCAGCAAATTGTTTTTTTCTAACTATACATATGCATGTAAAAGAAATACATTTAACCTATATTGTAACCATGCATAAAATTTAATTGTAAGTGAAAAAAAAAACCTAAACAACTCCCAAAATCACTAAACACAATAAAAGAGAAGGTTAGGAATACCGGCAAATGCATTTTGCAGAAGAGATAATTTTCTGAATACAAAAGACTCAAACAGTAAAAGTCTGAGTATTAAAAAGGTTTGCAATTCTAATAATACCAAAAATTGGAGAAAACTACATACTATAGAATGGGAAAAGAACTTCATGAATCTTACCTCCAATAGAAGACTAATTACCATGATATCTACAAACACACACACACACACACACACACACACACACACACACACACACACA
>JADRCG010000136.1:137281-173273 GCA_019844195.1 Rhabdomys dilectus | reverse complement strand
ACACACACACACACACACACACACACACACACACACACACACACACACACTTATATATAAAACATGAACTGTCACTGTGAATGAACAATGTATCCTACAAAATGTCTTTAAACAACTGTATCCATGACAATAATATTCATTCATATTAAAACAAAAGTATAAAAAGAAAAAACTAAACAAGTTCATCAACAGTTATCAACATAATAACATAAAATATTTATTATTTCATGATTAAATTGAAAATTCTAAAATGAACACTTTACTCAATAGATTAAATATACCAAATATTAATGAAGATTAGATATATTGTTTAATTAAAAGAAACCTCTAAAATAACCAAATAAATTTAGATTTTACATACAAGAACAAGAGCCACTAGATCAAGATCAACAACAACAAATCAACAAGATCAATATCAATAATAACAGCAGAGACAACAAACTGACAATATCAAAACACAGGTTCATCTGATCCATAACTCTTGTTCAAAGAAAAAATAACAATAGTCATCAAGTTATTCCATCAAATGAAAATAGACTGGACATTCACAATTAATTTTGAGGCCACAATTTTACCACCATCAAAAATGCTCAAGTCTGTTCATTATGGCAATGTGCATTATAGGGAGAAAAAAAAAGATGTTTTTCAACAAAAGAATGTTGAATAAATTTGAAAACACACAAAGGATCATTATTCTCTGAACAACAAAAGAGGTCATAATGACATTGAAGACAAATGAATAGAATTATAAAATGTTATGACGACTGAGATACACAGGACCATGAAATAAAAATTTAAGAAATATTTGCTTGGAAGTGAATATTTTCTGTTAAGTAATGATCAAGCTACAATCTAGAGACATATAGATTATTCTTAAAGGAAAATCATAGGAAGGGAATCTTTAGTGATGACCATGAGAAAATGAAATACAATAGATTATTCAAAAAGAATCAGATTTTATTTTGATCATAAAAGTGAAGGAGTTATCAGGAACGGGTGGAATAACGGAGGAATGAAAAGAAAAGCAGGAAGAAAAGGTAGCAGGAATGCCAATGATTGTGAACACTTGGTTCTGTAACAGCTTCACTGACTCTATCTGCATGGTTCTAGAAAGGATCATTATGGAAGATACAAAGGCATGCCTGACCATTCTTCTAGTCAAATAATACATTCAATGGTAGATGTTATTTAATTTGGCTGATAAATTCTGCTGAATATTTCTAAAGAAATTAGGTTTAGAGTAGGACTAAGAAATCAGTCAGTGTGTTACAAAAGCAAAAGACAACATCTAAACAGTTCACTGAAATTAAAATGAATGAATTCTTTCATTCATTCAAGTCAAGCTTTAAGCCTTCATACCTATACTCTATATTTTAAAAACTAGAAAAAGAAATAAGTTTACAAAATTATCAGTTAAAGGCTTAATCTAAAAACTGATCTGCATAGACATGGTCCAGAGGATGAAAAGTAAGTATAAACAAACAAACTAAACTACAGATTGAAAAAACCTTCAGTAACACTTCATCCCACAGAAAGCTAATAGCCAAAACATATAAAGAACTCAAAAATTGAGACTCATGCAAAACAAAATGCATAATTAAAATACGGTGTAAAGATCTAACCAGAATGTTCTCAAATTTGAATATGTAATGAATACTTAGAATTATTCAGTGTCATCAGTAAAAATTAAAAACTATATATAAGTCAAAACTGACATTAGATTACAGCATAACAAGCTATATTACAGGCTGTCCAGGACACTTCTTTAGTGCTGATGAGAGTGCAAACTTGCATAAATGCTATGCAATGTATTTCAATCTGCATTTCCTCAGAAAAGTTTAAATTACTCTAAGTTAATTCCCAGCTATAGATTTTCTTGGCATATACCTAAAATAATCTCCAAATTTTACCAGAAATACATTTTTCACGGAGGTGAGAGAAGCTCTAATTTTAATAGCCAGAAAACTGAAACAATCAATATATTCTTCAAACAAACATTGAACACAGGAAACATGGGTTATTTATACAATGAAGTACTATAAAAATATTTGAAACAAAGAAATAATGTACGTTAGAGGTAAATAGATAAAATGAGGAGTTGTTATCCTGAGTGAGACAGCCTAGTCTCAAAAAAAAAATATCATGGTGTATTCTCAGTTATAAATGGATATTTCACTCAAATAAATAGCTCTCAAGATAAACAGCACACTCTCAAAGAAAATAAAAAAATATGAAGGTCCATGTGAAATGTATGGATCTCCTTTAGGGGGAATAAGGCTTTCTTAAGCTACTGATAGGGAGAACAAATTGGATGGAACAGAGGATTCAGAAACTAGAAGAATGGGTTCAGTGTCAGCTATTAAAAGAAGTATGAGAGAATGTAAGATAGCTGGGAGAGTAATTGGAAACCTATAGTTTCTTGGGTTACAAGTTGGTTGGGGCAACTTTCATATATCTGAAAAAATTATGAGATGTTGTAGCCTTTAAGGAGTTTATGTTGTTGAGTTTATCAGAAACTCATAGTAGTGAACATGTGTAAATTGAAGAGGCAAAATCTATAGACTGATTGGAAGTTGAGATATATTGACATCTAACCATCGTGAAACATTCAAGCAAGTTTGTCTTTTCTAGAAGAAACATAGCCATATATTTGGAGGAGATTATAAGGAAATGATTAACTATGAACCAGGCAAACTTCAAACACATCAAATTTTCTTGCAGCAATCCCTGACATCATTAATAACACTCTCTTATGCTTTCAAATAAAAGGTTACAGTAACTGCCATCTGAGTTGCCTCCATCAAAAGCCAACTGAATCAGACACAGAGACCCTCATCCAAATATTGTATGAGCTCAGAAAGTGTATATTGCTGTAGGACCTTGAAAGGTGGCCTGGTCTCTGGTTGAGCACAGGCTAGAAATCCCAGGAGACTGAGGGTGGTCCTGAGTGTTCCCAGGTGGGACTCAGGTTACCCTAACTGATGGCTGGGATTTTGCCACACCCCCAGATTCTAGGCTCCTGACATGAGTTTGCAGCCCTCCATAAATCTGTGTGCTTCAGTCATGTATTACAATGCCCCTGGCCCCTCCACAGATAAAGAACATGACTACAGGCCATGAAGTCTCAAGACAAATCTCCATATTAATGAGGTACCTAAAGGTCAGAAGGGCTTAGCCAATGAAGCTTTTCTTCCAGACTCTCCTCCCTGCAAATGGTATTTACTGTCAGACCCACCCTGAGAAAACATCGTTCAGTTTCTTATCTATTTTCAGCAATGACAATAAATGCCTTATAAACATGGACAATTTCTCTTTCATTGGGGTCTGCCATAGAAAGTAATGGAGAAGACCTTCACCTACAGAGCCACGTCAATCTCCCACAGAAGACCTTTCTTTGTTCCCAACACCAACCCAATAAAGTGACCTGCCACCCAGCCAAGCAAAGCCAAGCCTCAAAAACTCTCATCTGCATGGTGTCCAAACAATGATTCCATCCCCTTGTCTTATGTGGCCAAGGAGCAGTCTAGTCATATGGGCCCTACTTTGTTCTCAGCTCTTCTGAGGCTGGCAGCAGAACCTGGGTGTGCAATTGCCTGAGAATGAGAGGTCCCTGCCTGCCCTGGGGACCATCCTGAGCTAGATCCTGTTCCCCAGGAACCTCAGAACATGCTTCCTATCTTCAGAGTGGTGTCCCCACAGTGGCTTCTAACAGCCCAACAAACATCTAGTGTGAAAGTGCAGTCAAATGTCCCAAGTCATGCCTCCTCATGCAGTGGCTGTAGCCCTTTTCCTGGACAGATGTGAAACCTGCAATACCCAATATATTGCAGGATAAGAAAAATGGGCAATCTGTGATCTCAGAGTAGAAGTGAACGAAATAGAGGAAGGAGTTTTGTGAGGAGGTCTATATAGTGGGAGCAATGATGAAAATGTAAAGCAAATAAATCAATAACTAAAACCAAATAAACAAACAAAAACGATAGAGACAGCCATAAGCAACATAGTACAACATGGTAATTTGTTATTAAATAATATTTTTAGATGCCTTGCAAGATTGAATATTTTATTTATTTACATTTCAGCTGTCTTCTCCTTTTCCTATTTCCCCTCATCATTTTTAATTTTATACCATTTTAATTACACGCAAGTTTTGATGTCAGTTCTAGGTTGAGGAACTAAAAATACAAAAGATGCAAATAATTAAGGAACAAGCATGACAATGAACCTGAATAGTCAAAAAACAAGGAAGGTATAAACAATATTCTGTTAACACTTCAATGATCACAGTTTCTATTGTCTTATCAGAATGTTCAAAATAGCTGAGCCAACTTCCCTGTAGGCAAGATACCTTTTTAAAGAAAAATGAACCTCTAATACCAAATAACATTCATTATCACATAAAAATATTGCATTCTCAGTATTAATAATTGAACTATATTATATGTAAATATATTCATTAAACCACATACAAACAAAGAAACTGTGTTCTTAGAATGAAGATCATATCAAAAAGAATGTTTTTATTGTATTAGGAAGAATAACACATTCACAAATGTAGAGTTATATTCATGGAAATGTTAGCTAAAAAATAATTCACTGCAAACGCCAGAAGCATTGCCATTACTTTCTTTCATAATCACTTTTGGTCAATAACAATATGATAAGGTAGATATTTCTGTGCTATAACCTCACACTGGTTGCAATAATTTTCCAAGTAATTTGTTTCTCAGTTCTCATTAATTTTTTAAATTTTTTTAGTTATAACACAAACATTTTGTTTTTGAGAATCATACATATAAAAATATATAAAAATAAGTAATTTTAATGATAATTAATTTTCTATCATGAACATTATTTTCATGTTTCACAGGATGAAATACATTCTACAGTGTTCAAAAGATAAGCTAATTATGCTCTTCTCCTTAATTCCAGGAGGTCCTTAAGTACCAAAGATGATCAATTCTGCCTCCAAGTTCTCTCTGTCATTTTCTCTCTCTGCCTCTCTCTGTCTTTCTCTCTGTCTCTCTCTTACTATCTCTGTCCTGTCGCTCTGTCTGTCTATATTTCTCTCAATCTCCCTTTATATGTCTCAGTCTCTTTCTGTCTCTTTTTATATCTCTGTCTTTATCACACTATCTTACTCTGTCTCTCTGTCTGTCTGTCTCTCTCTCTCTCTCTCTCTATATATATATATATATATATATATATATATATATATATATATATATATATATTTGTGATTTCCCATGTATTTATTTATATATTTCCTAATAGACTTAAATTGTGTGACTTTGTGTGTGGGGAGTGTGTGCAAGTTTGTGTGGGATTGTTTATGGTGGGCACATGATCAATGATAGAAAGATACATAGATAGATATATAGATACATACATACATACATACATGATGATAGATAGAGAGATAGATAGATAGATAGATAGATAGATAGATAGATAGATAGAGAGATAGAGAGATAGAGAGACAGATAGATAAGCAATGTAAAGCTAATTCCAGTTTTGACATTACTGGAAATCATTTAACACAATACTTATAAAAGAACTGTGTGATAATATCTATCTTTTATTTTATACTCTGAACTGGAAAGATGATTAGAAGCAGAAAAACTAATAACTGACTAGAAAAACTGTGCTTAAAGTGCCTTTTATAACAAAAGACCTCATTCTTTTTTATAGAATGATTACTTTGAATTTTCTTCTATAAATGAGGCAGAATTTGATCTTGTGGTCAGGAGAGAAGCCTTAAATTTTAGTCATCTGTACTTGTGGGTAAATATTTCCAGATAAAGATACATTTTTAACATCTAACATCCAACTCAAGAAGACAGTGCTTTGTTTTGGAATGAAGAAAGATAGAAAGATATCTGAAAATTGAATCCAAGCACTCCTAATTTAATGAATCCAAACATGCATTTTAAATATATATATATTCTATCTATCAATTCCTGGCTATAATCTCACTTGCTATTTAAATCAGTCTACTATAAAGTGCAAAATATTAAGTTGCTTATTGTGAGAATGATATTAAAATTTTCATGTTCAAGGCAAGCAGAAATATTTAATAGAATGTTTTTACTTATCAGTTATAATGGTTTAAGTATTTGTACTTTACATTAACTCAATGAAAAGAATATTTAAATACTCCTAATGATTACAAATATATTTGTTAATCACATAATATATAATTAATATAGTACTATATTTTACTCATTTGTTAAAAGAATATTGTTCTCCTGAGAAATACAAGGGTATATAGACAGCCAAGACATGCTCTTTGCTTGGTGGTTTAGTCTTTTTAAGATCCTACATGATAAAGAACAATGGCTTTGCATTTATTCTCACTATGTCATTTACCCTTTCTTATTACTGAATTCTATACCCTACTCAATTACAATAATTTTCAAGCACCATCTGATGTATGGTTGTGGTTCACTACATCTGTTTACATCTTCTGTTCAATGAAACCCCTCAGTACACAGTTATGCTAGAATCCTGTCTGCAAGCATAATACATTGTTGATAGTTTCAGAGGTTGGTTCTATTACATGGAATGTGTCTTTAGTAGGCTGGATAGTTGTTTAAGTGTACCAAATATCTCTGTTTTAATCTTTATTCTTCCAGATCTTGCAGGCAGAAAAATGTTTGGATTAAGAGTTTGATCATGGTAAGAATATCTCTTACTCTCCATTTTTCTAACTGGTTGTAGGAGGTGCTTAATTTAGGTATTTTATTCCCAACTTGCTGGCATCTGGAAAACAAGACCAAAACTCAAGAGAGAGCTCTCAAGAAAATGAGGTAAATTGAACATGTTTTCATTGCTAATGGAAGTGCATAAATATTAAAAAACACTGAAAATTGAATTCACAAGTTGTCAGAAAATTGGTAATAGCACTATCATGCCTATGCATACAAACCAAGGTAAACCACTATAGCATGCTCAAATATAAAATAGCTTTTTGTATTTGAAATACTCAGAAACTTAAAACATCCTAGCTCTTACTCAACTGAAGGATAGATAAATAAAATGCCATTCATCTACACAATGTCATTCTATTCTGCTGGTAAAAACAAGGCTATGAGAAAATATACATGCCATTGGAAGTAAGTAGAAAATATGGTCCTGAAAAACACTGTGCAGACACAGAATGGCAAATATAATAAGTACTCATTTCTAATGTCATATTACTGTAAAGTGCAGCAAAATGTATTCTGAAAATCACAGAACAAGATAAACCAAATTATAAATATGCCCCAAGTATGAGCGCAAGAATCTCACTCACAAAGAGTAACTAATCATTGGAAGAAGATACACAGAGTGAAATGTGTATGTAAGGAAATGAGGACAGTGATCAGGTTTTGAGAAAAGGAAAGTTCAAGAAGTTTGAAAGTGATAACAGGAACACATAGAGCTCACCTTAGAAGTAACTAAAGACATGTCAAGGAGTTACTGGGAAGTAGGTGAGAGGTGGACCGATCAAAAAATTAATGAAGATTAAATTGATTTTGAATTTTCCTGATTAGTCTTTTATGTGGAATTCAAAGTAAAATGTGGCACATCAGATCCAGTATATGCCAGGGTCTGTGGGTACCCAACTGGCATGATAGTGGGGAAAAAGTCTCACATGTCTCTGTTTATAGGAGTACTAGTGCTCCTGGGAGACAGCCAAGCCTATTAAGCCAGAGATCAGGCAAGGACGATCTTTTGCAGGTATACGTGGAGGTGACTAGGTTCCAGGAGGGTAGAAAACATTGTTACAGAAGACATTTTACATAACAGTACAGGGATGACCCAGATCCTAATATCAAGAATTGATAAGTGGGACCTCTTTAAACTGATATGCTTCTGTAAGACAAAGGACACTGTTAATAAGACAAAGCAGCAGACTGGGAAAGTATCTTCTCAAACTATACATCTGATAGATAGCTTATGTCCAAAATAAATAAATAAAGAGAGAAGGTACACACCAACAAACAATATGACCCAACTAAAAATAAGCACACAGGTAATCAGAGAATTCTCAACATAGAAATCTCAAATGGCTCAGAAGCACTTCAGGAAATATTCAACATCCTTAGTCTTCAGGGAAATTCAAAACATAATGACTGAGTTTCCAAAGTACATGAATAAAAATGGCTAAGAACTAAAACTGCCATAGACAGTTCCACTATTTTTGGTTTGATTGTTTCTTTTTCATTATTTTTGTATTATTGGGTACTTTATTTATCTACATTTCAGATGCTATCCTCTTTCACTATTTCTCATTCTTCTATGAGGGTGTGACCCAACCCACACACTCTCACCTTCCCTCTCTTGAATTTCCCCTCACTGAGCCTTCAAGAAACCAGGACCTTTCTCTTTAACTGATGCCTAACAAATACAGCTACAAAAGCAGCTGTAGACATGGATCCTGCCATGTGTGTTTCCAGGCCAGCTGTTTAGACCCAGGAAACTCTGGTTGGTTGGCATTATCGATCACCTCATAGGGCCACATACCCCTTCAACTTCTTCAGTCTTCTCTCTAACTCCTCCAATGGGAACTCTGTGAACAGTTTGAAAATTAGCTGTATGATCTACCTGTCTATATTTCAGGCTCCGGCAGGGCCTCTTAGGAGGCAGATATGTCAGGATCCTGTCAGCATGCACTTCTAGACATCCACAACAGTGTTGGCATATGGTGATTGCAACTAGGAGGGGTTTTAGGTGGTGCCTTCTCTTGATGGTCTCTCTTTCAGTTTCTGCCCCATACATTGTATCATATTTGACCTGTGTGTTGTACACCCACACTTTGGTATTTCTTTTCCATGGGCTTCATGTGGTCTGTGAGTTATGTCTTGGGTATTGTAAAATTTTGGGCTAATATACACTTATAAAAGAGTGCATGCCATGAGTGTTCTTTTGTGATTGTGTTACTTTATTCAGGAATATATTTTCCAGTTCCATCCATTTGCCTAAGATTTTTGTGGATTCATTATTTTTAATAGCTGAGTAAGACACCACTGTGTAAATGTACTACAATTTCTGTATCCATACCTCTGTTGAAGAACATCTGGGTTCTTTCAAGATTCTGACTATTATAAATAAGGGTTCTATGAACATATTGAAACATATGTCCTTCGTATATTTTGGAGCATCCTTTGGGTACATGCCTGGGACTGGTATAGCTGGATCCACAGGTAATAATATGTCCAATTTTCTGAGGAACCACAAGACTGATTTACAGAGTGGTTGTAGCAGCTTACAATCCCACCAACTATGGTGGAGTTTTCCTCTTTCTCCACATCCTCACCAGCATGCTGTCATATCTGTTTTTAATCTTAGCCAATCTGACCGGTGTGTGGTACAATCTCAGGGTTTTTTTTTTTTTTTTTGATTTACATTTTTCCTGATGACTAAAGATGTTGAACATTTCTTCATGTGCTTCATGGACATTTGAGTTTCCTCAATTCGAAATTTTTTGTTAAGCTCTGTATTCCATTTCTTAATTAGGTCATTCGATTGTCTGCCATCTAATTTCATGAGTACTTTACAAATATTGGACAATAGCTCTCTATCAGAGGTAGGATTGGTAAATATCCGTTCCCAATCTGTGGCTGACTGTTTTGTCTTATTGACAGTTTCCCATGCCCTACAGACACTTTGTTATATTCTGAGGTCCCATTTGTCAATTCCTGACCTTTGAGCATAAGTTATTAGTGTAATATTCAGAAACTTTTTCCCTGTGTCCATGTGTTCGAGGCTCTTCCCCACTTTCTTTTCTATTAGTTTCAGTGTGTCTGGTTTTATATGGAGGTCCTTGACTTTGACTTTAGTTTTGTATAAGGAAATATGAATGGATTGATTTGCATTTTCCTTAATGATTACATCCAGTTCAACCAGCACAACCTGTTGAAAATGTTGTATTTTCCCACTATATGTATTTAGCTCCTTTGTAGAAGAACAAATGACAGTAAGCACCTGGGTTCATTTCTGGGTCTTTGATTCTATTCCATTATTCTTCTTGCCTATCTCTGTATCAATAACTTGCATGTTTATCAGCACTGCTCTGTAGTATAGCTTGAGGTCAGGGATGGTGATTTTTCTCTGTTATTCTTTTATTGTTCAGAATAGTTTTCACTGTTCTGGGTTTTTTGTTATTTCAAATAAATTTCAGAACTGCTCTTTCTATCTCTGTGAAGAATTGAGTTGTAATTATTTTCATGGGGATTGCATTAAATCTGTAGATTGATCTTGGCCAGATGGCCATTTACACTATATTTTTCCTTCCAATTTATGAATGTGGGAGATCTTTTCAACTTTTGAGATCTTCTTTGATTTCTTTCTTCTTGTCATACAAATCTTTCACTTCCTTGGTTAGATTTCACAATGAGAATTTTATATTATCTGTCACTATTGGGAAAAGTATCATTTCCCTAATTTCTTTCTCGGCCTGTTTATCTTTTAAGTAGTGGAAGGTTACTGATTTTTTTTTTTGAGTAAATGCAATATCCAGCCTCATTGCTGAAGTTGTTTTCAGGGTTACAAGTTCTCTGGTAGAAGTTTAGAAGTCACTTAAGTATATCAAATTATCTGCAAATAGTGATATTTTGACTTTTTCCTTTCTATTCTTTATCCTTTTGTTTTCCTATTGTTGTCTAATTGCTATGGCTAGGACATTAAGAACCATAGTGAATAGATAGGGACCAAGTGGGCAAACTTGTCTCGTCCCTGGTTTTGGTGGGATTGCTTCATGTTTCTCTCCATTTAGTTTGATGCTGGCGACTGGTTTGCTGTATATTGTTTTTACTATGTTTAGACATGGGCCCTGAATTCCTTTTACCATGAAAAAGTTTTGAATTTTGTCAAATGCTTTCTCAGCATCTGGTGACATGATCATGTGGCTTTTTTTCTTTAAGTTTGTTTATATATTTGATTACATTGATGAATTTCTGTATATTGTACCATGTTTACATTCCTGTGATAATGCCTAGTTGATCATGGTGGATAGTAGTTTTGATGTGGTCTTGGATTCAATTTGCAAGAACTTTATTGAGTATTTTTGTGTTGATAGTCATAAGAAAAATTGGTCTGAAGTACTCTTTCATTGTTGGGTCTTTGTGTAGTTTCTATATGAGTGTAATTGTGGCTTCATAAAACAAATTGGGTAGTATTCCTTCTGTTTCTATTTTGTGGAACAGTTTACAGAGAATTGGTGTTAGGTCTTCTTGGAATGTCTGATAGAACTCTCCACTAAAACCATCTGGTCTAGGGCTTTTTTTTGGGTAAGCAGACTTTTAATGACTGCTGCTATTTCTTTAATGGATATAGGACTATTTAGATGATTTATCTAATTCAATTTTGGTGTCTCATATTGTGTAGAAAATTGTCCATTTCACCCAAATTTTCCATTTTTTCTTTTGTAAAGGCTTTGTAGTAGAATATAATGACTTTTTCAGTTTTCTCAATTTCTGTTGTTATGTTTCTCTTTTCAGTTCTGATTTTATTAATTTGCATACTGTCTCCATCCCATCAGGTTAGTCTGGCTAGCGGTTTATCTAGCTTGTTGATTTTCTCAAAAAATCAGCTCTTGGATTTGCTGATTCTTTGTGTAGGTCATTTTGTTTCTACTTGGTTGATATCAGACCTTTGTTTAATTATTTCCTGTTGTTTAATCCTCTTAGGTGTATTTGTTTATTTTTGTTCTAGAGCTTTCAGGTGTGTTGTTAAGATGCTAGCTAGTGTATGCTTTCTCTAGGTGTGTTGTTGTTGTTGTTGTTGTTGGCATTTAGATCTGTGAGTTTTTCTCTTAGCCTTGCTGTCACTGTGTCCCACTAGTTTTGATATGATGTGCCTTCATTTTCATTAAATTCTAAAAAGTTTATAATTTCTTTATTTCTTCCCTGACCAAGTTATGATTGAGCAAAACATTGTTCCATTTTCATGTGTATGTGGAATTGTCATTGATTTTAATGTACTTGAAGACCATCCTTATCCCATGCTGATCTGACAGTATGGATGGGATTATTTCAGTGTTCTTGTATCTGTTAAGTCAGGTTATGTGACCAATTATATGGTCAGTTTTCATGAAGGTACCATGAGGTGCTGAGTAGAAGGTATATTCTTTTGTTTTTGGGAGAAATATTCTATAAATATTTGTTAAATCCATTTGGTTTATAACTTCTCTAAGTTTTACTGTGTTTCCGTTTAGTTTCTGTTTCCATGATCTTTCCATTGCTGAGTGTGGGGTGTTGAAATCCCTTACTAGAGCTTGGTTGATTCTTGTTTTGATGAGTGTGAAATGTTTATTCTTATCTTTCTTGATAACTTCTGGTTGAAGTTTGATTTTATTCTATATTAGAATGGCTACTCCAGCATGATTCTAGAGACCAGTTTTTTGGTAAATTGTTTTCCAGCCTTTTGTTCTGAGTTATTGTCAGTCTTTTTCACAGAGGTGCATTCTTTTTTAAGGGCTTCTACTTGTTTATTTGTGTTTTCCTGTATTTCTTTAAGGAAAATATTTATATCCTTCTAAAAGTCCTCTATCATAATCACTGGATAAAATTTTAAATTTGAATCATACTTTTCAGGATTGTTGGAGCTTTGCTATCTCTCAGTAGATCCTAGACCTCTTGTGAAGCTGGGTATTGCAGGTGGTCTGGAGATTCTCATCTGTGATCCTTGTTGCATTAAAATATCTTTGTGATCAAGCTGTCTCTGAGTGCAGGTAAGCTGGAGTGGGTGGAGCACAGGATCTGCTTCTAGGTGAAGAGGTGATCTAGAAGGTATGTGTGTATTGAGCTAAAAGGGACATCCTGCTACTTGTGTGCCCCAGAAGTTTCCATTTATGCGAGGCATTGAAGTGGGAACAAGTGCTTTACCTGTAATAATGGTTGTGTCAGAAATATTAGGAGTCCAGCTGTCTATTAGTGTAAGTGATGTAAAGGAATGTGGAATAAAGTATGCTGCTGGGCACAAGTGTAAAATGGGAGAAATGAGTGACTTCAGTTGGGCAAGAGTTCCTGAATGTCCTATGATCTTGAGTGGGTCAGAACTCCTGGGCATAAAGGAGTCTCTGACTATGCATGATTTAGAGTTGAAGCAGAGCATTGTGTTGTTCTATTTGCGAAGAAAAGTGATTTAGTAAGGAGAGAAAAAAATAAAATGTGATTTTTCCTTTCACAAAAATATGCTTGTCAAGAGGAGTCAGTTTCTCAAAGAAAAGCAAAAACAGGAAGAAAAAAAATCTGTCCAATTCCCAAGTGTCTTAGAATATGCACTTAACAATTTGGTGTATTTTTTCTCACATATACACACAGTGCATGCCCAGAAAATGCTTATTTATAGTTTGGATATTTCAATTGTTTATATCATTTAGCTTTTCTCAGACCATCATTTGGAAACATAAATGCCCATCCATGCTTTGACTGGACAGTAACTAACACTATGTGTTGTTGTTGTTGATGTTGTTGTTGTTTTTGTGTTTATTAGTATGATCCTATACTCACCACCATGTTCCACAATTTTTACTACATTTCTCTCAAAAGAAAAGACATACTTATATATCTGTTGTGAAAGACAGTCACATTGAAATCTTAACACTACCCAGAGCTACCCACAAATCTCAGTTACAATGTGTCAGACAAATATATTTCAATTGCATTCTTGGGTGTTTTAAATTCAATGAACTACCAACTATAACAGGTATAAGCATAAAAACAGAGTAGGAGTCTGACATACCATGCTTAGAGGTTCAGTACTTTCTCCAAGAATGAACTTATTGTTGTACCATCTTTGCAAGCACTGAGTGTCACTGTTATATGTTCCGATTACTCAAAGCTAAAGGTTTATCACCTTCTATATTAGAAACTGTACTGTATCATGTACTAAACCATCACTGATATCAATCTGTTATAGCAATCAAAAATACTACTATACATCTGCAATTGTTTTTCTAAATTGGAGAATAGTTCAAAAATCCATAATTGAGAATCATATATATATATATATATAGCTATGCTTCTTAGCATTTTTCTTAAACTTAGGATTCTAACTTTTCATTTGAAAATTTAAGTTTGTTCACTGATTTCTGAAGTTATCTCTGTAAAAATTATGTTCCATTTAACCAAAGTTTAAAATGCCTCAAAAGATAAATGAATGAGTCAGTAGTTGCAAAAAGTAACACAGACAGATTAGGAAAAAAGTATTATTTGCAACTTATAAATGAAAATACTAAAGAAGAGTTTGTGTGAATTGCAGACTGACAGTTTATTTTTCTTGTGATAGTAAAGCAGGACTTGGTTGCTTGAGCCCCAATCTTCTTCAACCCTGTAGATCCAGGACTAACTGTCTACCAAGCCTACTTTAGGCCTAAGAAACTTCTCTGCAAATTACCACACTCTAATCTCAGCAGTTAAATACTTGAATAGGGACCATGCCTTCAATCTTCTCAAAAACAAACAATAAAACATGAAAAGAAGACATGTATCTTAGTTTTCCATGTGGCCACAATTTTTCACAAAGCATAGTCCTCCTCATCAAGCCCAATTTGAAGTTCATTTACATGAAATAAAAGCAACTTGGTGGTATTTGGGATGATACAGAACATGACAATGGTTCTTGAAACCACTTCCAAATGATGCAACATAGAGATGCTTATGATAGTCATGGTTTTGTAAAGTTCATGGTGAACAAGGAAGTCTTTTGTTTGACCTTCAAGATGACTCACTGTTTTTACCCTCAACCAAAATAATAGCTAGAGACCTAGAAGTGAAAAAGTTTGAATGCTCCAAAAATTAAATTTCAGTGGCTCCAACAAGCTTAAAAACAGTCAATTTCAGCACAAAGAAAACATATTTGAACAAAAACAATAACTTTCAAGTCACTCATAAACTCCTACTGAATATAGCAAACAGAGTGCTGTCTGAATTGTTTTTTTTCTGTCTTGTCTTTTTGCTATCATTTGCTCATTCAATTTCAGCAAATGTCACATTTTTCAAGTCACGTTGAGCCTGTGCTAAAGTCCAACTCATAGTGCTTTTACCTAATCTCAGAAATTGATTTTTCCTTAATTCCTTTTCAACTTCTCTACAAATTAGAATGAGTGTAGACTTAAATTAGACAAAAAGCCACACACATGACAATGATATGCTGAACAAATATGTAGCAACTAGGTGTAATGTTATAGGCTCATTAATTTAAAAACATCAATGAAATTATTTTTGCATGATATTCTGTCATTATAATACTTTTATAGAATATATAAGATGTACTGTTGAATGATAAGGTACAGAATAATGTAATTCTCAAGCATAAATCTCTTAATATGAACTTAACCTAAAAATAAACTCATGGAAGAAATAGTTGATTAATTCTAAGCACTGTAGACATCAGAGACCATATTTTTTCAAGTATCTGTGCTTATATTTTTATATTAATACTACATATTAATAATAGTATGAAATATAGAAAACTTCAAAATTTGACATATTTTGTAAGTTTGTTTACAAATGCCTATGTTTAATCATGGTTAAATGCTGTAATCTCCTTTGTAGTCCCACTATCCACCACAGGTGGAGGAAAATAAAATATAAGAGGGAAGGAGAGCTCTTTTAAAAGGTCCTTTGAAGCAATTCTGGTCTGTATTGTTTGGATATCTGTCGTTCAATTCACAAATTAGGAGCTTCAGCTTGATCCACTAGCAAACAGTCCATAAATAAACCAGAATTCCAATTAAGTAGAGTTTGAAGAAAAAACACTAATCAGTAGTGGCAGCATGACCTACCAAAGACAGCCAGGCTTTAATCTATGCAGAACTCATTAAGAGAAACCACAGCCAAGTAGAACTCCAGAAAGTTTTCTCAGCTGTGCATTTCTCAAGAAAGGGATGGTAAGTAAATATATTAGATTAATAAACATTGCATAGTTAACTCTCCCATCAGCAGTATCTTAGCCTCAGCAACTATCTTATATTTTCTTTTATACTTCGTCTAAATATCGTATGAACTCAGTGAATCTTGTAACAGCAAGTGTCTTGCCTTATTATATGTGTTTGTCACAGCTGACATTACTATGTCAATCAATCAGAGAAATGATGCAAAACAGCAGAAGTTACATGGCGTTTTTCTGTCTATGGAGTCCTGACAAATGGAGCTCAATGATGCAATGTAAGGTACATCAAGATGTGTGTCATTAGCAAAGTATATTTCATCATGTGTTTTATCACATGCTTGCCTCAACAGAACATCCTTTCAAATGTGTCTGCTTTGAGAAATGTTCTTCATGAGTCTGCCTTGGCTTTTCACCTGTGTCTGCTTCAGAATAACAGTCCTTCATTGATTTGATCCAGCAAAATACCATCCAATACAAGTGATTTTCTAAAGAACCCTTCAGTTTCTACTTCATTAAAGTGTTTAAGAACAATTTTTGTATTGGGTTTTGAACAACCAAAGACAGTAATTTCTCTTCCTAGTTAAGGAGTGAGAGGAGTTTGTCTGGTGGTCTCTTTTGATGAGAATTCCCATGTCTCCCACATGCCCTCTCAATGTGTGAGAGCTCATCACAATCAGTTATAAAAACATTCTGTAGATGCCAATAAAAAAGGGCATTTCGGGCATGTATGCACATTATTCTACTATATTATTATTTAAAATAAATCAGTACAGAGAAATTACAGTTTTCCTCAATGTCATATAAGTTCAACTAAATATTTTTGAGTGATTGAGATTTAATTAAGTTTTCTTAATTCTTCCTGCTGCTTTTTTTTGTGTGGGTCTTGGTCGATAATTATTCAGCAGTATATGTGTGACAATATATCATATGTAGTCTGTATTTTCTTCTCAAAATTCTGTATTTGAGTTTGGTCATCTTTACTATTCTGGCAGACCTATATCCTAGGTATTCACAAAGGTGCAATTTTCTTCTAGGATATAGGATGAGAATCAAAAGCAGGTGGTTTTGTTTTGTTTTGTTTTGCTTTTTCGGACTTTGAAATCAGAGTATCCACAAGAGTCCACATTCTTAGATGCTTAAAAGATACTTGCTTCCAAAAGAATGGCTCATTAAATAGAACAAAACACTAGAGATTTTCCGAAATCAACAAAGTACCCAACTATGAGGTTAGTTTAGAATTTGAAATACACAGAAAGGTTTTGATAAGACTTGTGCTTTCTTTCTTTATGTTGCTGCAAAAGCAGCTTCTTATTTTTACATTGCAACATTATGCCATAGAATTTACATAGACTTTGCAGCCTGTATATCAACAGCTTACAACAAACTAAAGTGTCTTATATTACTCCCTGTAATAGAAAGCATTTTTAACATTACTGTTGTTCTCCATTTCAGAATTGTTGAGAGTGGTCTATGTTATCTCTGATTTAGTAAGAGTGCTGAGATATAGACACTGTCTAAAATGTTTTCTTAGATGTATACAGGCTAGGCTTTGATCTCTCATATTCAATACCACAGTAAAAAGCGCCTGGGGGGCTGAGGTAAGATTTGTTGCAGGTTATTTGAAATGGCATCTCACCAGGCCATTCAGTCTGGCTAGGCATGTAACAAAAACTGTGATTCCAAGATATGGGCATTTGAACATCACTGTACAACATTCCCAAGGCAGGACTTCTTAGCACTTAATACATCTGACACAGAGCATCATATGTGCAGGGGCATGCACAGAGAAAATAACTTTCATGAATTTGCTAAATGGGCACCATTAAGATACCCAAATATTTAAACCACAAGAAAGAGGAAGAGAGAAAATAAGAGGGATAGGGGGAGGGAAGGAGGAAGTGACAGAGGGAAGGAGGGAGGGAGGGAGGGAGGGAGGGAGGGAGGGAGGGAGGGAGGGAGGGAAGAAGCTTGTGATGTTTTCTGCATCATTGGAAAATGGTCTTTAAGAAATGTCTGGGAGATCTTCCTGCTAAGGAATCCCAACAGCAACACTGTAACATGGCAAGCCTTTTCATCCCTGCCATAGTGCAGGAGCTAAGGCTGTGTGTCTTAGCATGTGGTATGTTTTTCTACATGAACAGCATAGCATGGATTACAATTTATTTGATGGTGGAAAAATTCCCTGCCCCAGAGCCACACTCACTCTCAGTCTAGGACTCAAACATCCTCATCTTTTAGTGGGAATCTGGCTACCCATCCAGTTTTCTTGTAAGCAGACTCCTACATTTCTACATAAAAAAAGAACACTTTTTTTACATGTTTTTCTACTCAGACTCTGCCTTTTCTTTCAGTTTTTTCTCTTCTTTTCCACCAATGATTCCAGTCTAGTGAGTATTTTATCAGTCATTAAAATTGGAGCTGCACTAAAACTTCTTAGTTTCAGTTTTATCTTGTATCAAATACAATCACACCTTTAACAGCCCACATTTTCAGTTGAATTTTACACCAAATGTTAGATAAAAATTATATATCAGAAAAATCTTTAATTTTTACTAAAACAAAACAACAATGTCATTGTGGTACTCTCACCATTAATAAATTCTCACTGTGAAAACCTAGTTTGGTCTTTAGATCTTCCAGTCTCAAAAATGTTTTTTTTTTTTATTTCTTTAACTGTTCAATTATATTTTTCAGTATTTTTAAAGGAGTTATTTATATTCTTAAATGAATATAGAAATTTTATCAAGTAAAAATTTAGGTCTGAATCTTCTTTTTTAGGTATTTTAGAGTATTCATGACTTACTGTATTAAGAGTACTAATTTTGCAATATTACATTGGCTTCTGTTGCTTTGATTCTTGGACTTGTCTTTCTCCAAGTGGTTTTCTCTTGTGTTATATGGCATGGTATATTATACTGAAACAGAAGTCCTTTCAGAAAGGTTGAGCTTTGTTATCTTGTTCAAGCAGGGCTCCTGTGGGGCAGACAGTGTTCACTCTTATTAGAAAGGACTCTTTCTTTCCCTGTTTACAGCAGGCCTCTTCTGTTTCTATGTCCTTGTGTCCCAGGTTAAGGAAGACCTCCTAATAAAATGACTGACTTTGAAATCCTGGACCGGGCATATTGGCCTGTGTTTCTGGTTATAGTACACCTGCTGGGAGACAAAAATGCTGTGTTCCTTCTTATAGCAGACCTCCTTTGGGAAAATTAGTCTCTGTTTCTGGTTATGGCAGACCTTCTAAGGGACAGGTATGCTGTATTCCTGGTTATTGTGGATTTTCTGGAAGACTGGTAGGCTGTGGTACCCCTGTGCACAGACTCACATCTATCCATTAATAGATTTATTATATAAACGTTTTAAATAATTTTTATATTTTATAATTTTTAGGGTTTATATTTTATTACCATTATACAAGATAGATGCTTTTTGTATAAAAAAAGCAGAGGTTTTGAAGTTTAGTATTATCTATATATGAATTGTAATGCTAAATTCTATACCTAAAAGGATTGTTTAAGCTTATTACTGAATTTTCACATTTGAAAGCTCCTGTTGTGAAACTTTTTTTTCTGGATTTAAAGTACTGATTAAATAAAACTGGCTACATTCAATTACTGGAGAATTTGTTGGTGGTGTGTTTAGAGTGACATTGTAGGTAGAGTATAGAATATAACAGAGAAAAATGAGGAAGAAGTGAAAATTGCCATGGGTCATATGTCAAGATAACGTGGTCCTGAGGTCTGTCCAACTTGATTTTCAAGAAGTTCAGATGAAATATATTAAATAATAATTTGTGGTTATTGATGGGAAAGTAGATTCTAATAGCATAAGGATATATATACTGTCTCAGCTTTGTTTTTTGAATCTTATTATTTAAGTTCTCTGTATTTTTTAAGGGACTGGAATGATCAAGTTTATGCAAAAAGCTCAGATTTGTATTCCAAATTCTTAAATATAATGAGGGCTCACCTGCCTTCCAGTAGATCAGAATGAATCTAAGTAGGTCCTGTCATGATTCTGTAGACAATGATAATTTATAAACTCATAAGCAGTATATAAAGACAGAAAAATGTGGCTCATTGTATTTATCATCTGGTAGTGAAGATTAAGTAGCTTTCTAACACAAGATTCTGCCAGTTACTGGATACTTCTGCTCTTGCAAACTTTCTAAACAAATTAGGTGGGTGACCATGATTATTCCTCTTGTTATCTTAATGTTCGCATTCAATTTTTTTATCCTGAAGATATTATTTCTTGTATATAGGTGACATAATATCAGAAAAGGCTGATTCTATAATTAGTTATTAGAAGTTGTGGCCATTGTAGGAATACTAATACAAATTAAAACAGAAAGCAGTCTGACATATGTCTCTAATACGATGAAACAGTTTTTTACATATTATAATATAAATACCTTACAGGCATTTCACATAATTTTACAGAGCAAATGATTATAGTGAAATATAACTAAATTCTAAAAGAAATGCTTAACAGAAAAAGGGGTCAACCCCTCCTATAGATAGATTACATAGTTCTTGATTGACAGTATTTTAATGCTACTGAACAACAACAACAACAAAAAACTCTACAGCTTCTGAAAGACATTAGAGTGTAGAAAAACTACCAAACTAAACTAGGCTGTTTCTTTTACAGATATGCTGATATCAAAATTAAAAACAAGAGATATGTGGAGGGGATATGTATATATTTTCACAGGATAAAAACACTTTGGGTGCCATTACAATTAATAAATGTCAGTCATAAAAGATAGACCTCTTGGAGTACTTGGCTATGAAGAATAAAAAGGGAAACTAATAAGATAAACAGGATAGAATATATACATATATATATATATATATATATATATATATATATATATATAGTCATATTAGAAGTATACATATGTTTTTCTCTGGCAATTTGGTCAAATGCTGATGAGAATTTGCAGTTTAGATCAGTACAATATTTTAAAATTGGAGTAAATTATTAGTTCTTTATTTTTTGCCCTACATATTAGTGGACACTTTACAAAATTGTCTTCAGTATCAATGAATTTATTATTTTCCACTTTCATTTACCTAGAATTCACTATATAGTTTCATGGTGAGGCCTATAATCCACTTGATTTTTATAATGGGTCATATTTATGTTACCATTTATGTTTTTCTAAATACACATATACAGTCAGACCTGCACCCTTTTTTCAACATACTCTTTGTTTCTTGTGGGTATGGCTTATTAAAAGTAATCTGTGTGAGTTTTTCTGGTCTGTGCTTGAGCACTGAGCATATCCTGGGCTTCAGTTGTGCACCAAATTCCAAAAAAACCAAAACTCGGAGGAGGCAGGGCTTCAAGAGCTCTAAACCCAGTAATATCCTAGGTAAGGAGACAGCAATACCAGCCTTAAACAGGGAGTAACTAGATCCCAATGAGATACAAGAATTTACTCTTAGCTCAGGACACTTGCTTCTCCCAGTCAGCACCCTAGGACTGAGCAAATCTTGGACCCCAGCCTTAACCCCAGCAACACCAACACCAACTTTAAACAGTTCTGACACAATCAAGATGATAGAAAAGACAGGTTCCAGTCAGAAATATCACAGGTAGCACTAAGGAGATCCAGATGTTGAAAGGATTCTCAAGCACAGGAATCTAAGCATCAGCAACCCAGGGTATTTGGCATCATCAGAACCTAGTTTTCCCACAAAAGAAAATCCTGAATTCCACCAATCACCAGGAAAGTAAGATTCAGAATTAAAATCACCTCTAATGATGATGATAGAGGACTTAAAGAAGGACATAAATGAAGACTCTCAAAGAAATTGAAAACACAGGTAAACAAGTAGAAGCCCATAAAGAGGAAACACAAAAATCTCTTAAATAATTGCAAGAAAACACAACCAAACAGGTTAAGAATTTGAACAAAACAATCCAGGATCTAACAAGGGAAGTAGAAACAAAAAAGAAATCTTGTAGAAAGACTACCTTAGAAATAGAAAACCTAGAAAAGAGATCATTAGTCATAGATGCAAGAATCAACAACAGAATAAAAGATATAGAAGAACAAATCTCCTGTGCAGAAAAATACAGTGAAAAACATTGAGAAAGTTTTCAAAAATGCAAAATGCAAACAGCTCCTAACTCAAAATATCCAGTAAATCCAGGACACAATTAGGAGTCCAAACCTAAGTATAATAGTTATAGATGAGTGTAAAGATTTTCAAATTAAAGGGCCAATAAATATCTTCAACAAAATTATAGAGGAAAACTATCCTAACATAAAAAAGAGATGCCCATGAATATACAAGAAGTATATCGAACTCCATGTAGACTACACCAGAAAAGAAATTTCTTTTCTTGTGTAATAATCAAAATGACAAATGCTCAAAACAAACAAGACAAACAAACAAAAATGAAAGAAAAGAAAAGAAAAGAAAAGAAAAAGAAAAAAGAGAAAAAACCCTAAAAGCAGTAATGGAAATGTCAAATAATATAAGGGCAGACCTGTAAGAATTACACCAGAATTTTCAGCAGAGACTATAAAAGCCAGAAGGTACTGGATTGATATCATACAGATCCTAAAAGAAAACAAATGACAGCACAGACTACTATAACCAGAAAAAATTTCAAACACTATAGATGGAGAAGCCAAGATATTCCATCAAAAGACAAAATTTACACAATATCTTCCCTCCAATCCAGTCCTACAAAAAAATCATAGGTGAAAAACAATAAGGGAAACTGCAACCTAGAAAAAGCAAAAAACTAATCTTCCAACAAACCTAAAAACTGATAGCAATAAAAATATAATCCCAACTCTATCAACAAAATTACAGGAGGCAACATTTTTTCTTAATATCTATTAACAGCAGTAGACACAATTCCCTCAATAAAAAGATATCCACTAATGGACTGGATATGTAAACTTGATGTAGAATTTTGCTACATATATGAAATGCACCTCAGTGTCAAAAACAAATACTATCTCAGAGTAAAGGCTGGAAAACTATTTACCAAGCAAATAATCCCAAGAAACAAGCTGGAGTAGCCATTCTAATATGGAATAAAATAAGCTTTCAACCAAAAGTTATCAAAAAAGATAATGAAGGACACTTTATACTTGTCAAAGAAAAAGTCTACCAAGATGAACTCTAAATTTTGAACAGCAATGCTCCAAATGCAAGGGTAACCACATTCATAAAAGAACCTTTACTAAAAGTCAAAGCAAACATTGCACCTCAAACATTAAAAGTTGGAGATTTCAACACCCCACTGTCAGCAATGGACACATCATGGAAACAGAAACTAAACAGATACAACATGAAATTAACAGAGGTTATGAATGAAATGGATTTAAAAATATCTATAAAACATTTCATTCTAAAACAAAGAAATATACTTTTTTCTTAGCACCTCATGGTACCTTCTCCAAAACAAATCATGTAATGGTCACAAAACAGGCCTCAACAGACACAAGAAGATTGTAATAATCCCATAATAATCAGATCACCATGAATAAAGACTGGTCTTCAATAACAACAAAAACAATGGAAAACCACATACATATTAAAACTGAACAACGCTATACTCAGTGATGACTTAGACAAGGAAAGAATAAAGAAAGAAATTAAGACTTTTTAGAATTTTATGAAAATATAGGTTTGTCATACCAAAACTTGTGGGACACAAAGAAAGTATTGCTAAGAGGAAAACTCATATCTCTATGTGCCTACAAGGAGAGAGCATACTCTAGAAATTTGACAGCACACTTGAAAGTTTTAGAACAAAATGAAACATCAAGTGCAAGAGGAGTAGATGGCAAGAAATAATCAAACTCAGAGTTGAAATTAACCAAATAGAAACAAAAAGAATCATTCAAATGATCAACAAAACTAGGATCTGGTTCTTTGAGAAAGTCAACAAGATAGATAATCCCTTAGCCAGACTAACCAGAGAGCACAGAGACAGTATCCAAATCAATAAAATCAGAACTGAAAAGAAAGACATAACAACAGAAACAGAAGAAATTCAAAGAAATCATCAGATCCCACTATAAAAGCCTATACTGAACAAAACTGGAAATCTGGATGAAATGGAGAGTTTACTATTCAGATACCAGTTACCATAATCAAATCAGGAGCAGATTATACCATCTAAACAGTCCCATAACTGCTAAAGAGATAGCACCAGTTATTGAAATTCTCTCCAACACAAAAGCTCAGGACTAGAGGGTTTTAGTGCAGAATTCTATCAGACATTCAAGGAAGACCTAATACCAATTATTTTCAAACTATTCACAAAGTTGAAACATAATTAACACTACTCAATTTGTTCTATGAAGGCATAATTATATTCATACCTAGACTACAAAAAAGACATAACAAAGAAAGAAAACTTCAGACTAATCTCCATTCTCAATATCAATGAAAAATACTGAATAAAATTTTCAAACACTGAATCAAAGAACTCATCATAACAATCATTCTTTATGATCAAGTAGGCTTTATCACAGGAATGCAGAGATGGTTCAATATATGAAAATCCATAAATGTAATCCACTATGTAAACAAACTAGAAGGAAAAAAGTACATAATCAGATCACTAGATGCTGAGAAAACATTTGACAATATTCAATACCTCTCCATAATAAAAGTCTTGGAAAGATCAGAAATCTAAGGCCCATATCTAAACAGAGTAAAAGCAATATACAGCACACCAGTAGCCAATACCAAACTAAATGGAGAGAAACTTGAAGCAATTCCATTAAAATCAGGAACTAGACACAGCTGCCCACTCTCTTCCTATATATTCAATATAGTTCTGAAACTCATAGCCACACAATTAGGCAACACATTAGGTCAAATTTAAAAGGAAGAAGTCAAAATTTCACTATTTGCAAATGGTAGGATAGTATACTTAAAGTGACCCGAAAACTTCCACTAGCAATCTCTTAAACCTATTAAATAAATTTTACAAAATGGATGAATATAAAATTAATTCAAACAAATCAGTAGCTTTCATCTACTAAAATGATAATCAGGCTGGTAAAGAAACTATGAAAATGACACCCTTCACAATTGTGACAAACAATATAAATACATTGGTGTGAATCTAACCAGCAAGTGAATCTAACAAATCTTATCTAAAGATCTGTGTGACAAGAACTTTATGTCCCTGAAGAAGAAATTGAAACAGATTTTAGAAGATGGAAAGATATCCTATGCTCATAGATTTGAAGGAATAATATTGTATAAATGACTGTCTTACAGAGAGCAATCTACAGATTTAATGCAATCCTTATAAAATTCCTACTCAATTCTTTACAGAGATAGAAAGTGTAGCTATCAAATTTATTCAGAATAACAAAACATTCAGAATAGTGAAATCACCAGCAGCATCTAGGAGAATCACTCTCCCCGATCTCAAGCTGTACTACAGAGCAATAGTGACACAAACTGAATAGTATTGGTACAAAGACAGGTAAGAAGGTCAATGGAATAGAAGTGAAGACCCAGGAATAAACCACACACCTATGTTCACTTGATCTTTGACAAGGGAGCTAAAACTGTTCAGTGGAAAAGGGACAGCATTTTCAACAAATTGTGTAGATTCAGCTGGAAGTCAGCATGCAGAAGAATATAAATAGATCCAGTCTATTCTCCATGTACAAACTTCAAGTCCAAGAGGATAAAGGACTGTCACATAAAACAAATAAAATGAAATTAATTGAAGAGAAGCTGGTGGAGAACCTCAAATACCTAGGCACAAAAGAAAATTTTCTGACCAGAACACCAATGGTTAATGCTCTAAGATCAAGAATTTACAAATGAGACCTCATAAAATTGTAAAGTTTCTGTAATGCAAAACAACAACAACAACAAAACAATGTAAATAGAACAAAATGGCAACCAATTGATTGGGAAAATATTGTTACGAATGCTACATCTAATAGAGGGTTTATATCAGTTATATACAAAGAATTCAGAAATTAGGTTCCAGAAAACCAAATAATCTTATTAAAAATGGAATACAGAACTAAATAAAGAATTCTCAACTGAAACATCTCATATGGCCAAGAAGCACCTAAAAAAATATTCAACATTCTTAGTCAGCAGGGAAATGATAATCAAAACAACCCTCAGATTCCACCTCACACCAGAAAAAATGGCTAAGATAAAAAACTCAGATGACAGCAGATGCAGGCCAGGATTTGGAGAAAGAGGAACACTCCTTCATTGTTGATGGGATTACAAACTGGCACAATCCCTCTGAAAATCTGTCCAGCAGCTCCTCAGAAAATTGTATATAACATTACCTGAGGACTGAGCTATACCATTCTGGGTATGTATATCCAAAAGATCCTACAACTTATAAAAAGGGTATGTGCTCCACTATACTCCTAGCAGCCTTATTTATAATAGTGGGAAGCGGGAAAAAATCCAGATGTCCTTCAAAAAAGGAATGCATAAAAAAAAATGTGGTGCATTTACACAACAGAAAACTATTCATTTATTAAAAGCAATGAATTTGTGAAATTTTTAGACAAATGGAAGGAACTAGAAAATATCTTTCTGAGTCAGGTAACCAAATCACAAAAGAATACACATGATATGCACTCACTGATAGCTAGATATTAGGCAAAAGTGTGCAATACCCAATACAAAACTCACAGACCACATCCATCTCATGGAGAAGGAAGACTAAAGTGTGAATGATTCAATTCTTTTTAGAAGGAATAATAAAATACTAATTTGAACAAATATGGAGACAAAGAGTGGGGCTGAAACTGAACAGAGGTTTTCTGGAGACATTTCCACCTGCGTATCCATCCCATGTGCAGTTACCATATGAAGATGCTGATGTGGATTCCAGAAAGTGCATGGTGACAGGAGTCTGATATACTTGTCTCCTTAGAGGCCTGCCAGAGCCTGACATATTCAGAGGCAGATACTCACAGCTAACCATTGAACAGATCATGGTGTTTCCAATGGAGGATTTAGAAAGAAGACTGAAGGAGATGAAGGGGTTTGTGTCCGCATGGGAAGAGAATCAATACCAAGAAGTCAGAGCTGCCATGGTCTAAACCATCAGCCTGGGAGTACATAGGAAGGGACTTATGGAACCAGCTGCATATGTAGGGTAAAATAGCTTTGTTCAGCATATGTGAGACAGAAGATCCTTGGTCCTGTGAAGGCTGGATGCCCCAGTGTAGGGGAATTTGAGGGTAGAGACTTGGGAATGTTTGGGTGGGTGTGAGCACATCCTCAAACAAGCAGGATGAGAGGGGATGGGATAGGGGTTCTTGAGTGAAGAACAAATGGGTAAGGGGATAACATCTGAAATGTAAATAATATATCTAAAAAAGCTTGCAAGAAAAGAAAAAAACAACATAAATGATGAATTTTGATAGCAATGAATTGAAAGGCTAAATACCTATGAGTGAGGTATCCAAGACCAATAATTGCATGCAATTTCTGTGGTATGTTCTCAATTATAAGTAGGTTTTTCACTTAAATACAGATGCCCATGATTTATTCCACAACATCAATGAAACTAAACAAAAAAAGAAGATCCAATTAAGGGTTCCTGAAACTCACTTAGGACTAATGAAATAGTGATAGGCAACAGATAAAGGGAAAGAATTGTATAGAGGTTAGGATGAGGAACTGAATAGAATAGATGCAGTAATATGTGAGAAAAGAGACAGGAGAAAATGTAAGATGTTCAGGAGAATATATAAAAATTTCTAGTTTATGGGGTTGGCAGGCAGGAGTAGTGGTTATCTGTACAACAGCAATGAGATATATATTGTGGAAGGCACCTAGGAATCTAAGGTATTGTCCTGGACAGGGACTCAGCAATAAAGAAATGGAAGCTTAAGAAGCTAAATCCAACGCAACTCAAGTTGAGGTATAAGGATATATATTCACCAACTAAACTATCACAACAACATTGGTTCTGTATTCAAATGCATCTATTAACATGAAAAAGATACTCAGGAAATTAGAAAGCAATAAGTAAGCCAATTTGAGACTTGTTCTGGGTCAAGACTCAAATTTCAGATACTATTAATGATACTTAACAGTCATTCAGAGAAGTGCCTATTCTGACAGACTTCTAAGAGGCTCAGAACAGTAGCTGACAAAACCTTATGCAGCGAAAAATTGCCAAGTAAAGGATGGAGATCCATAAACAAAGGTGCTCTCACAGACTGAACAGTCAACCAAAATAAGTATTTGAGCTGTATTAGGACATCTTCACATATGTATCAAATTTGTAACTTGGATTTAATGTAGTCTTAGTACAACTGTATTTGGGTCTGATCATCACTCCTCTCTATGGAAACACTCTGCTTCTTTGGCTGCCTTGTGTGGGATCAAAAGGAGAGGATGTGTTTAAGCCTACAGGGTATAGATGCACTAGGTTCATGAAATAAAAAATGAGGGCCTCCACACTGTCAGAGGAGAAGGATAGAAAGGAATCATGAATACAACTGTATGAGGACTCTACATACAGGAATAGAGACAGGATGATAAATAAATAAATATCAAGTAAAATAAGAACGAAGGTAAGCAACATAGTACATCATGGTAATTTAGCAAGAAATGCTTTTAAAAGTAAATTTCTTTGAAATACTGTGTAACTCATACCATCACATTAATCTATTTTATGTTCAGTACTAAATGTAAATTATATGTGATGAAAATAAATACCTTTATTAATATATAAACAATGAAAATATGTTTTAAAATAATCTCAAACAATAATATGGTATTGGGCATCATAAACATACAGAAATTTAGATTTCTAGATAAAACACAAGACTATTTTGAACAGATGAACTGTCAGGCAAAGCAGCACCACCTCTGACATCGTCATTTCTTTTTTAAAGATTTTTTTTTATTTTATGTATATGAGCACAATGCCCTTGTTTTCAGACACCCCTGAAGAGGGCATCAGGTTCCATTACAGGTGGTTGTGAGCCGCCATGTGGTTGCTAGGAATGAAACTCAGTATGATATTTTCTAGTCTCATCCATTTGCCTGCACATCTCAGAATATCCTTATTCAATTTTGTTTGTTGTTTTATTTATTTACATATCATATGTTATTTCCCTTCCCAGTATTTCCTTCAAAAGTCCTCTATGACCCCCTACCTTCATCTGCCTACCTCTATGAGGGTGCTACCCCCCATTCCCACACACACCTGCCTCAGTGTTCTACCATTCTATTATACTGGTTCATCAAGCTTCCAAAGGACCAAGGTATTCCCCTCCCAGTGATGCCAAATTAGTCAATTCTCTGCTTCATGTCTGACCAAATCCATGCATACCCCCTGTATACACTTTTATTGTTGGTTGAGTTCCTGTGAGCTTTGGGGTGTGGGAAGCCATGGCAAGGCCTTACTCTCGGCAAACACTCATTCTTGGCTCTCCTATCTACTATTCCTCCTCCTGCTTACCTTCCATGATTCACTTGTCAATTCTCAGAACTTCAAACAAGGCCTCATAGCAACCCACCTAAGTTACCCTTCCTCCTGACCTCTAGATTTAGACAACATCTTGCTAGGTAGATAAAAAACAGAACTCCTGACAACAGAAAGGCTTTGCAAGAATAACCTAGTTAGACTCCAAAGCTGTAGCTAGCTTCCTCCACCTGCAAAGTTCTCTTTCCTTTCTTACTCCTCCCCATATCCTGTTTTTAGAGTATATAACTTGTGTGAACAATAAAAAATTTGTCAGCTTGTTCAGACTTTTTGATGTGCTGTGACTTTTTATTTTCTTATGCATCTCAGTCCTCTCCACAGGGTCTAAGCAACACAGTTGGTTGTCCAGCTGGCCAGGACAAGTGGGGCTCTCAGATCCCTGGAGGGGATCAACCCAATTTCGAGTGGCAACAGCGGAGTCAGCATTCAGGACTCTGGGAGTTCCCCGATGCTGAGATGGGCATTTGGTGAGTAATCAGGTGGTGCATTTTATAGTCATGGGTAAGCATATTTCTCAGCAAGATTTATTCATTTCAGTACTTAAGGATTCCCTTGAGACCCCGGGTGCCAGGGTTGAAGAGAAAGAGATTTTTTGATATTTTTGGTTTACCTTTGTCCCTGGTTTCCCCAAGAAGGAACTATTAATCAGAAGAAGTAGAAGGAAGTTAGTTATTGTTTACAAGATTATTATGAGGCCTTTGGTCCAGGAAAGGTCCCTCTTACAGCTTTTATTTACCGGAATCTCATTCATGCCCTATTAAAGACTCACAATAATTGGCCTGATGTTCAAAATGTCATTGAAAAGGGAGAGAGGGCCCTACATCAGAGTTTGCACCCTTCCTCCTAATCCCCTTGTTCATGACCACCCTCTCAAAATTCCTGTTCCAAGGGTTCCCCATTTGTAGAAATTTCTCAATGGGTACCTTCAACTCTGCCCATTAAAAACATTAAAGCCACCCCTCTTTATCCCTCTTTGATTGGTCTTGAGGATGAAGGCGGAGAGAAACCCCTTGATCTGGCAGACTCATTGGCCCTTGACAAGGAGGTTGCTCGATATCACAATCTGGACTGGTCCCCTTTCAAGAAAACTCTGACTCTTTCAACTCCCAAAACTCCCGAGCCACCCTCTAATCAACTTCTCTCTTCTTTTTCTCCCCTGCTCCCCTATCCGTCTTCTCCTCTTGATCAAGTTTTTCTAACAACCCCCACTCCTGCAGGCATGCTCCATGGCTACTGCTTGCCTGAGTGTTCTGACAGATTTGGTTCGTAATCGCCAGGAACAAGTTTCACTTTTAAAAATTGTCCGTGACCTGGATAAACAATTAGCAGATCTCTCCCACTCCCCAGGCCAACAATATTTCTTTCATAATCATCCCCAGTCCCTTAAGAAGAAAAATGGAAAGGCCCCTCACACCACGCTTGCTTTTCCATTTTCACTTCGAAGCAGTGCATCTGTTCCCTGAAACAAAGGTGATGAGCCATCTTCTAGTGTGGCTCACCCTCGTAATCCTAACACCAATGGGACTATTAGTGAGGATGAAGATGACAGGGATTCTGTGGTCACAGCTGCCCCTGAGAGGCCAACCCTATACCGAGATGCCCTTGTGTATACTCCTCTTAATTTGTCAATTCTGGAAAATCTTAGATCAGCCATCTGTAAATATGGTCCAACAGCCTCCTATACCTTAGCCTTTCTGGAGGCCTATACTGATGCTTGATTAACTCTAAATGATTTTTTTTCAGCTGGCTCATGGTGAACTAGAGGGAGGAGATTATGTACTATGGAAAGCTGAATTTCAAGAAGCGGCTTGTAATCTGGACCTTCATAACTACAAAAACCCTGATATCCATGATTGGACAGCTGCCAAACTTATGGGGGAACTACCTTACAATACACCCGATGCCCAGAGATATTATACACCTGGTGTCTTGGCTCAGGTTCCCCAAAGGGCAGTAGGAACTTGGAAGAAACTAGGACTACTGCTTCAGGAGCATTGACTAAGATCAGACAGGGTCCTGAAGACTGGAAAGGCCCTTCACACCTATAGTAGTTTTGTTAGTGGCTTGAAGGAGACAGCTCACCACCTCCTAGGGCCTATGAAGGCAATAGTCCTTTTATTAAACAACTTGCCTCTGAAAATGCTATCCCAGCATGTCAGGATTCCCTGAGACATCATTGCAAGGAAACCTTTTCCAATTATGTCCACTTTTGCTCAGGCATAGGCTCCAGTCATATGCTAGGACTGGCCCTCCAGAGGGTGGACATGCAAGGGCAAGATAATAGGACATGCTTCAACTGCAGCCAGCCTGGCCACTTTGCTTGGGAGTGTACTTACCCCAAACCAACTGTAACCTCTAAGCCCCTGCCATCTGCCCCTCTATCTGGCATACCTCTTACTAACCATTTACAGCCCTCTACTGTTTGTCCCTGTGTAAGCGCAGGCACCATTGGACTAATGAGTGCCATTCTCACACTGACCTGCAGGGCAATCTACTCCTCTCCAGTGAGGAAAACTTGATCAGGGGCCATCCTCCAGGTACTGTTGGGAGCCGACTTTTAACAGAAAGCAGCTAGAAAGCAGCTATCCACGCCTCCAATGCTTATGTCATATCCATGCCCCTACAAGGGGCGTGGTAAAAGTGTATAAATACCCCAGATTTCCCTTCAATAAAAGAGACTGGATCAGAACCTCTGTCTTATCTCCATTCCTAGCATCTCTTCTCCTTATCCCCATTCTCTCTTCCTCTAGACCCTGACCCAAAGACCAGAGCAATCCGAAACATTTTTTGATAGGTATTTTGTCTCAAGCCAGGTACAGAGGAGCCAGTTGCAACAGGCTACCAACTTTCAGATGAGTCCTGCGGCAATTGGGTTCATTGCTGCCTCTGCCCCCCCAGGTACATTACAGCACAGAGGGGACTGTGACCTCTTATTCCTCCCTGTTTATTACCTTAAAGATTGCCTTTTTATCATTCCTTTACACCCTGATGACTGTGCTCATTTTGCTTTCAGCCTACTAAAGCATAATTTTTAGGTCCTCACACCCTGCTACCATTGGCATGTCATCGCCCAGGGGAATGGCCAATATCCCCCACATTGGCCCAAAAGTTTGTGGGACAAGTAATACAACCTGTCAGAGATGTTCAGCCAGATGTATATATCCTCCACTGTCTCCTATCAGCTGACTGCCAAACTCATCTTTTACCTTGCTTCTGACAATTGCAGTGTGCCCTTTCAACAGCAAATCTTAAGTTGAGTCAAGAAAAATACAGCTTTCTGAATCCTTTAGTTATCTGGGATCTGAGCTCTGCTCCGGCGGGATATTCCTGCCTAGACTGGAGCTCCAAACCTCATCCTCCAAGACCATACATGACTTCCAAAGACTTCTAGGCAATCTTCAATTTTTATGTCCCCATCTTAAAATTTCCCCTGATAAAATGCCCCCTCTTCATGATTTACTCAAAGGAGATTCACATCCTCTATCCCCTTGAGCAATCACCCTCTAGGCCCGCTCCTCACTTCTTAAATAGAAAATGCCATAAATTCCCATAGTTCTGCCCAAATTCATGATAAGTTCCCCCTGGTTTTGTTGTTTGTGCTACTCCTCACTCTCCTCTTGGAATGTTTTGGCAGAGCCCTGTTATCCCCTGCTCCAAGACAGGTTCCCTCCTTTTTTGGGTCTCTCTCCCCTCTTCCCCAACCAAGGTTCTTGCTACCTATTCCTCCCTGGTCGCCCAGTTGGTCTCCAGAGGACACAAACTCTCCCACATGTACTTTGCTAAGGACCCCAAGTCTATCATTGTTCCTTTCACTGCTGAACAGGTTGACTGGCTTTTCCAGTCCTCAGATGATTGGGGCATTGCTTTTGCTCAATTTTCAGTCACCATCAAAAATCATTACACCGAAGACTCCTTACTCCACTTCTCTTGTATCCATCCCTTTGATTTTCCTAAAAAGACCTCATTAGAGCCACTAAAACAAGCACAACTTGGCTTTACTGATGGTTCTGCCAATGGTATTGCTACCTGTGTTGTAGATAACGACCCTCATCCCTTCCAGACCCCTTAGTTTTCTGCCTAACTAGTTGAGTTTTATGCCATATTACAAGTTTTTCTTGCTTTTCGCCATAAAGCTCTCAACATTTACACAGGTAGTTCTTATGTTGCCTACTCATTACCTCTCCTTGAGACTGTCCCCTATATTAAAGTTTCCTCAGGGGCTTCTCCCCCTTTTCTACAAATAAAGACCCTGATTCATTCTCGCATGCTCCCCTTCTTTTTAAGCCAACTTCACACTCATTCTGGCCTTCCTGGACTACTTTCTGAGGGCAATACCCTTGCTGATCTGGCTACCAGACACCATATTTACCTCGCCTCTCGCCCTGATCATTTTGAGCTTGCACGACAGGCTCACTTCTTTCATCACCTCAATGCACATTCTCTTCAGCTACTCTTTAAGATCACCCATGAACAGGCTTGAGCTATTGTTAAGACCTGCCAGGCTAGTATTCCTTTTCACCCAGTTGCACATTTGGGGGTTAATTCCAGAAGCCTGCTTGCAAATGATCTATGGCAGATGGATGTGACAAACATACCTAGTTTTGGTAAACACAAGTATGTTCATGTGTCTATTGACACCTACAGTGGCTTCATTTATACCTCCCCCCTCACTGGAGAGGCTTCCAAACATGCTATTTCTCATGTTATAAATTGTTTATCAGTCATGGGTTGACCTAAGATCATAAAAACAGATAATGGCCCTGGATACACAGAATCTAGCTTTAAAACCTTCCGTCTTGGCATTAAACACATCACTGGTATCTCCTATAACGCACAAGGTCAAGGTATTGTGAAAAGAGTCCATCAGACCCTTAAAGCCACACTCACTAAACTTGGCCATTTCTCCCCTCCCCTACTGTCTGCACCAGGAGCAATCCTTCACATCAAAACACAGAAGATCATTGAGCATTTTCTTTCCATTGTCTCCACCAAACACATAGATGGCATCTTTATATGTTACAAACATGTGTTTGCTGTGCTAGGTGCCCACGAATTGTTACAGAGTGGGAGGCACTGCCAGCAATGCACTGTTTTGAAGGGTCCAAAGTGGATCTTTAGGTACTCAACACTGTCTGATCAGCTGTGGTCAAATTCCACGCTCAGAGACACCTTGGAGAGCACCCCTCCTGTCAAAGTCCCAGGCCTAATGGGGCCTCCAGAGCCTCCAGAGCCTGCCATGACAGGTTCAATCTGGATAGGCCACCAGATTTCAGATTTACGGCCATTGACTCACATCCATCATCTCTTCACAGCAAACTCATCAGAAAATCCCACATAAAACTTCCTCTGTCGCCATAAGACCTAATCCAATTTTGGTCTTTCACCAACCTGCCCCACCTTCCAACTCTCAACCTCCTCCTCCTCCTCTTCCCACTTCTCTTTCACAGAATCATGCCACGCCAGAGTCAACTCTCTCATTAACAACAGTTTCTCATTGTTCTTCACACCTTGTCTTTTCCCTGATAGAACAGAATGATTCTCACACAAAGCTCATGCAGGAGTGCTGACTTTGTTTTCATTCTTCCCCTTCTTTCTATGTAAGAATTGCTATCCCCCATGATAATTTTACTCTCTCCACAGAAAATAGTTCATGCCCTTGGCAACATTCCTTCTTTAAAATATTTTCTTTGGAGATGGTCTCAGGATCTGTTACCTATGTCACCCCTCCTAGGAACAAGCTGCCTCCTACCTTTGCTTGCATTATAATCAGACTCAAACCTCTTTTAACTTTACAGGTAACATTTACCTTTTCCCTCTTCAGAATACATAGGAGCCCTGTTCCTCTGGACTCACTCAATGCATGCACCTTACCTGTAAGGCTTCAAAAGTTCTTTTGTACAGGTTCTTCTGCTGTTAGCCTACTACTCCTCAGATGAATTTTCCATTTATGGAACCAAGAGGAGTACCTTTCCTGGACCTCACCCTCAAGATACTATGAAGTTCTCCTCTGACAAAAGGGAGAGCCCATCATTGCAGTGACCATTGCAGTCATCTTGGGGCTGGGGGTGGTGGGCCCTGGAACTGGAATTTCCTCCCTTGTCTTTTCCAATTGCTACTACTCTGAGCTTAGTGCCATCATTTATCAAGATGTTAGAGAGCTACAGCAGAGCATCGATGCCCTTAGTGAGTTACTTTCCTCTTTAGTTAACGTTGTCCTCTAAAATATATTAGGACAAGTAGATCTAAATTAGATCTCTTGTTCCTTCTACAGAAAGGACTCCATGCCACTTTAAAGGAAAAGTGCTGCTTCTTTGCAGATAAATTAGTGGCATTAAAAGATAGCATGTGCAGAGTTCAAGAGGGCTTAGGGAAAAATATATATAGATATAGATGATATAGATACAGATACAGGTATAGATATAGGTATAGGTATAGGTATAGGTATAGGTATAGGTATAGGTGTAGGTGTAGGTGTAGGTGTAGGTGTAGGTGTAGGTGTAGGTGTAGGTGTAGGTGTAGGTGTAGGTGTAGGTATAGGTGTAGGTGTAGGTATAGGTGTAGGTATAGGTGTAGGTAGGTATAGGTAGGTATAGGTATAGGTATAGGTATAGGTATAGGTATAGGTATAGGT
>JADRCG010000136.1:52217-137271 GCA_019844195.1 Rhabdomys dilectus | reverse complement strand
TAGAGATAGAGATAGAGATAGAGATAGAGATAGAGATAGAGATAGAGATAGAGATAGAGATAGAGATAGAGATAGAGATAGATAGAGCTGGTACTGATTCTATACCTCACCTTGGCTTTCTACCTTGCTGCCTTCTATCATTTGACCTCCCATTGGCCTTCTCTTGCTCATTTCTTTTGGCTACTGGGCCTTCTCTCACCTTACTACTCTCATAAAGATCTAGGTAGACAACCTGGCAGCCAAGCCACTCCAGGTTTATTACCTAAAATTTGACTCTGATGATGAACCCACTCCAGAAGTTGTCAAGAACCAGTCTCGATGCAGTGCTTCAAAATTCAAGCCCTGCAAAATTCCCTAGAGCAGCTGTCTTTGTGAGATGTCCTACCATTGATCCTCCTCTGTAAAGGGAGGTGCTGGAGGGTGCAAGACAAAGTAGTGCAGGGATACCTCTTTCTTTGTGCTAAAAGATGGTATCCTGAGAAGCATCCCTGATTGCATAGAGGTTGGCGTAGGTCACTCTTCCCATCCCCTTGAACAAGTGCCTGGGAGGCTTTCGCTTGGCCTCCCCAAACAAGGAGTGCTTAGTCTTTCAGTGCAACACCTGAAACTCAAAGGGGATCAGGCCTCTACTTTCCCCTCCATGCTTCCAGCACTCTATTATACAGGCAAATGAGAGATGTGGGAAGCCATGGTGAGGCCTTACTCTTGGCAAACACTCACCCTTGGCTCTCCTATCTATTATTCTTCTTTCTGCTTACCTTCCATGATGCACTTGTCAGTTCTCAGAACTTCAAACAAGACCTCATAGCAACCCACCTTAATTACCCTTCCTCTAGATCTCTAAATTTAGACAACATCCTGTTAGATAGATGGTTTTAGAAATCCTGGTAAGAGAAAGACTTTGTAAGAATAACTTAGTTAGACCCCACAGCTGCAGTTAGCCTCCTTCACCTAGAAAGCCCTCTTTCCTTTCCTAACCCTCCCCATATCCTGTTTTTAGCATATATAACTGGTGTGAACAATAAAAATTTTGCCCGCTTGATCAGACATGCTGTGCCATTTTATTTCCTCTCGAATCTCAGTCTCCTCCACAAGGTCTAAGGGTCCCACGTGGTTGTCCAGCTGGCCTGGACATTGGGGGTGTGGTTGGTTGATAGTGTTGCAAAACCCTTCAGCTCCTATGTTTTTTGCTCTAACTTCACTTTTTGGATTCCCATGCTCAATCCAATGTTTGACTGTGTATGTGTGCATCTCTATTATTCAAGGTGTGGCACAGGTTTTCAGGAGAAAGCTATGTTGGAGTCATGTCATTAAAAACTTCTTGGCATCATGAATAGTATCTGGGTTTGGTGTCTGCAGATGGGATTAATTCCTAGGTGGGACAGTCGCTGGATGGTCTTTCTTTCAGTTTATGCTCTAATCTTTGTCCATCCATTTCCTTTTGTCAAGAGGAATTCTGAATTCATATTTTTGATATGGGTGCGTGGCATCATCCCACAGCTGGGGGCTGGGCCTATCCATTAGATATGGTCTCTAAAGGTTATTTCTCCCCTTTGTTTGGTATTTTGGCTAGGGTCTTCCCTGTTGGGCCCTGAGAACATCTTGTGTGCCTGGCTTCTGGGACTTTCTAATAACTAAACCCCAGTTCCTCATCCCCCACTGCTACATAGTTACTTTCAAATTTCTAACCCTCTGTATTTCTTTCCCAACTTCTCTCATATTTGAACCAACTCACCATTTTTTCCTTCTCATCCTCTCTCCTTCCCAGACCCCTCTGTCAGTCTACTTCCAAAACCTTGTTTTCTTTCTCCAAGTGAGTACATTTGTAGCATCTTCCTTTTGGTTTTATCTTGTATACTTTTTTATTATCTGTGAGTTGGATACTGGGTATTTGAAGCTTCTTTTTGCCTAATATCCACTTATTGGTAAGTACACACAATGTGTATTTTATTTTTGTGACTAAGTTACCTCACAATATTTTCAAGTTCCATGTATTTGCCTGCAAATTTCAATAAGTGGTTGCTTTTAATAGCTGGGTAGTCGCCTTTTCTGTAAATGTACCATATTTTCTGTATCCTTTCCTCTGCTGAAGGACATCTGGGTTGTTTCTAGCTACAGGCTATTACAAATATGGTGGCCCTGAACAAAGTGGAGCATGTGTCCTTGTTCTTTTTTTGGAGCATCTTTTGGATATAAGCCCAGGAGTAGTGTTGCTTGGTCCTCAGGTAGAACTATTTCCAATTTCTGAGGAACCACCAGACTGATTTGCAGAGTGGTGAATCAGCTTGCAATTCCACAAACAATGAAGAAGTTTCCCCCCTTTTTCACATTCTTGCTGGCATTTGCTGTCACCTGAATATTTGATCTTAGCCATTCTCTCTGATGTTAGGTGAAATTTCAGTGGGGTTTTGATTTGCATTTCCATGATTACTAAGGATGCTGAATATTTCTTTAAGTATTTTTTATCCATTTGATATTTTTTAGTTGAGAATGTTCTGTTTAGCTCATTATCCTATTTTTCATAGGGTTATTTGATTCACTGGAGACTATCTTTTTAAATTTTTTGTTTATTTTGGATATTAGCCCTCTACAGAGTGCTGGGTTGGCAAAGACCTGTTCCAAATGTGTGGATTGATTTGTCCTATTGTTAGTGTCCTTATCCTAACAGAAGTTTCTCAATTTTATGAGGTTTTATTTGTCAGTTCTTGATCTTAGAGCATATGCCATTGGTGTTATATTCAGAAAATTTTCCCAGTTCTAGCGTGTTCAAGATATTTTTCCTACTTTCCCTTGTATGAGATCCCTCATAACTGATTGTATGTACAGGTTCTTGATCCACTTGACTTGAGCTTTCTACAAGAAAATGAGAATGGATTAATTTGCATTTTTTACATTTTAACCACCAGTTGAAACAGGATCATTTGTTGTAAATGCAATCTCTTTTCCACTGAATAGTTTTGAATATTTTGTCAAAGATTAAATGACCTTAAGAGTTTGGGTTTATCTCTGGATCTACAATTCTATTACACTGAACTTTCTACCTGTCTCCATGTTTTTTTGTTTTGTTTTGTTTTGTTTTTTTTGTTTTTCTGTCACTATTATTCTGTAGTATATACTGACGTGTGGGATGGTTATTCTTCCAGAAGTACTTTTATTGCTGACAATATATTCTGGGATTTTTGTTTGTTTGTTTGTTTGTTATTCCAGAGAAATTTGAAAATTGTTCTTTGTATCTCTGTGAAAAAAATTATTTGTAGTTTGTAACTTGTAATTTGAAGGGAAGTGCATAAGAATCTTTATGTTGCTTTAGGTAAGATGGCAATTGTTAATATGTTAATCCTGCAAGAGCATGGGAGATCTTTCCATCTCTTTAGGTCTTCTTAAATTGTTTCCTCAGATACTTGAAGATTTGTCTTATACATCTTTCACTTGCCTGGTTAGTATCACAACAAGATATTTCATATTATTTGTAACTGTTATAAAAGATGTCTTTTACCAAATTCCCTCTCAGCCTGTTTATTTTGGAGTAGAGGAAAGCTACTGATTTGATTGAGTTAATTTGTATCTAGTCCTTTTGCTCAAGTTGTTTATCATCTGCAGGAGTTCTGTCATTAATTTTTTGGGTCACTTGTATATATTATCATGTCATGTGCAAATAGCGATATTCTGACTTCCTCCTTTCCAATTTGTATTCCTTTGATGGCTCCTTGTTGCCTAATTTTTCTGGCTAGAATTTTAAGAACTATTTTTAATAGATAAGGCAAGAGTGCGCAGCCTTGACTTGATCCTTATTTTAGTGTGGTTGGTTCCTGTTTCTGTCTATATAGTTTGATGTTTCCTATTGGCTTACTGTGTATTGCATATGTTACATTTAGGTATGAATCTAGAATTCCTATTCTCTTCAACATTTCTACATGAATGTGTGCTGTATTTTGTCAGTCACTTTTTCAGGATCTAATCAGAAGTTTATGTGTTTTCTTTTCTATGAATTTGTTTATACTGTAGATTATGTTGATGATTTCTATATATTGAGCCATGCCTGCATGTCTGGTTGAAGCCTTCCTGAACAAGATGAATGATCTTTCTGATGTATTCTTGATCTGATTTCCAAATTTTATTGAGTATTTTTGCATAAATATCCATGAAGTAAATTAGTCTGAAGTTCTCTTTCTTTGTTGGGTTTTGTGTGGTAGGTGTTCATGTAACTGTGGATTCATAAATATATTTGGTACTATTTTTCTGATTATATTTAATGAAATACTTTGAGAAGAATTGGTATTAGGTCTTTGAAGATCTGATAGAATTCTGCATTAGAAGCATCTGGTCCTGAGGATTTTTGGTTGGAAGTCTTTTAATATTTTCTTCTACTTCCTTAGGAATTAAAGTTTACATAATGTATCTAATCTTGATTTAATTTTGGTACTTGGTATATGTCTAAAAAATAATCCATTTCATCTAGGTTTTTCAGCTTTGTTAAATATAGGCTTTTTAGTAGGATCTGATATATATATATATAATTTAGATAGATAGAGAGATAGATATAGATAGATGATGCATGTATATATACATATATATGTATCTGTATACCTGTATATGCATATATACATATATACATATATACATTTTATATATATATATATGATTTATAATTTCTTAAATTTCTGCTATTAGATTTCTATTTTTATTTTCTGCCATCTACTCTTTTTGTCTTGAATGTATTTGCTTCTTTTATTCTAAATCTTTCAGAAGTGATGTTAAGCTGCTATTGTATGCTCTCTCCAACTTCTTTACAGAAGCACTGAGATCTATGAGTTTCCCTTTTACCACTGCATTTACTGTGGCCCATAAGTTCGTGTATTTTCTGCCTTTATTTTCATTAAATTCTAAAATCTCTTAAATTTCCTTATGTCTTTGCCACATTATCATTGAGTAGTTAGTTGTTCAGTTTCATATGTATGTAAGATTCCTTATGTTTTAGTAGTTGTTGAAGTCTAGCCTCGGGCCATGTTGATCTGATTGGATACATGAGACAATTTCAGTCTTCTAGTATCTGTTGTGACTTTTTTCTGTCTAATTATATGGTAAGTTTTACTGAAGATTTAGTGAGGTGCTGAGCAAAAGGTTGATTGTTTTGTTTTAGGATGAAATGCTAAGTAGATATCCCTTAAGTCCACTTGGTTCATAACATCTGTTTGTTTCATTTTGTCTTTATTTAATTTCTCTTTCCATGATCAGTCCTTTGGTGAAAGTGGGATGTTAAAGTCTCCTACTATTATTGTGTGAGTTCCAGTGTGTGCTTTGAGCTTCAATTGTGTTTCTTCTTAATATGTGTATGCTCTTACATTTGGGCCATAGATAACCAGAACTGAGTGTCATATTGGTGGATTTTTCCTTTGATGAATTTTTTTGTGTCCTTTCCCATCTTTTTTTTTTTTTGTAACTCTTGGTTTAAAGTTTATTTTATTTGATACTTGAATTATGAATTCAGCTTGTTTCTTGAGACTATTTGCTTGGAAAATTTTTTTCAGCCTTTTACTTTGAGGAAGTGTCTGTTTTTGTAACTGTTTTTGATCTTCCTGCAGCAAAATACTAGGACTTGTTTACATATTCATCCTGCTAATCTATGTCTTTTTATTGGGAAACTGAGTCAACTGATGTTGGAGGATATAAAGTACCAATGATTGTTGCTCCCAGTTACATTCATTTTTAGATTTGGATTTATGCTTGTGTGGCTCTTTTCTATTGGGTTTGTTGTGAGCCTATTAATTTCTTACTTTTTCTTAGTGTAGACTCCCCACTTGTGTTGGATCCTTTCTCTATAATTCTTCTGGAGGGTTGAATCATTGGGATGATGTTGTTGAAATCTGTTTTGTTTTGTTTTGTTTTGTTTTTCATGAAACATCTTGGTTACTTTCTCTCTGGTAATTGAGTTTTTGCTGCGTACTGTTGCCTGGGCTGGCATTTTGTTTTCTTATGATTGGTGTGATATCTACCCAAGATCTTCTGGCTGTTAAAGTCTCTGTTCAAAAGTTTGCTGTAATTCTGGTGGGTCTTTCTCTGTATATTACTTGACCTCTTCCCCTTACCCTTTTCAATATTTTTTCTTGGTTCTGTGCATTTGGCATTTAACTTATTATATGATAGGAATAATTTCTTTTCTGATCCTATCTCTTTGGTCTTCTGTAGAATATTTGTATGTTTATGAACATCTCATTCTTTAGGTTAGGGAAGATTACTTCTATAATTTTGTTGGAGATGTTAGGTGGCCCTTTGATTTTGGAACCTTCAGTCTCATATATACATATTATTTTTAGGTACAGTTGTATTTCTATATATGGATATCTATACATTGAGCCATGCCTGCATCCCTGGGTGAAGCCCTCTTGATCACGGTGAATGATCATTCTGATGTGTTCTTGGTTATGGTTTGCAAAACTTTTATTGAGTATTTTGCGTAAATATTCATGAGGGAATTTAGTCTGAAGTTCTCTTGGTTGGTTTTTGTTTGTGTGTGTGTGTGTCTGTGGTGTGTGTGTGTGTGTGTGTGTGTGTGTGTGTGTGTGTGTGTGTTAGGTGTTAGGTGCCATGGATTTCTTGAATGTTTTAAGTTAGAAGATTTTTGATTTTTATATTTTCTTGACTATTGAGTCAATGTCTTCTTATATGAGGCCGTGAAAGGGGTCTCAGTTTTTGGTAGAGAAACTGGCTGAAAGTAGCCTGGAGACCCTACAAAAGATGGGTATTTATTCTGCCCTACTTTCAGATTCCAAGCTCCTAACATGCGGCTTGAAACTCCATTAACCTACACCATTAAGTCACATAGGATGCAGGCCCTCCCTAAGAGGTAGAGGGCATGACTACAGGTTTTAGCCTCAAGAAATTTTCATATTAATGAGTTACATAAAGTCCATAGGGTGTAGCTAATTAAGTAACTCTCCTCTTTCTCTCTCTCCCTATTTAAGTCAGTTACCACCCTGGCTTAAGCTAGGGTGTGCACATCCAGATCATCTATCACCCGACATGTCAATAAAGCTCTTGGAGCCCTGGACTTTCTCGTGTTATTGGGTTCTGCCATCATACTGCTCTAGTGGAGGACTTCTCTGCATTCCAGCCATGAGAGGCACCATTCAAACCAAGTGAGTAGAACAAGCAATCACTTACCATAGAATGCCACTAAAGCCCTCTTTCTCCCCCTCATCTCTATCTGCTTGTGGTCCAGCACAGGACCAGCACACTCCTTGACTGCTTTTTGATGCAGCCTCCCAGAGCCCCAAAGCTCCTGGACCCACAGAGTTGGGACCAATCAGCCCCCAACCATCTCCTGGCCCAGGGTCTGCACTCGAGAGCCCAGTACCTGGTGAAATCAGACTGAGTTCACTCCACACCTTTGAATGCCCTGGAGGCCTCTCATGTGTTCCCCCTGCCACCTCAGACACAAAGAGCAAACTCAGTCAAGATCCTGTACACTTCTGCCATGGTGAGCTGCAGTTCTTCTCAAGTGAGCCATAGCAGACACACAGGAACAACACTGCCCAACACAACAGAGAACTTGTGCCTGCAAGCAGTGCCCAGGCCTTTAATTTTTTCCCCTGCATTCTAAGATATTTTCAATCTGTCTCTTGTATTCTATTGGTGGGACTTGAATTTGTGACTCCTGATTTCTTTCCTAGGTTCCATATACAGGTTTGTCTCTCTTTGTGTTTTCTTTAATCTTTCTTTTTTAGATCTTTTTTTCTTTTGTTTAGATCCTCAAAGGTTTTTGTTCAATTCTTTTACCTGTTTGTGTTTTCCTGTATTTCCTTAAGAGATTTGTTTCTTCTTTTAAGAGTTTCTACATGTTTACCCGAGTTCTCATGTATTTCTTTAAGTGAGTTTTTTATGTCTTTCTTAAATTACTTTGTCATATTCACTAGCTGAAACTTTAGATCTGAATCTTGTTTTACAGATGTGTTAGTATATCCATGGCTTTGTGTGTTGGGAGAACAGATTTCTGATGATGTGAAGTAGCATTGATTTCTGTTGCTAATGTTCTTTCAAATTCCTCTAGCCATCTGGTTTTCTTGAGTGCTAAATGCTAAATGTCACTGACTGAAGCATGTCTTTTTCTTGATTCTAATTGCAACAAAAATCCTCAGAGCACTGTTGTCTCTGTGATCCTGTGGTTCAGGGATCCTGTGCTCCTGAGATCCTGAATATGTCAAAGCTTCTGGGAGTCAAGTTGCCTCTGGGATCCTGAAATACTGGTGTGAGTAAGCTCCTGAAGTTCTGTTGTGACAGAGTGCCTGGGAGTGGAGGTTTCTCTGTGTGTTGCAAGAGTGGTTGTGAAGCTAGAGCTCTGGATCTGCTCCAGGCACAGGTGCAAGCTGGAAAGAAACAAAGCCTGTTGCTGGGCAGGGGTTCTTGACTTCCTGGTTCCTCTGAGGGTCCCAATTACACTCAGTGTTGAGAAAGATGTTATGGCCTCAACTGTAATCTTGAGTGTGTCAGAGCTCCAGTGGTGGTGCATCAGGGTCCAGGGGCAGGTGCAGAGCCAATGCACCAGATCTGCTCCAGGAATTTTGCAAACTGGAAGGAAGACATAGCTCTGGTTGGTCAATTGTTTCTGTGGGTCCCAGTTAATCTTGGATATCAGGGCAGATGTGGATTTCACCTGTGATCCTGAGCATTTCAGTGCACCTGGAAGACAGACTATCTCTGGATACTGTCAATTGTTCTTAATAGCTGAAGAATGTTTCATTGTATAATAAATCATATTTTTTTATCCATTCTTCTGTTGTGTGACATCTGAGATATTTCCAATTTCTGGCTACCACAAACAAGGCTGCTATGAACATAATCGAATGTTCCACTGTGGGAGGGTAGAACATTCTTTGAGTATATGATCCATGTGTAGTATAGGTGGACATTCAGGTAGATCTATTTCTAATTTTATAATAACCCCCCAGGTGGATTTCCAGAGAAGAATTTCCAGTTTGCAATCTTAACAGCAATGGAGGAGTGTTTTCCTCTTTCCACATCGTAGCACTGTGTGTTATCACCTGAGTTTTTGATATTTGCCATTCTAATTAGTGTAAGGTGAAAGCTCAGAGTCATTTTTGTATACAATTTCATGATCACTAAGAACTGTGAACATTTCATTAAATACTTTTAAACAATTTTAAACAGAGATTCAATTGTTTGAATTCTCTGTTTGCTTATTTACCCTATTTTTAGATTGTGTTTTTGGTTGTTGTTATTGTTGTTGTTGTTAGTTTTTTGAGTTTTTTATATATATTGGATATTAGCCCTCTAGTGGATCAGCGGTAAGGGAAGATTTTTTTTCCAAGTCTGAACATTTTCCTCTTTTTCTATTGACAGTGTTCTTTGCCTTACAAATCTTACCAATTTCATAAAGTCACATTTCTCAATTCATGAACTTTGAGACATTGGACATTTTTTAAGAAATTTTCTACTATGCCAATGAGTTCAAGACAATTATCCACTTTTTCTTCTGTTAGAATTAGTATATCTCATTTTATCTTGACATCCTTGATTCATTGGACTTGAGATATATGCAAAGTGACAAATATGAATCTATTTTAATTATGCTACATACAGACTGACAGTTAAACAAGGAACATTTATTGAAAATGATTTTCCCATTGTTTATTTTTGGTTTCTTTGTCAAAGATCAAGTGTCCTTAAGTTTGTGTGTGTGTGTGTGTGTGTGTGTGTGTGTGTGCATGTGCTTTGGGTCTTCAATTATATTTCATTGATCAATGTACTGGTCTCTGTACCAATTTTGTGTAAGTTTTATGACTATTGCTCTATTGTACAGCTTGAAATTCAGAAGGGTGATTCCACAAGCAGATCTTTTATTGTTAGGAATTATTTTCAATAATCTGCATTTTTTTTTGCCTTTTCTGGATGAATTTCAGAGTTGTCCTTTCTATATCCTTGAAGAATCCTGTTGTGATTTTGGTGAAGATTATGTTGAATATATAGATTGCCTATAATAGGTTGACCATTTTTACTTTGTTAATTTTGGCAATGAATGGACATGGTAGATCTCCCCATTTCCTGATATATTTGATTTCTCCCTTGAGAGATTTGATGTTATTATCATACAGATCCTTCACTTGTTTGGTTGTAGGATGGTGGGCTGTGTGAAGCAACTGGGTGCTTGGTGGAGAATGAGCTTGTAACCCCAGACCATTATTGGATGGCAAGAGTTTCCTCTGCTCCCAAACTCTGGTTCTTTTCACTTAGCTTCAGTCCTCCAACAACCCCTCCCACAGAGAGGTTTATGACCATCAGTCACAAGGAAGAGTATCTCAGCTCTCTCACATGAAGATGATGTATCTCAAAGCTTTCAGGTCAAGCCAATAGGCATTATCATCTGCCAGACCCTAACCAACCCCAAAACTGTATATAAGTGCTATAATTAGGGGAAGTAAAGTGTGCTCAAGAATCATCCTGGTGTCTGAGAGTTTCTGTCACAAGAACTGTAACACTTGGGGAGAGCTCAGCTCTCCTGGAACCTGCCTGGGAGAACAAGGTGCCTTCTTGCCAAATAGCTGGCTACTTATAGCCCAGCATGGGTCTGGACTGGATCAGCATGGCAAGACAGGTGCAGCACCTGAGAAAGACTGATCAGCAACAGCAGCGGTGAGCAGGCAGAGGCAGCATTAATATTCATAAGTGAAATTGGTCTAAAGTTCCCCTTTTGTTGCATCCTTGGATGGTTAGGTATAAGAGGCCTTCCTGACCTCTTTCCTTGGAGATATCAACCTCATGCAATGAATAACTTTATCAGCAGTATCTGCAGCATTAATGCTTAGTGGAACAGAATTCTTTAAATTTGTAATCTCTTTATGTAAAGTTAAAACATCCAGAGTGGTGTAAAAATTATGTAAAATATCCCATAATATCTTTAAACTTTTTTTCTAATTATAATGACTAGCATTGTAAATTTTATAAGTAACACAAATCCATCGGTATTTAGCATGATATTTGACATGGCTCCTTACTCTTGAACTCTTAATCGCCTCTCCAATAATATGAACAGTATGATCGAGCATCAATCCATTGTTCCAAACTACTATCTAAATAGTCTTGAATACTTAAAACAATAATAACATATTTTGTTAAATGAATAAGAAAAGTAGCTGTCTTAACTTCTTGTGTTGATGCAACTGCAGGAGCAGTAGTGTTGTTGTAATTAAACCTGCTATACCAACAATAATGAAGCTCACTACCCTCTTGCTTCTGCTTAATGCCTGACTTACTTTTTCCAGTACTTGTAAGCTTCTCAGGATACCAAGGTTCTATAATAGTCACAGGCAATAAAACAGAAGATGGCTGATAGACCACCATAATAGACACACCAGATTTCAGTACTATAAAAAATTGGAAAAGTGTAATTTCAGTACAACTTACATTAAATATTGTAGAAGAAACAGAAGTAATTTTAATATGAACAATTAATAAAAAATTAGGAGCTTTAACACATGCACTGACACTTGTTCAAAGTCCAGAGCCTATCCCAGTTTTATTTATTGCTAACATATCCTTAAAAAGAACTGCAGCTAACTTCCAAATACGTCTTTGAAAATGTCCAGAACCTGTCTTTCAAATGAAGATGATCATTTCCAATATAGGATTGATTTCTATACCAGTCCATGATTTAGTCAGCATAACTCATCACATTTAAGGAACATAGAAGAGTCATTATAACTTCTATTTTTGATACTCTTCCCCACAACATCTCAAAGGTTGAGGAAAGGCAGCTTATTCAATCTGGGGTACATACACGAAAAAGTAGGTCAGGAACATATGTCCAGTACAGTTTCCCAGTCACCATTTTCATGGCTCTGATCAAGATCACAAATCAGCATCATTCTTTGTTCCAGCCTCAGCATGTCTCATCAATCACTGTGGTAGTCACCATGGTCTTTCAGCATACTGTAGAAAAAAACAGAAACATGTCCTCTTTACCAAATTAAATACCTGATCAGGATCATGACATATAAATTAAGTGGATCATTCCATTTTATCTAGGCATAAGTATATGCCTAGTTGTAGGGTGCCATAGACATTCAGCAGAGAGTTACTTGGCATTCAATTTTTTTTTGAATATTTTAGTTACATTTCAGATGTTATTTCCATTTCCCATTTCAACATAGAAATTTCCTCTCTCATCCCCTTCCTCCTGCATCTATTACATTGTGCCAACACCTGTCAACCCAATCCATGCACTTTCATTCACCCCACACTGGAGCATAAATTTTTTATAAGACCAAGGGCCTCTGCTCCCAACAATACCCAACAAGACCATCCTCTGATAAAGTCCTTGTGTATTTCCAGGCTGGTGAATTAGACACTGAAAACTCTGTTTGGTTAGTATTGTCACTCTGCCCGTGTGTCTGCATATACCATCAGCTCCTTTAGTCCTTTCTCTAACTCCTCCACTGGGAAGTGCATGATCAGTTTAATGGTTGACTGCAAGCATCTACCTTTGTATATGTTAAGTTCTGACAGATCCACTCAGGAAACAGCTATATTAGACTCCTGTCACCATTCACTTCCTGGCATCCTCAACAGTGTCTGCATTTGGTGACTGTACATGGGATAGATCTCCATGTAGTGCAGTCTCCAAATGTCTCCTTTTTAGTCTCTGTTCCACACTTTGTATTCATATTTGCTTCATGAGTATTTTGTTACTCTTTCTAAGATGGAACAAAGCATCCCAATTTTATCTTTCTTCTTTTTGACCGTCATGTGGTCTGACAGTTGTATTGTGGAAATTTTGAGGTTTTGGACTAATATCAACTTATCAGTGCATGCATACAATGTGTTTTCTTTTATGTTTGTGTTACCTCATTTAGGATGATATTTTCTAGTTCCATCCATTTGCCTAAGAATTTCATGAATTTATTGGTTTTAATAGCTGTTGTTCTCCATTGTATAAATGTACCACATTTTCTCTATCCATTCCTATGCTGAAGGACATCTGGTTTTTTTTCCAGTATCTGGCTGTTATAAATAAGTTTGCTGTGAATAATAGTAGAGTATGTGTTCTTGTTATATGTTGGAGCATCTTTTGGGTATAAGCCCAGGAGTGATATAGCTGGGACCTCAGGTAATATGATTTCCAATATTCTGATAAACTCTCAAGTTGATTTCCAGAGTGGTTGTACCAACTTACAATCCCACCAGCAATGGAGGAGTGTGCCTTTTTCTGTACATCCTCACCAGCAATTATTATTCCTGAATTAATTTTGCTTTTCAACCATTCAAGTTTTCTGATTTGAGAATACTTTGTTTAGCTCTGTATCTTATTTTTTTTCATAATCTGGTGTCTAATTTTTGAGTTCTCTGTATATAAAGGTTATTAGCTGTCTATTGGACATAGATAAAGCATTTTTCCAATATGTTGGTTGCCATTTTGTTCTATTCTCAGTGCCCTTTGTCTTACAGAATCTTTGAAATTGCATGAGATTTTATTTGTCAATTTTTGATCTCAGAGCATGAGCCACTGGTGACCTGTTTAGGGAATTTTCTCTGTACCTATGTGTTCAAGGCTCTTCCCTTCTTTCACTTCTATTAGTTTCAGTGTATTTAGTTTTATGTGGATGTCCTTGACCACTTGGACTTGAGCTTTCTACATGGAGATAAGAATTGAAATATTTACATTTTGTTTTACATGCTGACCACCAGTGGAACCACGACCATTTGTTGAAAATGCTGTCTTTTTTTCCACTGAATATTTTTATCTCCTTTGTCAAGGTCAATTGGCCATAGTTGAATAGGTTCATTTCTGCGTTTTTCATTCTATTCCATTGGACTTCCTGCTTGCCTCTGTACCAATACCATGAAGATTCCATCACTATTGCTGTGTAGTACAGCTTGAGGTCAGGGAGAGTGATTCCCCAGAAGTTTTTTTATTGTCCAAAATAGTTTTCTCTATACTGCATTTTTTTTATTTCAAATTAATTTGAAAATTGCTTTTTCTAACTCTGAAGAATTTAGTTGGAATTTTTTTGGAGATGGCATTGAGTCTGTCGATTGCTTTTAGCAAGATGATCATTTTTTAAGTATTAATTCTGCCAGTCTAAATGCATGGGAAATCTTTCCATCTTCTAAGATCTTCAATTTCTTTCTTCAAAGACTTGAAGTTCTTGTCATACAAATGTTTTCCTTGCTGGTTGGAATCATTCCAAGATATTTTATATTATTTGTGACTATTGTGAAAGGTGTAGTTTCCCTAATTTCTTTCTCAGCCTCTTCATCCGTGGAGTAGAGGAAGTCTACTAATTTGTTTGAGATAATTTTATGTCCAGCCATTTTGCTGAAGATGTTCCTTAGGTTTGGGAGTTCCCTGGTGGAAGATTTGGGGTCACTTAGGTATACTATTATATTATCAGCAAATAGTAACATTTTGGGATTTTCTTTTTAATTTATATTCCTTTGACCTCCATCTGTTGTTGAAGGCTCTGACTAGCTCTGGCTAAGACTTCAAAAAGTATACTGAATATGTAGGGAGACAGCAAACAGTCTTTTATTGTCCCTGATTTTATTGGGATTCTTTTACATTTGTCTCCATTTAGTTTGATGTTGGCTATTTGTTAGCTGAATATTACATTTACTATGTTTAGGTATGGATCTTGAATTCCTGTTCTATCCAAGACTTTTACTATGAAGGGGTTGAATGATGTGAAATGCTTTCTCAGTATCTATGGAGATGTTCATGTGGTTATTTTTCTATGAGATTTTTATATGGTGGATTACATTGATGGATTTCTGTACATTGAACCATCTCTGCATTCCTGAATAAACTCTACTTGATTATGATGGATGATTGTTTTGTTGTGTTCTTGAATTCAGTTGTCTGGAATCTTATTGAAGAATTATTTGTCAATATTCATGAGGGAGATTGTTTTAAAGTTCTCTTTATTTGTTGGATCTGTGTCTAGATTAGGAATGAGTTTAATTGTGGCTTCATATAATTATTTTTGTTGTTGCTGTTTTTTTATTTATTTGCTTTTTTGTTAATTTTCATTTTTATAAGATATTTAATTTAAATATCAGATTTTATCTCCTTACCCCATTTCCCTACCAAGGAACCTACTATTCCATGACCCCTCTTGTTTCTATGAGGATGTGCCCCTACCTGCCTAACATATGCCACATCCTCACCCTCAAATTCTTCCACTCTGGAACATCCAGCCTTCATGGGACAAAGGAACTTCTCTCCAACATATGCCTGCCAAAGCCATCCTCTCGTACAAATACAGCTGGAGCCATGGGTCTCTTTCTATGTGGTTTTCCAGGCTAGTGATTTTAAACCTGGGAGCACAGGCTGGTTGGCCCATGGGACTGCAAACCCTTTTAGTTTTCTCAGTCTTCTCTCTAACTTCTCCATTGAGAACTCCATGATCAGTTCAATAGTTATCTGAATATGTCAGACTCTGTCAGAGTACTAAGGGGACAACTATACCAGGATCCTTTGAGCATGCACTTTCTAGTATTTACATCAGCATCGACCTCTGGTGACTGTACATTAAATTCATATGCAGGTGGAACAGTCTCCATACAGCCCCTCCTTCAGTTTTGCTCCACACTCTGTCTCTATATTTGTTCCCATGAGTATTTTGTTACTATTTCTAAAAAGGACCAAAGTGCCTACAATTTGGTCTTCTTTCTTCATGAAGTCTGTGGGTTTTATTTTGGCTATTGCAAGATTTTGAGCTAATATCCAGTTATCAGTGAGTGAATACCATGTGTGTTCTTTTGTGATTGGGTTACCTCACTCAGAAAAATATTTTCTAGTTTTATCCATATGCTTAAGAATTTCATGAAGGTATTGTCTTTAATAGCTGAGTAATACTCCATTGTGTAAATGCACCACACTTTCTGTATCCATTTCTGGGTTGAAGGACATCTGGGTTCTTTATAGATTCAGGCTATTATAAATAAATTTGCTATGAACATGATAGAACATATGTTATTGTTATATGTTGGAGCATCTTCTAGGTATATGCTCAGGAGTGATGTAGTTGGTTCTTCAAGTAATACTAAGTATAATTGTCTGAGGAACTGCCAGAGTGATTTCTAAAGTGATTGTACCAGCTTGCAATCCCACCAACAATGGAGGAGTGTCCCTCTTCCTCTAGATCCTCACTAACATCTGCTATCACCTGAGATTTTTATCTTACCCATTCTGACAGGTGTGAGGTGAAATCTCAGAGTTGTTTTGATTTGCATTTCCTGATAACTAAGGATTCTGAACATTTCTCTAGGTGCTTCTTGGACATTTGAGTTTCTTCAGTTGAGAATTTTTTCTTCAGCTCTGTACATCATTTTTTAATAGGGTTATTTGGTGGTCTTGAGTCTAATTTTTTGAGTTCCTGGTATATATTTGATATTAGCCCTTTATCAGATGTGGGATTTGTTAAGATCTTTCCCAATCTGTCTACTGATATTTTGTCCTATTGACAGTGCCCTTTGCCTTACAGAAACTTTGCAGTTTTATAAAATCCCATTGGTCAATTCTTGATCTTAGAGCATAAGCCATTGGTGTTCTGTTCAGGAAGTTCTCCCCTGTGCCAGGTTCTTCTCAAACTTCTCTTCTATTAGTTTTAGTGTATCTGTTTTTTGTGAAGGTCCTTCACCTACTTGGGCTTGAGATTTGTACAAGGAGAAAAATAATAAACTGATTTGCATTTTCTACAAACTGTCCTTCAGTCAAAACAGCATCATTTGTTGAAAATGCTGTTCTTTTTCTATTGGATAGTTTTAGCTCCTTTGTCAAAGATCAAGTGACTAAAGATATGGGGGTTAATTTCTGGGTCATCAATTTCATTCCATTGATCTTCCTGCCTGTTTCTGTGTCAGTGCAGTTTTTTTTTCCTATTGCCCTGTAGTACAGCTTGAAGTCAAGGATGGTGATTCCCCCAGATATTTGTTGTTAAGACTAGTTTTTGCTATTGTGTAATTTTTTGTTATTCCAAATGAATTTGCAAATTGCTCTTTCTATCTCTATGAAAAATTGAGTTGAAATTTTAATAGGGACTGCAGTGAATCTGTAGATTGCATTGGCAATATTGTCATTTTCACTATATTAATCCTGGCAATTTTTGAGCATGTGAGAGCTTTCCATCTTCTCAGATTTTCTCTGATTACTTTCTTCAGGGACTTTAATTTCTTGTCATACAGATCTTTCACTTGCTTAGTTAGATTCACATCAAAACATTTTGTATTATTTGTGACTATTGTGAAGGATGTAGCTTCCCTAATTTCTTTCTCAGCTTTTTTATCTTTTGAGTAGAAGAAGGCTACTGAGTTATTTGAGCTGATTTTGTATCCAGCCAATTTGCTGAAATTGTGTATCACATTTAGAAGTTCTCTGGTGAAAGTCATTGGGTCACTTTATTATACTAACATATCATCTGCAAATAGTGATATTTTTACCTCTTTTTTATTTGTAATTCTTTGACTTCTTTTTGCTGTCTAATTGCTCTGGCTAGGACTTAAACGTACTATATTGAATATGTAGGAAGAGAATGGGCAGCCTTATCTTGTCCCTAATTTTAGTGGGATTGCTTCAAGTTTCCATTTAGTTTGATGTGGGCTAATGGTTTGCAGTATGTTGTTTTTACTATGTTTAGGGATGGGGATTGAATTTCTGATCTTGTCAAGACTTTTACCATAAAGGGATGTTGAATTTTATCAAGTGCTTTCTCAGCATCTAGTGAAATAATTATATGAGGTTTTTTGAGTTTGTTTATATTGTGTATTACTGTGGGGCTGTGGTTCACACCTGGTCACAGGTCCTGTTGTGCCGAGTTGTAGATCCTGTGCCCTGCAAAGTAGTGATACTCTTCTTTATGGCGAATCACTGGGCTGGGTCATGGCTGGCTTGTCTAGCTTGCTTGAGTTTCCAGTCCTTCGCGTCTGGAATGTAAAGTCCTCCAGTCAGGAAATTAGTTGACAGCTCATTGGTTAAAGACTCCCTCAATGGTTCTCTAAGGTGGGCCCCAAAGACAAAAGGAAGTTCAAGGTTTTAAAAGGTTTATTGTGAAGTCAAAATGTGGATGAAGCTGTACCCCATGTTTTCAGAGTGTTCCTAAGGTAAATACCTTTTGCAAGTAGGAGGAGAGTCTGGGAAGAAAGGCTTATTTGACTATACCCTCTGGCCTTGAGGTATCTCATTAATATGAACATCTCTTGAAGTTCTGTGGCTGGTAATCATGTTTTATATGATCTTCTACCTGTTATATGACCAAAGGCTACAAACCTTTCTTTGGGAGGGGCTGTGGATGGCTGAAGCTAAGTGAGAGGAACTGTGAAGCCCAGGGTTAACCACCAACTCCTAGCATCCCTTTATGATCTCTAGAGTTAGAAGCAGACTTAACTGGGTACCCCATTTCTTCTCACAGTCCACTGCCCACAACTTTTGTCTTTTACTTTTAAAGGAGAAGTGTCACTGGGGTGGCTGTGTCATTTGTAGTGAAAATTTGGATGAGTTATAAGTCAAAAGAAAACACTTTTGTATGCTATATGGGTAGCATAACTAAGTCACAGAGTAAGGAGATTGAGGTGGGAATTGGTAAAACAAGAGATCATTGAACCAATTAATTACCATTTGAGGGTAATAACATCTGACTGATCTAAATAGAAATTATGTTTTTGTTACTAACATGTAAATTTTTCCATATTCAGTAGCCATTTGACTTTGGCAAAAGAGTTTCTCTGTAACTGGAATGTCTAGGTCTATCTTCTCTGGGACTCAGTGTGTGTCTCAGTAGTCTTCAGTCAGATGAGGTGTCTGGGAAAAGACAACTTGTAGTCCCAGGCAGGTTCCAGAAGATGGCATTGTTTCCACTGAATTTGTTGGACTAGCCAGTAGAGTAATCACAACAGAGGGGCAGAACCCCAGCAAGGGGATGTTGTAAATGGTGGGTAGCAAGTATTAGGCTACTTAGGAGCAAGCACATCATTGTCTACCATTATAATCCTAGAAAAGCAAGAATCTTTAAAGAAATTTAGCCCTAGAAGGCACCTTTGAGTCTGCTTTGGATGACTGAGGAGGAAAACCATTATGTTAATTATGTATCTGAGATAGGCAGCAACAGTTTGTCTGTAAAAGAAAAGTTGTTTTTAATTAAGAGCTGAAAAATGTGATCAGCATATTTAATTTGACCTGTGGAAGTAGATTAGATGATTTTTGAACCTCAAATAAATCAGAAACAAGTTGAAAGGTTTTTGAACATATATCACACAATTAACTATAAAACAAGAAAAATTTTAGGTTGAAAAGCACAAATATTGTTTCAGGTATTCCTGTTAGGGAAAAAAAAACATTTAAAAACTTGGGTTAAGGGTCTCAGGTGTGCTTCTTTGTTTTCTTTGGTGTGTTTAGAAGCAGTTGGGGAGGGGGACTGCTCTACCATGTGGTGACTGTTCTGCTATGTGGTGGTTGTGTGCTCTAGCAGAGAGGTGTTCTGTATTCCCCATTTGTTTTTCTTAGCTGGTAAATCCTGAATGTAGAGAAGGAGAGGAAAAGCCAACCTTGAAGAAAAGCCTAAAGGAAGAAGCATAGATGATTGATAGGACGGTCAGACAGAACAAGTGACAAACTGTAAAAAACTGAGTCATGAGGGAGACATGCGGAAGCTAGGTTGGAGCCAGAAGCTCCTGAGAGCAGTTTTTTTAGGCCTGGCCAAGAGTTCTCAGCCACGAGAAAAAAAACTGTCTTAAAAGAAAAGAGGAATATCTCACCCAAGGGGAGGAGTCCTAGAATGAGGGTCGAAGGAACACAGTGGGGAAGGAAGCAAGCAGGGTTCTTGGGCCTACTGCTTCAGGCAAACTGGCTGAACTCAGTGGCTGCAGCTGGCCAACAATGAGGAAGGAGGATGAGGATGAGGATAATGATGATGATGAGGAGGAGGAGGAGGAGGAAGAGGAGAAGAAGGAAGAGGAAGAAGAGAGGCCTACATTAATAGGCACTGTCATCAGAAAGGCAATTTTTAGCTATGTAGGAGTCTTCTCTATGGGGCTGAAGGATGGGCAGAGAGTGGAGGCTAGGGGATAGCTGGCATCTTGCCCATGAGTTGGAGGCTATAGATAAACAGCAAAGAAAACAAGTTGACCAGGAACACATGAAGACAGAGAGTGATAAAAAAAAAAAAAGAGAAAGAGAGAGGGCAGCCTAGTGTTTGAACTGGGTAGGAGTTAGACTGTAGCTAAGAATCAAAGAAAAGACTTTTACCAGGAACATGTAGAGAAAGAAAGGGGTGGGGAGCAGAAAGAGACCTAGTTTTTTGAATTAGGCTGAGAGTTACTCACTGTCCTTGAGTTCGATGGAACAATTATTCATGGGCGCCAGCAGGGTACTGTTGCAGCAAGCTATGTCCACATCCTCCACCAGTTGTGGGGCTGTAGCTCTCATGTGGGCATGGATCCTGTTGGGATAAGTTGTGGTTCCCACTTGTCTGCCACCCCAGATGTCTAGAACTGTGGTTCAGGGAGCAGAAGCATAGAAATTTGACTCCATGAGGCACTGGGCAGACATTGGGCTATGAAATCCACAGAGCTCCACTCCAGGCATGGCGAGATTCTAGTCTGAGGTCCCATGTGGTCTTAAGCTCCTGGGACCAAGACAGCTGATTGGAGGCTGGCTGGTCTCAGCGCTTGGCTCACAGGTGCTGCTGGGAGAACACAAAATAACTGATATGGGGGGTACATGGGCTGTAAAGAATGCAGCCTAAAGGGGAAAGGGGGAGAAGTTATCGAAGTGGCCTTTGTGGTATTGAGACTCTGGGTCATGGTGACTTGCTTGGCTGTATCATGGTTGGCTTAGGTAGCTTGCTTGAGTTGGCAGGCTTCCATTACTGAAGCATAGAAAGATTTAGCCCAGGCACCATTTTAGCTGGCTGTGCTGCTGCACCTGCTCCTCACACCTCCCAGACCCCTCTGTCTCTCCACTTCCCAAAGATCATTCCCTTTCCCCTAATGAGTAGATTTGTAGCATCTTCACTTACGTGTGATCTTTCTTTTTTGGTTTCTTATTGTCTGTGATTTGTATACTGGGTATTTAAAACTTCTTTTTTAGCTAATATCCACTTATCAGTAAGTACACACTGTGTGTGTGTGTGTGTGTGTGTGTATGTGTGTGTGTCTGAATTACCTCACTCAGGATATTTGTTTTGTGATCTTCCAGAAGATTGATTTAGTATTTTTTTTGCAAGAAAGAATTTTTAATAATAATCAATAATCAAATTACCAAATTATCAATAATCAAATACATAATTACCAAAATGGAAAAGCAGTGAATTTTTTTGTTAATATTTTATTGGATATTTTATTTACATTTCAGATGCCACCCCATTTATAATCAAATACATAATTACCAAAATGGAAAAGCAGTGAATATTTTTGTTAATTTTTTATTGGATATTTTATTTACATTTCAGATGCCACCCCATTTCCCCATTTTCCCTCCCTAGAAAACCTCTATCCCATGCTCCCTTTTCCTTTTTGCTTTTACACAATTTTTTAAAAATATTATTCAAAGGCTTTATAAGTATGGTAATGTTCAATCAGAGTGTAACCCAATACCTAACCTAGATACATAAACTATCTTTGGCTGGTGGAGACACATGAACATCTGCCTCCATGCCCCCCCTCTTTTTCTCTCTTTCTCTCTCTCATCACTTAGTTTCTCCTCTCCTTCATCTTGTCCTCTCCTTTCTCCATCTCTTCCTCTCCGTACTCCTTCTCCCTTAGCTTCTCCTACATATTACCCTTCCTATTAAAGTAAAACTTTTCTCTCAAAATACAATTAGAGCATAATTATTCCTATTTGTACCAGTGAGGTACAAGATAGTCTTAATACCCAGTCCACCATTTTGTTGACAAACCAGAACCTCTGTCATCTCTCCTAACTAAAATATTTAGTTTTCAACCTGGCTTTTTTCTTGGCTTTAGAATGAATGTCAGCTGAGGACCATCCACTCAGTCTTTTCTCTCATAGTAAATAGCCAGGATTGGTTATGAGACCATAGGTCTTCAACCCCACCAGAAACCTAGAATGACTGAGTTAACTGAAATTATGTGAAGCAATAAGTATAGCTTCTAAAATTTAGCCAATTTAGAGAAACCACTGTACACCTGGACAACCCCTATACTACCAAATGTTGGAGCAGCAAATCTTCAGCCTTCTGGCCCAGAATCATCTGACAGACCTTATTGATGCAGAATTATTAAGGGCTGATTACTCTGTCTAGGCAGATATAAACAGTCGACTATTCTGCAAGCGTGTCCTTTTCTGGACAGTAATTTGTCTGTAGATGGAAAGAGGAAATTCTTGCCTAGTGGCTGACTCAACACAACTGGAGTAACTCCAAAGATGCTCAGTTTCTTCTTAGAATCCAAGACAAGAAGCTGTCAGGAGCAGACAAAATGAACATAAATATAGAAATATTTGTGATGTCAATTCTATGGATTTCTGACATCTTGAAATCCAACTATCCATGTAAGGTAACCTGGACTGTTGTTTGTTAACTCCTCTCAGCTATTTCTAAGTAAAATATAGGAAATACCCTAACAATAAGCTCAAAGCCATGAATTTGCTATAGTCCCTTAACTCACAGAATACTGTCCCAAATCAGTTAAAAAAGTTAAAAAAGGACTGGATCTAAGCCTTGTATTTCTAAATGTGTTATACAAGCGCAATGTCCATGAGAGTATCAACATTCATCTCACTTTTATATCAATAAGAAGCTCATACCTATGAAAACCTTAAATTTGAAATCAAAGTAAATTTTGTACCATTTAAGAAATTCTAAGTTCATCTTGATACTAATTATACAGATTTCTACCGATGGGTTATGGCTATGCAATAAATCCTAGCTAATTCTCCCTGTTCCAACAAAACCACTACTTTTCCCAGAGAGACAGCCCAGTATTAACCACCTTAGTCCCCAAGCACAGGTAATAGGAGCACTGACTCTTCTTTGATTTCTTCTAGCTGATTATGGGCATTGAAATATTAGAAGAGGGGTGGAGGGAGACTAAATTGATAAGCCTCTGACACTGTGTCTTCACTTCATCCAGATGGAATTCCAGGACATCAGAGGTTTGAGCAGGTCTGCTCAGCTTGCTTGATGAGTAGATACACTGAGACTGTGTATTCTGCAATATACAATTCTCAGAACAAGTTTTAGTATGAAGAAAAAAAAATTCCTTAGAGGGTTGACATTTTTTTTAAAGATGTTGGTTCTAACAACTTTTCCCCTCTTTTTTTAATTGGTTATAATATTTACGTTTCAAAGTCTATCCTCTTATCCCATTTCCTCTTCCCACCCAGGAACCCCTTATCCCATGCCCCTTCCTTCTGCTTCTATAATGGTGTGATTTTCCAGTTTCTACGAAGCTGTTTCCATTAACATAAACTGCCTCCTAAATTTCTAAATCCTTCCATTTGTGTTAATAAATCTACTATTTTTATTTTTTCTTTCTTTTTTCCTTTTCTCCTTTTTTTTCTTTTTTATCTCTTTTTTTAAATTGGGTATTATATTTTCCTTTCAGATTTTATCTCCTTACTCTACTTCCTTCCAGCACCCAGAAACCTCCTGTGCCATTTCCCCTCTTCATGCTTCTTATGGGTCAGTGCCAGCACCTACCCCACCCCACACTACTCCCTCTTCACTTTCACTTCCCCCCCTACCCCCACACTCTGTGTTCGTTTTTTATGGGACCAAGAATTTCCTCTCCCACCTATGCCAGACATATATCCTCCCCTACATAAACCGCTGGAGTACTGAGTCCCTCCCTATATGCTCCTAGACTGGAGGTTTAGACCCTGGGGTGCTCTGATTGTTTGGTATTGTTGCTTTCCTCCTGGGAATCACAAACGTTTTCTGCTCCTTAAGTCTTCTCTATAAGTTCTTCATTAGGAAACCCTTGATCATATCAGCGTCATCCTCTGAATTCACTATTCCAAGCTTTTGGGCTGACATCTGCTTAACAATGAGTAAATTCCATGTATGTTCTTTTGTGATTGGGTTAACTCACTCAGGATGATAATTTCTAGATCCATCCATTTAGCTAAAAATTTCTTGAATTCATTATTTTTAATAGCTGCGTAATACTCCATTGTGTAGATGTACCATATTTTTTTTATCCATTCCTCTATTCAGGGACATCTTGGCTCTTTCCAGCTTCTGGCTATTATGAATAAGGTTGCTATGAACATAGTGGAGCATACGTGCTTATTATATGTTGGATCATCTTCTGGGTAAATGCCCAGGAGTGGTATAGCTGGATCCTCAGGTAATGCTATGTGCAGTTTTCTGAGGAATCACCAGACTGATTTCCAGAGTGGTTGTACCAGCTTGCAATCCCACCAACAATAATGGAGGAGTGTTCCTCTTTCTCCACATCCTTGCCAGCATCTACTATCACCTGAGTTTTTGATCTTAGCCATTCTGATTGGTGTGAGGTTGTATCTCAGGGTTGCTTTGATTTGCATTTCCCTGATGACTTAGGATGTTGAGCATTTCTTAAGGTGCTTCTCATCCATTTGAGTTTCCTCCTTTGAGAATTCTTTGTTTATCTCTGTACCCCATTTTAATAGGGTTATTTGGTTGTCTGGAGTCTAATTTCTTGAGTTCTTTATATATATTGGATATTAGCCCTCTGTCAGATACAGGATTGGTAATGATCTTTTCCTAATCTGATGGCTGCCGTTTTGTTTTATTGACAATGTCCTTTTTCTTACAGAAGCTTTGAAATTTTATGAGGTCCCATTTGTCAATTCTTGATCTTGAGCATAAGCCATTGATGTTCTGTTCAGGAACCTTTCTTCTGTACCTAGGTGTTCGAGGGTCTTCTCCACCTTCTCTTCTATTAGTTACAGTGTATCTGGTTTTAAGTGAAGATCTTTTATCCACTTGGATTTGAGCTTTGTACAAAGAGTTGTGAATGGGTTGATTTGCATTCTTCTAACATGTTGACCTCCAGTTGAACCAGCACCATTTGCTGAAAATGCTGTCCTTTTTCCACTGGATGGTTTTAGCTCCTTTGTCAAAGATCAAGTGACCATAAGTATGTGGGCTCATTTCTGGATCTTCAATTCTATTCCATTGATCTTCCTGCCTATCTGTGTACCAATACCATGCAGTTTTTATTACGTTTGCCTTGTAGGATAATTTGAGGTCAAGGATAGTAATTCCCCAAGAAGTTCTTTTGTTTTTGAGGATATTTCTCGCTATCTTTTTTTGTTGTTTTTTGTTGTTCCAAATAAATTTGCATGTTGTTCTTTCTACTTTCAGGAAGAATTGCTTTGGAATTTTGATGGGGATTGCATTGAATCTATAGGTTGCTTTTAGTAAGATGGCCATTTTTATTAAATTAATTCTGCCAATCAAGAAGCATGGGAGATTTTTCCATCTTCTGAGACCTTCTTCTATTTCTTTCTTCAGAGACTTGAAGTTCTTGTCATACAGATCTTTCACTTACTTGCTTGAATTCACTTCAAGATATTTTATATATTTGTAACTATTGTGTAGGGTGTCATTTCCCTAATTTCTTTCTCAGTCTGTTTATCTTTTGAGTATAAAAAGGCTACTGATTTGTTTGAGTTGATTTTATATCCAGCCACTTTACTGAAGTCATTTATTAGGTTTAGGAGTTCTCTGGTGGAAATTTTAGGGTCACTTAAGTATACTATCATATCATCTGCAAATAGTGAGATTTTGACTTCTTCCTTTCCAACATGTATCCCTTTGACTTCCTTTTATTGTCTAATTGCTCTAGCTAGGACTTCCAGTACTATACTGAATAGGTAAGGTGAGAGTGGACAGCCTTTTCTAGTACCTGGTCTTAGTGGGATTGCTTCCAGTTTCTCTCCATTTAGTTTGATGTTGGCTACTGGCTTGCTGTATATATCTTTTACTATGTTTAGGTATGGACCTCGAATTTCTAATCTTTCCAAGTCTTTTAACATGAAGGGATGTTGAATTTTTTCAAATGCTTTCTCAGCATCTAGTGAGATGATCATGTGGATTCTTTCTTTGAGCTTATTTATGTAGTGGATTACATTGATGGATTTTTGAATATTGAACCATCCCTGCATTCCTGGGATAAAGCCTACTTGATCATGATGGATGATTGCTTTGATGTGTTCTTGGATTCGGTTTGCGAGAATTTTATTGAGTATTTTTGCATCAATATTCATAAGAGAGATTGCTCTGTAGTTCTCTTTCTTTGTTGGGTTTTTGTGAGGCTTAGGTATAAGCATAATTGTAGCTTCATAGAATTCGGTATTGTTCCTTCTGCTTCTATTCTGTGGAATAGTTTAAAGAGAATTGGTATTGGGTCTTCCTGGAAGGTCTGATAGAATTCGGCACTAAAACCATCTGGCCCCATCCTCTTTTTGGTGCTGAGATTTTTAATGACTGCTTCTTTTTCTTTAGGGATTATGCAACTATTTAGATGGTTTATCTGCTCCTCGTTTATCTTTGGTACCTGGTACCTATCTAGAAAATTGTCCATTTCATCCTGATTTTCCAATTTTGTTGAGTATAGGCCTCTGTAATAGGATTTGATGATTTTTTTAATTTCCTGATTCTGTTGCTATGTCTCCCTTTTCAGTTCTGATTTTGTTAATGTGTGCCCTTTGGTTAGTCTGGCCAAGGGTTTGTCTATCTTGTTTATTTTCTCAAAGAATAAGCTCCTGGTTTTGTTGATATTTTGCTTACTTCTTTCTGTTTCAACTTGGTTGATTTCAGGCCTGAGTTTGATTATTTCCTGCCATCTACTCCTCTTGTGTATATTAGCTTCTTTTTGTTCTAACACTTTCAGGTGTGCTTTAAAGTTGTTAATGTATGTTCTTTCCAGTTTCTTTTTGTGGGCACTTAGAGCTATGATTTTCCCTCTTAGTACTGCTTTCATGGAGTCCCACAAATTTTGATATGATGTGTCCTCATTTTCATTTAAATAAAAAAGTATTTACTTTCTTTCTTTATTTCTTCCTTGACCAAGTTATCATTGAGTATAGCATTGTTCAGTTTCCACGTGTATGTGTGCTTTCCGTTGTTTTTGTTAATGTCAAAGACGAGTCTCAGTCCATGGTGGTCTGGTAGGGTACAAGGGATTATTTCAATCTTTTTGTATCTGTTGAGCCCTGTTTTGTGACCAATTATGTGGTCTATTTTGGAAAAAGTACCATGAGGTGCTGAGAAAATGGTATATTCTTTTGTTTTAGGGTAAAAAGTTCTATAGATTTCAGTTAAGTACAATTGGTTCAAAACTTTTGTTAGTTTAATTGTGTCCCAGTTTACTTTCTGTTTCCACGATCTGTCCATAGCTAAAATTGGGGTGTTGAAATCTCCCACTATTATTGTGTGAGGTGCAATGTATGCTTTAAGCTTTAGTAAAGTTTCTTTTATGTATGTGGGTACCCTTGCATTTGGAGCATAGATGTTCAGAATTGCAAGTTCCTCTTGGTACATTTTTCCTTTGATGAATATTAAGTAACCTTCTTTGTCTTTTTTAATTACTTTTGGTTGAAAATTGATTTTATCTGATATTAGAATCACTACTCCAGCTTGTTTTTTGGGGTCATTTGCTGGGAAGATTGTTTTCCAACCTTTTACTCTGAGATAGTGTCTGTGTTTTTCACAAAGGTGCATTTCTTGTGTGCAGCAAAATGTTTGGTCCTGTTTATGTATCCAATCTGATAGTCTATGTCTTTTTATTGGAGAATTGAGTCCATTAATATTAAGAGATATTTAAAAAATGAATGTGATCATAGTTGTGTGGGTGTGTGGGTTCATTTATGTATCTTCAATTCTATTTCACTGATCTTACTGCCTGTCTCTGTCCCAATTTCAAGTTGTTTTGTCACTATTACTCTGTAGTATATCTTTAGGTGTGAGATTGTGGTTCTTCCAGAAGACCTTTTATTGTTCAGAATATATATTGTTTTGTTGTTGTTGTTGTTGTTGTTGTTGTTGTTGTTGTTATTGTTGTTGCTGCTGCTGTTGTTATTCCAGACAAATTTGAAAATTGCTCTTTTGATCTCTGTGAAGAATTTATTTGTAACTTTGATGGGAAGTGCATGAGAATCTTTAGGTTGCTTTAGGTAAGATGGCCATTTTTATTATGTTAACCCTGCCCCTCCAAGAGCATAGAAAATCTTTCCATCTCCTAGGTCTTCTTAAATTCTTTCCACAGATACTTGAAGATCTTGTCTCACTCATCTTTCAGTTGCTTGGTTAGAATCACACCAAGATATTTTATATTATTTATGACTATTATAAAGGAGGTGTTTTACCAAATCTCTTCTCAGCACTTTTATTTTTGAGTAGAGAAAAGCTACTGATTTGATAAAGTTAATTTTGTATCTAGCCACTCTATTCAAGTGGTTTATCTTCTGTAGGAGTTTTGTCATGAATTTTTTGGGTCACTTGTGTATAGTATCGTGTCATGTGCAAATAGTGATATTTTGATTTCTTCTTTTCTAATTTGTATCCCTTTGATGTTTCCTTGTTGCCTAATTTCTCTGGCTAAATCTTCAAGTACTATTTTTAATAGATAGGGGGAGAGTGGGCAGCCTTGTCTTGATCCTGATTTTATTTTTGTTGGTTCCAGTTTCTGTCTATGTAGTTTGATGTTTCCTATTGACTTACTGTGTTTTGAATATATTATATTTAGGTATGGACCTAAAATTTCTATTCTCTCTAATATTTCATCATGAATGTGTATTGTACTTTGTCAGTTGCTTTTTCAGCTTCTAACCAGAAGATTATGTGTTTTCTTTTCTTTGAATTTGTTTATTTTGTGGATTATGTTGACGGATTTCCATATATTGAGCCAGCCCTGTATTCCTAGTTGAAGCCGTCTTGATCATGGTGAATGATGATTTTGATGTGTACTTGGATTTGGTTTGCAAAAATTTTATTGAGTATTTTTGCATCAATATTCATGAGGGGAAATATTCTGAAGTTCTCTATTGTGGTGAATCTCCGACTCATATAAGTCTGGTCAAGGAAAACCCAACTCAATATTTATGGATATAAAATGCAAGCCTAGAATGGGCAGATTTACTATTGCACTTTTCTATTCCCCAGCTATGAGATCCCTTGTAACTTGCTGTTTTTTCTGGCCATGTTTTTCTCCTTCCTTGTCCTTCCACCTCTTTTCTTCCATCACCTTCTCTCCCATCGACTTCCTCTTCCAACTTCTCCCGTAAGCATTTTGCTCCACCTCCCCCTCTACTGACCAATCACTAGCTCCAGCCTTCATTCTACAAATTAATGTGGAGAGAAGGTTCACAAGAGTACTGAGTCGCTCCTCCTCTACAACTCCTCTCAGGAAAATGGAACAATCATCAAAACATGAGGCTGGGACTATCCACAACACTTCTCTCTTTCTGTCCAATTAAAAGACTCTTTTTTTCTCAGATATAAACTGAACACAAATCATATTACCATGTTGTAATTGTTAACGTCTAAGATAGACCTAATACCCAGTCCATCATTTTTTGTTAACTAAATAGAACCTCTGCCATCTATCTCAACTAAAAGACTTAGTTCCAACCTGGTTTGTGTCCTGTCTTTTGAATGAATAGCATCTGAACACCATCCTATAAAAGTAAATGGCCTGGCTTGGCTGTGAGCCTGTAAGTCTTCAACCCCATGAGAAATTCAGAATGACCGAATTAATTGAAGATATGGGAAGCACAAGCATAGCTTCTAAGACTTATTCAAGTTATATAGATCATAAACATCTTGTCAGTCCCTTACTTCAAAATGATGGAGCACTTGGTCTTTAGCCTTCTGGCCCAGGATCATCAGACAGACCTAGTAATGCAGAATTATTAAGAACTGATTACTCTGTATTGGCTAATATAATCAGTCGACTGTTTTGCAAGTGCGTCTTTGTTCTGCACAGTATTTTGTCTGTTGATGTAAAGAGGCAATTCTTGTCTACTGGCTGTCTCACCACAACATGAGTCATTACAAAGATGCTCAGTTTCTTCTTAGAATCCAAGACAGGGAATCTGTCAGGAGCAGAGAGGTCACTAATAAAATGAACGTTTATACAGGAATGCTTGTATCATCAATTCTGTGGACTTCTGATATTTTTGGATGAACAATATTCAAAGTCAACTTCAGGACTCTACACACATCTACACAGGCATCTACAAATAAATCCATGCAAATATACACACAACATTCAAATACAATTAAAAGCTATATGGCAGTTACAGTCCACAATATAGCAAATGCATTTAAACTACGTATAACAAAATTTACAAAAATAAGATTGGAAGAACACTTACAAATTTCTTCTCTTCTGGGTTGCCATTATCCTTTATATTCCCTTCTACTTTTGAGTTTCACCTGTGGTCTTTAAATGTTTGTACTACTGTGTAAGATTATTAGAAACAGGTCATAAATAATAGACAAATTTTTCTATGAGGATAAATCAAACCACACAGAATATATTCTCTGTATTCTCTCCTAAACAAAAGTAACATAATCTCCTTGTGTGTGTGTGTGTGTGTGTGTGTGTGTGTATTTGTTTGTATGTGTGTGTGTCTCTGTCTGTGAATATGTGTATGTGTGTTCAAAGTGTTTTATAAATCCAATGATATGTTTTGTATTAACACATAGCATTTCTAAACAGAGTCCTTACTCCCTAAATAGTACCCAGTGAAAATTTGTTGTAGAAGAAAGTTTATTTAGTGCATAGGAAGGGTAGTTAAGAATGGAATAGATGCAGCAAAAGGGTTGGCAAGGAGAGATGGGAAGAAAAGAAAGAGAGAGAAGCTGGCCAGGAACATGTGGAGTAAGAGGATGTTGGAATTGAGAGATTTAGAAGGGGCTCAGAGAAAAAAGTGGCAGAGTGTTAAAGTCTCATTTTACAGCAAGACAAGCCTACCTGGATGTTACTTGGTAATTGTTGTGCAGAACATAGAAGGGATAACAACAGTGTGTGTGTGTTGTGTATCTGTGTGTGTCTGTGTATGAATATGTATGTTTGTGTATCTGCGTTTATGTATCTGTATGTGTATATATGTTTATGTATATGTGTGCATGTTTATATGTGTGAGCTTGTATGTGTGTATATGTTTGTGAGAAAAAAATATATATCCATACGTGTGTGTGTATGTTTCTGAGTGTTTATGTGTGTGTGTGCATGTATCTGAGTGTGTGTGTGTGTGTGTGTGTGTGTGTGTGTGTGTGCATGTTTCTGAGTGTCTATTTGTGTGTATGTGTCTGTATGTATGTATGTGTATATGGTGTGTGTGTGGTATGTATGTGTATATGTGTATGTATCTGTATATATATATATATATATACATATATATATATATATATATATAATCCTTCATATATGTGTCTGTATATGTGAATGTGTGTGTCTTGTGTCTATATGTTATTATGTGTATGCGTGTATATGTATATGAATCTGTTTCCTATATGTGTGTGTGTTTGTTTGAAAATGTGTAAGTATGTGTATGTGTATGTTTTTGTTTATTTATTTGTGTGTCTGTATGTGCATTTGTGTGTGGAGTGTGTTTGTTTATTTTTGTGTGTATTATAAGGTATCTGTGTTTACAGGTATGTGTGTATGTGTGTAAATTTACGTAATCTAATCCAGCTGAAACTGGCTAATTTCAGCACTGACACAGTGTATAATCAAATTGTTAAGTGATCTCATGGATAATAGTCAGCCAGAAATCCTCAGGGACCAGAGACTTATTTATCTAAAGAAAGCAACTTGTATTTGGTAAAATTACCTTCCAGGAGCTAATTACTCTTTATTCATGCTGTCAAGCACAGAGTCATTCCTGTTGTACTTTTCAAGCAGACTGCTGTACAAGTCTTGGTGTATGAGCAAGAAACAAGGAACATGTCACCCAAGCATTAGAGCATTTTGGTATCCTGCAGGAAATGAAGAGATATACTATGGGGGTATGTATGGGGATTCTCATTGATGATAGGCGTCTCTAAATATCTGAAGTATGGATTCCAGCAGGATGGCCATTTTCAGTTGTAAAGGCACCTGCTCCCAAACCCAAGATAGAGTCAGAGGGAGTTTCTGAGGCTGTTGGGAACATGCTTGTATTTATTTTAACTCAGAATTGAGGTAGAATTTAAGAGGGTATAGAAAAGAGCAATTGTGACTGTGTCAAGTCAGCACAGAAGTCTGAAGTGGGATGTAATAGGATGGAGAAAATAGCAGAAGGGTACATAGAAGCCAATCACTGAAGTTTGTATAGGGAATGAGATGAAGAAATAATCTATATTATAAAAAAGAAGTGTTTGCATGGGCTCCTAATGACAGTGCTGGAGAAGCAGAGACAGAGAGACCACCCAGGGCTTGAACTGAAAGCTTAGAGCATTACAATCCAGGGAAATACTTTGTCTCAAATTCTGGAGTGGACAGTTCCTGAAACTGACATGGAAGTTTGTTTAGTGATCTCCATACTCACCCACTTCTGATTTGAAGCAGAAAGAAGAGAAGAGTATGGGAGGAAACCAGCAGAAGTGAGTAAACTTTCCAGAGAGGGAGAAAGAAAAGAAAAAGAAGTGAGTAAGTTAAAGCAAATGAGTACTTGAAAGAGATCTTTAAAATCTAGCACAGAAGCCAATGATATACATACTTATGTGCATATATTCAACTGAGAAATCCTTGAGGAAGTTACTACACTTTGACATCTTGGCAAAGTTATCTAGTGTGTTGTCAACAAGGCAGATAAAGAGATTTACTGAGCACAGGAGCTCGAAATGCGCCACCTCAGGGCACAGTACAAAAGCAAGTGTACCTTTCAATAGAATCTGAAGGGTTTAAAAAATGAGGAACATCTGAGAAACAAATCAAGTTTTAAACGTAAAAGACAAACGACAGGCACAGGCAGTTGTGCCAAATCTGCCAGAGATATACATCTCTTCTTTCGAAGAGTCAAAAAGGGAAGTCTGAACCAACAGGAAATCTATACACAAAAACATATCTTGAAATGGGAAGTCAACGTAGGACCTAAGGATGATTAGAGAAAAAGGTAAACCTAAAACCTCTTCTTTACAAAAAGCAAGCATAAAGGGAACAGATTTTCAAGCATTCAGAGCAGAAATAAGCCAAAGAATTAAAGATCATAGTTTTAAAGATTTATCTGTGAGAGTCAGAGCATAGTCACATGTATGGATGCCAGAGTGTGACATGCAGTGTCTTCTTCAGTCAGTCTCCACCATATTTTCTAAGGCAAGTTCTATTCCTTACCACTAACCAACATTGATTCAATAAGTGTGAGGCAAGTGCCAGGAATGTGCACATGCTGTATATGTGTGGGTGCTGTCATGTTTACAGAGCAAGTGACCCTGCCACTGATTAATTTTCCAGTCCCAATTCCTACTTGGCAATTAGAGTAGGCATTAAAACACACCATGTCATTCATGATACTTAACAATTTAGTAAGTGATGATGATCAATAGTAACTACCTCACTATTTAGTATTTTGATGTTTTCAGTGTTCTCCATGGTATTCTACACAGTCCTCCAATTTTACTCTAGAGTAGATGAAGCTCAGTGCAAGGCATGTTTTATTTAATCATGTAGGAAAGTCTGTCAAAGTCTGTAATGAAACTGAGCTTGTATACATCTTACAAAGAGGTTGCACACATTTCAGCCCCTGTGGCTTGCTGGGTTAAAGGAACATGATGGTGTTGAAAAAAACAACACCACATACAGTATTTACACAATCTCTACATGAAACTAACCTCTCCTTTTATACAAATGTTTTTCCTAAAAGCATTCATGAAACCCAGAAGACCACCAGGGAGCTTATTCTCATGTAATCACAGGATTGTATCTTTATTTCAAACTTGAGTGTGAGACTACTCACCGAAAAACTATGGGATGGTTGGAAGAAAACTCTCATTCAGATAGATCTTTACAGGAGAATGGGAGTAAATGTGGGTGTTTCAAGCCTGTCAAGCATCTATTAGAATGAATATTATATTACAAGTCAGTACTTTGATGCAAAACAAACAATCACCAAAGATCAGAAAGTACATCTGAAACAATCAGACTAATCATTGTATGAATGGTTTCAGGAAATAGGGAATAACTTCTCGCATATCAGTAAAGGACTAGTCATGGGGTCCTTCCTGGTCTTTGGGTGCAAAATGGGTTGTGCTGTAGGTCAAGTTCACAAGGTTTATTTTTTATATAGAGGCTGCTCCATATTGCTCTCAGAGTAACACGTGCTCAATCTTACTAAGACCATACACAACTTTGTTTTATATTTAATTATATTTTTGGGTTCTTACGTACATACATGTAAACACATATGCATGTAAAACGCATTTGATTTTTAATTATGCTGAAGAATCCTCAGATTCTCAGTTTCCTTCTATTTAATGAAGGTGATATTGGGTAGACATTTTAAGCTTAACTCCCGAAAACCTCCTAGGGTACCTCATGTGAATGATATTAAAATGAAAATGGTTTACTCTTTTATGAACATCCTAGAGGAAATGGGATTCTACTTTATCTATTTACATATATTTCTTGTCTTGTTTGTTTGTTTGTTTGTTTGTTTGTTTGTTTGTTTGTTTGTTTGAGACAGGGTTTCTTTGTGTATCTCTGGCTGTTCTTGAACTCACTCTCTACATGAGGCTCAGTAATCTGCATATTTCTTGTCTTAAATGACTTCTTATTGTCAGATATATATCAACATAGTTAGATTCAAAGAGTAGGTCACATTTGTTTGATGGGTAAGGATATTTGGATTAACCAAGATCCACCAAAATAGGAATAGAAGAGAGACCCCAAAGAGCACCTGAACTGAAAGGGAGAACTAAACCAGAATTGAGAAGTGCTTCTACACACACACTCACACACACACACACACACACACACACACACACAAAGAGAGAGAGAGACAGAGGCAGAGACAGAGACAGAGACAGAGTCAGAGTCAGAGACAGACAGAGCAACAGAGGAACAGAGACAGAGAGTGAGAGAGAGAGAGAGAGAGAGAGAGAGAGAGAGAGAGAGAGAGAGAGCCTGTGAAGATAAATCTTGTGCTCTCACGTGGAAGCCAGTATCACTGTGTATAGGTAAAACACGGAAACATTAATTGAGTCATCCACATTTCCTTCTGAATACTTTACATGAAAGCATGGCCAGTGAGCATTCTACAACACGGAGATACTATAGAGTGATGGGCTAATCCACTTCATTAATTTCTAGTAGAAAAAGCACAGTTTTTTTCTGGAGCACACTCAGAAACTTTTTTCAATGATGTGAAACATAAAAGAAGTCTGTAGGAGACATGAGAGTTGGCTCAGCATATAAAGTGCATGCTTTATGATCAGAAAGTCCATGCTATGGATCCACAACCCTTGTGTAAGGAGCAAGTAAAATAGATCATTCAGAGTCACTGGAAAGAAAGTGAAGATTGCAAAAGAATCTGACAGCAGAGCTGACCATCAGCTGAGATGATCTCATTACCATTATATAATCTGTGAACTTGTTAAGGATTCCAGTAATGGCAGAAATGCAGGCACAAAAAACAAAACAAAACAAAAAACAAAACAAAACAAAACAAAAAAAAAAAAACACCAAACAGGTCAAGAATTTCTGCCCAGCAACATCTTAGATGATTGAAAAAGCATCATTTCCTGACAGGCACAAAACACATGAACTGAGAGAAAATGTCATGTTTAAAAAATTGCAAAATACACAAAGTTAAAACCATATTTCTCGCTACTAACAAGGGGTTTGATGTTACAAGAGATGGAAAAAGAAATTGTTGTGAGGAGAGGGTGAAAGAGAGGGGGGATTGTCTCAACAACTTTAAAATGTAGTAAAGTTGCTGTCAGAAAAAAACTTAACTGTAATCCATGATTAAATTCATTACTAAATAAGTGAATGGAGCTCCTAAAAGTCTCATGCATCATGCACCATTGAATCAGAAGTTTATGGTGATAGTTTTAATATATAAAATTGTATCTCTACATATGTACATTCATGTGTGTGTGTGGGGGGTGTGATTTCTGTGTGTGTGTAAGTCATAAGGGAAACTCCTTAATTTTGTTTGGTTGAAAGTAGCTTAAAAACTCTGGTTTGACCCACATAACATTTCCTGTTTCTGGAAACCCCACATTGATGTGAATTTGAGCCCACCTACATGAAACACCCTTCGAAGAACAAGAAAGTCCTTATTGCAATCCAGATTCCTGCCACTCCAGAAACTCAAATTCTTGCAGGACCCAAATGCTGCACCCCATATCCAGTTTCTGTCTGACCCAAAACCTATAACCCAAGGCTTATAAATAGGCTGCCACATAGGAACAACTTGTGAGGATGAGGTCATTCTTTCAATCTTAGGTACTCCACATTTAAAACCCAAAATTATCCAGTGGATTACACTACCTGTTGGAACTACCAAAGTGGCTAAAGGGCTCTTGGATATCGGTAGTGAAATTAATGTATATACCCTAGATGAAGAACCGATTCTCAATACAGGTATAATTAAAAGATACATAGGCATGGAAGGAGTTAAAAGCTGTTAGAACCCCAATTCTTAAATTAATATTGCAAGTATATAATAAGATCTATGAAGTAGACATTGGTCTGTGCAGCACCTAAGAAAATATAGGGCTACCCACAATACATAAATTATTTCAAAAATTTTAAGTTATAAAAGAATACCAAAAATATTATTGACTACAGTTAAAATTCCACAGAGAGTACTACCTAATATACCACCCTCTTTCACACAATACCCCATAAAGGAAGAAATGGAGGAAGCAAAGGAAACCATACTGCCATTTCTAAAAGAAAGTGTTATAGAACCAACACACAGCTTATGTACAATAGTCCCATGTGGCCAGTAAAAAATCTTGAATGTCAAATGGAGATTTACAGTAGACTGAAGGAGCATTAGCAACCTATCAGAGCAAATGCCTGGACAATTGCCAGATGTTGAAGATATATTTCTAAGAATTAGACAGGTGCCACCCAAATGGTTAGCCATAATAGCCCTAACAGACATGTTTCTTGGTATGCATTAACCTCCCAAGTCTAGGCAAATCACCCCATTCTTGTGGGAAGAAAAACAATATCAATTTACTAGAGTTTCACAAGGATACGTAAACTATCCAATTATAGCACATGACACATTGAGGTAGGCTTTATATTTATTCAACACACTAGGAGTAATTAATTTTTTCATATATAGATGATCTTTTACCTAAAGAAATTAATCTGCAAATATTACAAAAAAACTGTAGCAGACTTAATTACACACCCACCAAACGAAGGAAGGACCATTAATAAGGACAAGTAAAGGGACCAAAAGAGAAAGTTAAATTTCTCAGAATACATTGGTCAACTAGAGAACCATCCATTCTCCCAGAAGTAATTAACAAATTAAAAAATCTATCAAGGCCTCAGAATAGGACAGAGACCCAACATTTAACTGGTCTTTTGGAGTATTGAAGGTAACATATAACTTGTCTGCAACTGTTGCTCCAATCATTATATACCATAATGAATAAAGAATCTGATTTCAACTGGGGACCACCACCTGAATGAGCAGTGAAAATTATATTAGACTATATAAAACAATTTAGTAATTTAATTTATATTAATTCAGAAAACAACATATAATAGATATTCTCTTTATAAAGGGATATGTTAATTAAAATATATTTGTAAAACAACCAAATATTAAATGAACTGGTTACTATTGCAAATGTGTCCCTTTGTCAGACACCAAGTTTTCACTTTTTGAAAAATCAATATGTACAGTCTATGAAGCCCTCCACACATAACACAGTATCTTAAGATAAAACCAGTGATACTCCTATCCACCATGTCCATTCTTAAATGGGTAAAGGCACCAGAAAAGATATGGGCATGGTAACAATGGGAGAAAGGTAATCCATTAGAAAGATACCTCTTGGAGATTTTCTGAAGAGCAAACCTCACTGCTCGGGGGATAATACCAATGTTTTCAGAGCACATACTGGCATTACTTAATTAAAGCCAGGTACCATCTCACTTGACACCTAACTTCCCCCCCCAAAAAAAAGTACCCATAGGAATATGTGGGTCAGGTCAGTACTCCCCCACACTGTATAAAACCTCACTGGTTTACTTAAGACTCAACCACCACTAAAAACAATGTTGTATACTGGAAAGCAGCAACTTTCTGGATAGAGTATGGAATGGTAATAATAGAGCAAGGAAAGATCAAGTCAGTACAACATTCAGAAGTAAACCAGTCTTATAGATAGACAGACAGGCCTATAAAGATGGAAAGATTTAGAAAATATATAACCAGATTAAAAAAACAGAAATATAACCAAACAATATGCTTTCATTTGCAGGCACAAGGACAAATTAATTCAGATAGTTGAATCACCCCGCACTGAAAACACCTTGTGGACCACAGAGAGTAAGAAAGAACTGCAACTAACCAAACTGGAGGAATTAGCCTCAGGCTAACAGGCAATGTGTGTATGTGTGTTAGAGCACTGGTATATACATTGATCCTTAGTATCATTCTTTTTCTGGAAATCTTTCCAGTATTGGACCTTTGTGTACACTTCTTTGACCAAATGCACAGTAATCATAATACTAGCCTAATAGCCAACTATATCATTTGCTGGCTAAATACTGTGGGAAAAAATTAAAAATCCTTACTGTGTGATTGGCCAGTTTGGTAACAATAGAATAGGATGCTATGATCAGCTTGTTATTACTATCCTTAGGCTCAATTATTACTGGATTATTGCCTATTTGCTTTTAGAAGCAGTTGGAGGAATGTCTGTTACTAACCATGTAGCACACATTGGCTATGCTTGCTGCACTTTATGTTATATTATCATTTTTAATTTTACATATACTAGAATTGGTATACATGTGAGTAATAGTGTGCCTAATAAACTTAAACCCCACCCTAAAGCAGTAACCCCAAAGCTCAAATACCATGCCCCACCTATAGAAGTGAAGTTCTAGACACACTATAAAAATACTCAGATGGTTAACAGATAATAGAATATTGGCATCATACAAATTAACAATAGACAACTTCTGGAAAATATATGCTTACTGCTTAAATTATCACTGGTTTTGGGACTGTGAAGACTTCAGACAACAGACAGCATGATACTATCCAAATGTTATTTATATGTTATAGCAAATAGATAGTTATTATACAAATAGATATAAAAGAAATACAACAAAATGCAACTTTAGGGAACTGTGGTATAACACCTCTAGTGTTATAAAAATCTTTAATAACTAATGGTATAGATGATCCAAGGTCAGACAGAATGCACTCAACATGAGAGAATTTTATAAAACAAAACGTATAAAAGTTGAGGTTGTAAACACCTTTGATTGTGACTTCGCCATAATTTTTTACCTTCCCTTAATTATATATTTATACCCTGATATATAAAGAGCTAAAAGGTGAAGAAATTGGCATGTGGTTCAGCTTTACAGTAATTACATGGGAAAGATAAGTATATGGTTATTTAGTGGATTATGAGGTGGAAGAGGAACATAATTTCCTCACTTACACTCACAACACTACAAAACTTGGGTAAACACATACCAAATATGAACTGGACCCTAGAATTTGCCATAGTTTACCAACATAAGAGTAGCATACCAATTCTACCTAAACCATGCAGAAATAGGTGTCATGGGGAGTTATCCAATTATTTATACTCAGAGATCCAGAGGACATGGAACCAAACAAATTGGTTCTGTGTAGCAGGCTTTCCAAACCTATCCTGCTTCAACAAGCTAAGTGATAATCCTGATTTAAAATAGGCCACCAAAATAGAAACACAAACATGGCCCACTTGGGAAGATTGAAATCAGCCATGGTCTTGAGGATGAAATATTATAGACATCCACTAGTATTAATAAGCATCGTATCAAAACCATGGAGGACAACAGTACAAAAAAAAACGCCACAAAAACAAGCAAAGAAACAAAAAAACACCAAATAACTTATGCACAATGTCGAAGGCACCACATAAATGCTTTTGTGTAGCTCAGAGATATTCATGGACAAAAGGATTGACCACAGAAAAAGACACAATGACTGACAGGCATTGCCTGAAACTGCTTTAGTCAAAACCATTGTTTAAAAATACCAGAGGAAGAACAACATAAAATGCTAAATACACATGGAGCAAACACAGGACAAGTAACATTGTTTTACCATCAAAAACATGACACACACACACTCTACTTTAGGAAAATAGGAAATACAACATCATTTTTACCACTATTTAAAGAAATTGGAGGCTATGAATACACCTTACCTATTGCACTCAGGCATCAAAGAACTAATTCTACAGAAATAGGACAGAGAAAGAATGGGAATATATAAAGAAACTGATAATTAATTTGGGGGAGATTACCAATGTTAAGAAGGAATATATCCATAGGAGATGAACAAAAAATACATTTGGATTTAAAATATATATATATAACAATAACTCCAACAGGAACGTATTTTATATTATTTTTGCAAACTGTCACTAATTATAACCAGCAACATTATATGACTACATTTGATAAGAAAGTAGAATATAAAACAATTAGTTGCCCCTTGACTGGAACCCTGTGGCTGGAGAAGACACCCAGCTGGCCTGCTCTCCTCTAAAAACCGCATCCTGAGACATTCTAGAGAGGCCACTGACCTTACTGAGATAGGTAATATTAGTCGCCCATGGGCCTACAACCCAGAGCTACAACTGGGAGCAGGGAGCTCACAGGACCAACCAGGCACCCAAAACCCATGCCTACAAAACACAACTCACCTTTTGCCTCTCGCCCAATCCCTGTGGCTGTAGCAGAAACTCAGCTGGTCTGCTCCCCTCTAAAAATCATATTCCGAGATATCCTAGAGATGCCACTGACCTCAGAGCAGCAGACACCCACTAGTCTGATCTTGTGGGAGACATCCTAGAGAGGACACTGACCTCAGAGCAGGGGGCACCATATCCCAAGGCATCCTAGAGGAGCCACTAAACTCAGAGCACTGGACATCATATCCTGAGACATCCTAAAGAATTGACTACACTCAGAGCAGCAGACCTAGCAGACTACACTCAGACCTAGCTGGTCTGCTCCCATGAAGACATTTTATCCTGGGACATCCTAGAGGAGCCACTGTACCCAGAGCAGCTGGAATTCAGGATCACAGGATCACAGAGACATCTGGATCCTGAGGAGTTCTGACAGAAGCAAAACAACTGGAAAGCCAGGCTCCAGTCAGAACCAGTGCCTGCAGGTAGCACTAGAGTTAACCAAATGGCAAAAGGCAATTGCAAGAATGCAAACAACAGAAACCAAAGTTACTTGGCATCACCAGAACCCACTTCTCCCACCATAGCAAGACCTGAACACCACATCACACCAGAAAAGTAGGACTCAGAATTAAAATCAATTATCATGATGAAGGTAAAGGGTTTTAAAAAGAACATAAATAACACTCTCAAAGAATTTTAAGAGAACACAGGTAAACAGGTAGACATTCTTAAAGAATTGCAAGAAAACACAACTAAACAGGTGAAGGAATTAAACAAAACTGTCCAGGATCTAAAAATAAAAGTAGAAACAATAAAGAAATCTGAAAGGGAGATGACCCTGGAGATAGAATACCTAGGAAAAAGACCAGGAGTCATAAATGCAAGCATCACCAACAGAATACAAAAGATAATAGAAAGAATCTCAGGTGCAGAAGATATCATAGAAAATATTGACAACAACTGTCAAAGAAAATGTGAAATGCAAAAATCTCCTAACACAAAACATCCAGGAAATCCACGACACAATGAGAAGGCCATACCTATGGTAATAGGTAAAAATGAGGATGAAGACTCAGAAATTAAAGAGCCACTAAATATCTTCAACCAAATTATAGAGGAAAACTTTCATAACCTAAAGAAAGAGATGTCCTTAAATATACAAGAGCCCCAAATAGGCTAGAACAAAAAGAAATACCTCCTGACACATAATAATAAAACATCAAATATACAAAACAAAGAAAAACTATTAAAGGTAGTAAGGGAAAAAGGCAAAGTAACATAAAAAGGCAGACTTATAAGAATTACACCAGACTTCTCATCAGAGAATATAAATGCCATAAGATCCTGGACTGATATCATACACATCCTTAGAGAACCCAAATGTTAGCCCAGACTACAATATTCAGCAAAACTCTCAATTGTTATTGATTGAGAAACCACAATATTCCACGAGAAAACCAATATCTTTACACAATATATTCCCACAAATCTAGCACTTCAAAGGATAATTGGTGAAAAACTCCAACATAAGGAGTAGACCTACAATCTAGAAAAAGCAAGAAAGTAGTCTTCCAACAACCCCAAAAGAAGATAGCTACACAAACATATTCCACCTCCAATAACAAAAGTGACCAGAAGCAACAATCATTTTTCCTTAATATCTCTTAATATCAATGGATTCAATTTTCTAATAAAATGCCATAGACTATCAGACTGGATACATAAACACTACCCAGCATTTTGCTGCTTACAGGAAATGCACCTCTGTGACAAAGACAGATACTACCTCAGAGTAGAAGAATGGAATACAATCTTCAAAGCAAACAGTCCCAAAAAACAATCTGGAGTGGCAATTCTAATATCAAATACAATTGATTTTCAACCAAAAGTAATCAAAAAAGATAAGGAAGGACAATTCATTCTCATCAAAGGAAAAATGTACCAAGATGAACTCTCAATTCTGAACATCTATGCCCCAAATGCAAGGGCACACACATACATAAAAGAAACTTTACTAAAGCTCAAAGCATACATTGCACCTCACCCACTAATAATGGGGGATTTCAACACCCCACTTTCAGCAATGGTCATGGAAACAGAAACTAAACAGAGATACAATAAAATTAACAATAGTTATAAACCAAATGGATTCACTGTCATCTATCTCTATCTTTATATCTATCTATCTATCTATCTATCTATCTATCTATCTATCTATCTATAACATTTCATCTTAAAACAAATAAAAATAGCTTTCTCTCAGCACTTCAAGGTACTTTCTCCAAAATATACCATATAATTGGTCACAAATCAGGCCTTAACAGATACACAAAGATTGAAATAATCTTTTGTATTCTATCTGGCCACCATGGACTAAGGCTGGTCTTTAAGAATAACAAAAACAATGGAAAACCCACATACATGTGAAAACTGAACAATGCTCTACTCAAGGATGACTTGGTCAAGGACGAAATAAAGAAAGAGATTAAAGACTTTGTATTATTTAACGAAAATGAGGACACATCATACCAAAACTTGTGGAATTCCATGAAAGCAGTAATAAGAGGAAAACTCAGAGCTCTAAGTACCTACAAAAAGAAACTGAAGAGAGCATACGCTAACAACTTGACAGCACACTTGAAAGCATTAGAACAAAAAGAAGCAAATATACACAAGAAGAGTAGACAGCAGAAAATAATCAAACTCATGGCTGAAATCAACCAAGTGAAAACAGAAAGAACTATACAAAATATCACAAATCCAGGAGCTGATTCTTTGAGAAAATCAACAAGATAGATAAACCCTTAGCCAGACGAACCAAAAGGCACAGAGACAGTATCCAATTTAATAAAATCACAACTGAAAAGGGAGACATAACACCAGAAACTGAAGAAATTAAAAAAAACATCAGATCTTATAACAAAGGCCTATACTCAAGAAAATTTGATAATCTGGATTAAATGGTCAATTTTCTGGACAGATACCAGGAACCAAAGTTAAATGAGGAGCAGATAAACCACCTAAACAGTCGCATAACCCCTAAAAATAGAATCAGTCATTAAAAGTCTCCCCACTAAAGAAAGTCTGGGACCAGATGGTTTTAGTGCAGAATGATATCAGACCTTAAAGGAAGACCCAATACCAATTCTCTCAAACTTCCACAGAATAGAAGCAGAAGGAACACTACCAAATTTATTCTATGAAGCTCCAATTACGCTAATACCTAAACCTCACAAAGACACAACAAAGAAAGAAAGCTGCAAACCAATGTCGCTTATGAATACTGATGAAAAATTACTCAATAATATTCTCACAAACTGAACCCAAGAACATATCAAAACAGTCATCCATCATGATCAAGTAGATTTTATCCCAGGAATGCAGGGATGGTTCAGTATTTGGAAATCTATCAATGTAATCCACTACATAAATAAACTGAAAGAAAAAAAAAAACACATGATCATCTCACTAGATGCTGAGAAAGCATTTGAAAAAATTCAACATCCCTTAATGTTAAAAGATTTTGACAGATCAGGATTTCAAGGCACATACCTAAACATAGTAATAGCAATATACACCAAACCATTACCAACATCAAACTAAATGGAGAGAAACTTGAAGTAATCCCACTAAGATCAGGGACTAGACAAGGCTGTCCACTCTCACCCTACCTATTCAGTATAGTATTGGAAGTCCTAGCCAGAGCAATTAGAAAACAAAAGGAATTCAAAGGGATACAAATAGGAAAAGAAGTCAAAATTTCATTATTTGCAGATAATATGATAGTATATGTAAGTGACCCTAAAACTTCCACGAGAGAACTCCTAAACCTGATAAGCAACTTCAGCAAAGTGGTTGGATATAAAATCAACTCAAACAAATCAATAGCCTTCCTCTACTCAAAGGATAAACAGGTTGAAAAAGAAATTATGGAAATGACACCCTTCACAATAGTTACAAGCAATATAAAATATCTTGGAGTGAATCTAACCAAGCAAGTGAAAGATCTGTATGACAAGAACTTCAAGTCTCTGAAGAAAGAAATAGAAGAAGACCTCAGAAGATGGAAAGATCTCCCATGCTCCTGGATTGGCAGGATTAATTTAATAAAAATGGCCATCTTGCCAAAAGCAGTCTATAGATTCAATGCAATCCCCATCAAAATTCCAAAGCAATTCTTTATAGAGATAGAAAGAGCAATTTGCAAATTCATTTTGAATAACAAAAAACCCAGGATAGCAAGAACCATTCTCAACAATAAAACAACTACTGGGTAAATCGCCATCCCTGACCTCAAACTGTACTACAGAGCAGTAGAGATAAAAACTGCATGGTATTGGTACAGAGATAGGCAGGAAGATCAATGGAATAGAATTGAAGATCCAGAAATGAACCCACACACCTAAGGTCACTTGATCTTTGACAAAGGAGCTAAAACCATCCAGTGGAAAAAGGACAGCATTTTCAACAAATGGTGTTGGCTAAACTGGAGGTGAGCATTTGGAAGAATGCAAATCAAACCATTTTTATCCCCTTGTAAAAAGCTAAAGGCCAACTGGCTAAAGGACCTTCACATAAAACCAGATACAGTGAAACTAAATAGAAGAGAAGGTGGGGAAGACCCTTGAATAGCTAGGCACAGGGGAAAAGTTCCTGAACAGAACATCAATGGTTTATCCTCTAAGATCAAGAATTGCCAAATGGGACCTCATAAAACTGCAAAGATTTTGTAAAGCAAAGGACACTGTCAATAAGACAAAACAGCAACCAACAGATTGCTAAAAGGTCTTTACCAATCCTCATCCAATGGAGAGCTAATATCCAATATATACAAAGCACTCAAGAAATTAGACTCAGACAACTAAATAACCCTATTAAAAATGGGGTAAAAATCTAAACAAAGAATTATCAACTGAGGAAGTTCAAATGGATGAGAAGCACCTGAAGAAATGCTCAACATCCTTAGTCATCAGGGAAATGCAAATAAAAACAACACTGAGATACCACCTCACAGCAGTCAGAATGGCTAAGATCAAAAACTCAGGTGACAGTAGATTCTGATGAGGATGTGCAGAAAGATGAACACTCCTCCATTGTTGGTAGTATTGCAAGCTGGTACAACCACTCTGGAAATCAGTCTGGCAGTTCCTCAGAAAATTGGCCATAGTGCTTCCTAAGGGCCCAGCTATACCATTCCTGGGCATATATCCAGAAAATGCTCCAACATACAGCAAGAACATATGCTCCACTATGTTCATAGCAGCCTTTATTATACAAGCCAGAAGCTGGAGAAATCCCAGATGTCCTTCAACAGAAGAATGAATACAAATAATGTGATACATTTACACAATGGAATATTACTCAGCTATTAATAATAATGAATCCAAGAAATTCTAATGTAAATGGGTGGAAATAGAAAATATCATCCTGAGTAAAGTAACCCAATCACAAAAGAACACACATTGTATTTGCTCACTGATAAGTGCATATTAGCCCAAAAGTTTGAAACAACAAAGATTCAGCTAACAGATCACATGAAGAAGGAAAAACAAGTGTGGATGCCTAGGTCTTACATAGAAGGAGTAACAAAATACCCAAGGGAGCAAATATGGAAACAAAGTGTTGGGCAGAAACTGAAAGAGGGGTTCTCTGGAGACCATGCCACCTGGGTATTCATTCCATGTGCAGCCACCAGAAACTAGATGCTGATATGGATGACTGGAAGTGCATGCTGACAGAAGCCTGATATGGCTGTCTCCTTAGAGGTTTCCAGAGTCTGACATACCCAGAGGCAGATAGAGCTAATCATTGATCTGATCAAGGGTTCTCAATAGGGAAGTTAGAGAACAGACTGAAGGAGCAGAAAGGGTTGGTGGCCTCATGAGGAGAGCAAAAATACCAACCAACCAGAGCTCCCCAGGGTCTAAACCACCAGCGTAGGAGCACATAGGGAGGGACCCATGACTCCAGCTATACATGTAGGGGAGGATGGTCTTGTTGGGCATAGGTTGGAGAGGAGATCTTTGGTCCAATGAAGGATGAACACTGAGTGGGGGAAATCTGAGGATGGGGAGGTAGGAGTCGTGGGTAGATGGGGACACACTCTCATAGAAGCAGGAGTAGGGAAGATGGGATAAGGGGTTCCTTGGTGGTGGGGGTAATGGAATAAGAGGATAAAATTTGAAGTGTAAATATAATATCCCCAAAAAAAGAAAAAATAGAAAAAAAATTGTTAGAACCAACATCTTTAATAAAACTTCAGCCCTCTTTAAAAAAAAATGATCTTGATACTAAAAGTTGTTTTGAGAATTGTATATTGCAGAATACACAGCCGTGGTGTATCTACTCATCAAGCAAGCTAAGCAGACCTCTGATGTCCTGGAATTCCATCTAGATGCAGTGAAGACACAGCATCAGAGGCTTATCAATTTATTCTTCCTACCGCCCCTCTTCTAAAATCTCAATGCTCATCATCAGCTTAAAGAAGTTAATGAAGAGTCAGCACCTTTATTCCCTGGGCTTGGGGACTAAGGTGGTTAATATTGGCTGTCTTTCTTGGGAAAAGTAGTGGTTTTGGTGGAACAGGGAGGATTAGCTAGGATTTATTTCATAGCCATAACCTATTGATAGAAATCTGTATAATTATTCTCAAGATGAACTTATAATTTCTTAAATGGTACAAAATTTACTTTGATTTTAAATTTAAGGTTTTCATTGGTACAAGCTTCTTACTGATATAAAAGTGAGATGAATATTGGTACTCTCATAGGCATTGTGCCTGTATAACACATTTAGGAATACAAGGCTTAGACCCAGTCCTTCTTTCACTTTTTTAACTGATTTGAGATGGTTGGCCTGTGAGTTAAGGGCCTGTAGTAAATTCATGGCTTTGAGTTTATTGTTAAAGTATTTTCTATATTTTATTTAGAAATAACTGAGAGAAGTTAACAGACAACAATCCAGATTACCTTACATGGGTAGTTTGTTTTCAAAACATCAGAAGTACACAGAATTGGACATTTAATTGGACATAATACATTTCTGTATTAACATTCATTTTGATTAGAGAACTGTCTACTCCTGACAGCTTCCTGTCTTGGATTTTAAGAAGAAATTGAGCATTTTTGGAGTTACTCCAGTTGTGGTGAGACAGCGACTGGGCAAGAATGCATCTTTCCATCTACAGACAAATTTCTGCCCAGAAATGGACACACTTGCAGAATAGTTGACTGATTAGATCTGCCTAGACAGAGTAATCAGCCCTTAATAATTCTCCATTACTAGGTCTGTCAGATGATCCTTGGCCAGAAGGGTGAAGATGAGATGTTCCAACATTTTGTAGTGTAGGGACTGTCCAGGTGTTCAGAGGTATCTATAAATTGGCTAAGTTTTAGAAGCTATACTTTGTGTTTCCCATAACTTCACTTAAATCAGTCATTTTGGATTTCAGTTGGGGTTGACAACTTATACTCTTATAGCCAATCTTGGCTATTTACTTTGAGAGAAAATATTTGAATGAATGGTTTTCAGCTGACATTCATTCTAAAGCCAAGAAAAAAAACAGGTTCAGAACTAAGTGTTTTAGTTAGGAGAGATGACAAAGGTTCTGGTTAGTCCACAAAATGATGGACTGGGTATTAGGTCTATCTTGTACCTCACTGGTACAAATTGGTATAATTATGCTCTAATTGTATTTTGAGAGAAAAGTTTTATTTTAACAGGAAGGTTGATGAGTTAAGGTGGGAGGAGTACAGAAGAGGAAGAGAAGGAGTAAGGATAGGAGGAGGAAAAGGAGAGGAGAAGCTAGGTGATTAAAGAGAGAAAGAGGGGAGGGGACATGGAGGCAGATGTTCACTTGTCCCCACCAGTCAAAGATATTTGACATATCTAGGTTGAGTATTGGGTTACACTTTGTGATTGAGCATTACCAAACATATAAAGCCTTTGATTAACGTTTTTTAAAAAATTGTATATAAGCAAAAAGAAAAAGGGGGCATGGGATAGAGGTTTTCTAGGGAGGGGAAATAGGGGAAGGAGATGACATCTAAAATGTAAATAAAATATTTAATAAAAATAAATTAAATAAAATTTTAAAAAATCCAGTCTATATGCAAAACAGTCATTTTTTAATTAAATCTCACTAATTTTACTTATCATAAAGCAATTTTTTAAAAAGACAAGTTTTTTCATTTTTGCATTGTTTTTTTAGGAAGTCACTATGTTAACAGCATAATTATATTTGTTTTACTTAAATAAAATATATTCTTAAAAAAATAGAAAAATTTGAATCGTTCAATCCTTTCACTTTGTACAACTTAATAAAAGTTGTATCTGAACTCATCCAACACACCTATTTTTTTCTAGACACATGATGCTTTTCAAATAAATAAATGAGTTTAATTATGCTAATGAATAAAAGAAAATTAAATAGCATAAAATTAAAATTTGATTCCCATATACAAAAATATGTAATATAATAAATAGTACACATATGTATAAATCATGTCTTTATAAAACCTACTGAGGTGAGTTAATTTTGTCAAACACTAATCTCTATTTATAAGACAAACAGCAAAAAACATGAACAATATCCACACAACCCACCACCTAAACTTGAAGCAGCATATTGATAGTACCTCTAAGAGCTTTCAAGCAGAAGAATCTAAGTAGACTATAGTAGCTAAGAGAGTTGCTTTCATCATCAACTCTTTCTGCTTCTACAAACATGGAACACTGTAGTAGCTTCATAGACCCTGCCAAAGAGATACATTTAAGAAATTTTCTTTCTATGTGACATTGATCATTGAGAGTGATGATTTTTCATCCTATTACTATGACTGTTTTCAGTACCAACTGCATGAAGCCAATGTTGGAATATGTTTGACATTTGGTACATCATAAAGACTCTGATACTATATCAGAATTAATATGATGAAATTGGTGACATTGTGTACAAATATTAATATATTTTAAGCTCAGCTTTTTTCTCATCAAAATTTCCTTTATAATGCAATGAAAAAAAGGTATACAAGAACATGTCATGTGACTCTGTTGTCATTGTGAACACATTCACCTAATGTACATTTCAAAGTCAAATAGTGACCCATTGTTTTATATGATAATTAATTGAATACCAACATAATCAGTGTACCAATCTATCTGAAAGAACAGTAGATATTGATAATTTGCAGTATATACCATAACAACTTTCCTACAATTTGTTTAAAATTATTTTTCCCTCTGAGTTGTTGGCACTGGTTTAATTTTTCTTAAATTGTAGATATCATGAGAAGTGTTAAAAATGTAACATTATCCCCACCCAGTAGATGAGTGTGTGTATCTTGATCGTTATCACAGAAGTTAAGGTCCAGTTTCATGACTCAGTTAAAAATTTCTATTTGTAGGAAGTTTTGGTTTCTATATTTTTCATCCAGTACTATATTGATAGTGACATTTCATTCATTCAAGACCAGTGATGATAAGAAATAGCCTGTATTAATTATTAAAGACATTTAATATATCAAGAGCTAACATGTATGAAGAGGGAACTTTGAACTATGGCTATTTCTTTAATTGTAACATTTATTTTCTTCACTAATACAAAGTATTTAGTCCTTTTTTTGTTTCTTTGCATTATGATGGCTTTTATTTACAAATTTGTTGGCAAAAAGGAAAATCTTTAAGCAACTTTAATAAAGGACAGTGTAACTGACCATGTTTGGTTGAACAAATACGATTCTTAATGTGCACTTAATTGTCCAGAAAAGTACAATACTGGATCTGCATATGCAGGTTCTTTTATCAAGAACAGCGATCCCCTTTCTGAAAGTCTCTAAATCATATAAAGACAAAGGAAAGAAATTTACACATAAAAATCTGCATTAAAGACAAGTACTTTAATTGTGAATTTGTTTTTCCTTGAAATTGCACGTTATCAATGAAAACCAAAAGTGAGAAAAGCAATTACACTTTCAACATAAGTGGACAGTTAAAACAAAAACCATCTTCTTAAATTCCATTTTTATTTTATTATTAACTGTTCACAACTTACTATGATATGTAGCCAAATTTAGAAGAGATATCATTCTTTTTATAGAGTACAGAATCACACCAGAATCATCAGTAGGAAATAAATACCCTACTGAGTTTAGGTGGCAAAACTATTAAATTAGTCAATGTCAGTTCATGTTGATCATATTTATCTGCCCATCTTTTTCTCCTTGGTGTGATTCTCCTAAATCAAGTGTGTTCAATTTCCTTTCTAGATCATCTAGATCTTCACCAGCTCAGGATTTAATTCAAATAGCTCACGACCATTGAACACCAGTGCTTTTCCTCCTTTGAAGGCAGCTTTCTGTATTTCCATATCTTGTTCAAGTTTGTCAATCTTTCCTGGTCTTTTTCTTTTCTTCCATGGAAGAAAAGATTCTAGAGTGATTTTGGTAAGATTTGGACCTAGGACACATTGGTCTCTTTAAATTAGATCCTCTAGTGACATTTGTGACACAGCAGTAAATGGCACATGAATGAATTTCCTTATACCATGTGGTTCAATAAGAAACATCACCACAGTTAAATTTTCAGAAAAGATGGTACCTGCAAAGTTTGAGAAAATATTCCAGTCATGAGCTTTATGAATAAACAGCATTATAATTCCTACTTTTAACTACACATATTTTAACAACGTTAGATAAAAGAAACCCAATTTAACAGCAACAAATATCCCAGTGTTCGGCTACTATTGTAACCTTAGTAGCCTATAATCCAAATATCATATCAAGGCACCAAACCAGATTAAACAATGGTGAAAACCTGGAGGAATCAGACAACAATGCATGAAACATATTCTATTCAGGATTATCATATTTTGGATACATTTTACCACCCCTCCAATATCAAGATTGGCAAATGTCAGATTGGACAGCACAGAATTCAAAAAGCAAGCTCTATTCTTTCTCATTCAGAAACCTGGGATAAGCTCTTATACTTACTCATCTCATTACAAGACTGCAACAAAGCAGACAACTCACATAATAATCTTTCCTGGGTACACAGAGAAGGATTCACTATTAAAACAGGCTCCCTCTCTCTCTCTCTCTCTCTCTCTCTCTCTCTCTCTCTCTCTCTCTCTCTCTCTCTGTGTGTGTGTGTGTGTGTGTGTGTGTGTGTGTGTGTATTTGTGTGTGTGAATGTGCAAGTGATAAGAAAAATGGCTATTTTTTCTTTCTAGATCTGAATGATCTAGAAAGAAAATTAAACACACTTGATTTAGAAAAATCACACCAACTAATTTTGTTGAAAGTAACTTAAAAACTCTGGTCTGGCTCACACTAAATTACTCATTTCCAAGAACCCCAAAGAGATATCATCACTGTAAAAATTTGGGCCCACCAACCACTACTGCTCATTGCTGAACAAGAAAACCCACATTACAGAACAATTTCCTTTCAGTCCAGAAACATGCACCTTGGACATAGTTCCCACTGGATAGAAAGGTGGCTGTCTCCCCAGATCAAGTCCATTCAGTCCCAAAATGGAGGATACATTGCAAACATGAGTGGCATTACCTGTCACTGAGAGCATGGGGACAGATGGAAGGTTGGTGAAAAATGTGTGTGTGAGAGAGAATGAGAATCTATTTCACTACTTGTCAGCCACTTTTGAATAAATAAGCTAGTGTAACATTTCCTCTGAGTTTTGAGTTGTTCTTCCTGCCTCTGTCAACAGTCTGATTTTTGATAGTTTACAATGTTCTGTAATAGTAGGTATGTAGACTCTACCATGTATGTGTATGTAGTTCTGGGCGTATATGTTATAAATAAGACTCTACCATTTACATGTAGGTAGTTATTGGCATGTAAGTTATAACTGATACTGTAGCAGCTTTGTGTATGTGGTTCTAAAAATGTAGGTTATAAATGAGACTCTACCATATATGTGTGTGTGTAGTTACAAGCATAAAGATTATAAATGAGACTCAGGCATGTATGTAATTACTGGCACATAGGTCATAAATATGCTCTATGTTGTATAAGTATGTACTTGGCATATAGATTATAACTGAGACTCTAATATGTATAAGTATGAAGTCATGAATGTGTAAGTTATTACTAAACCTCTAATATATATATGGTTTTTGGCATGTAAGATATAAGTGAGTCTTCTAACATGTGTATGCATGTAGTTATGGGCATGTAATTTACAAATGAGACTCAACCATGTATTCATGGTCACCTAGGCAATAAATGAAATTCTATCATGTGCATGTATGTAGTCATGATCATGTAGGTCATGACTAAGACTCATTAGTATGTACGTATGTGTGTATGTATGTATGTAGCTATGTATGTATATATGTATGTATGTATGTATGCATGCACGTATGTATTTATGTGCACATAGGTTATAAATGAGAATTTTCCATTTGTATATATGTAGTTAGAAGAACATAGATTACAACTGAGACTCTACCATGTATGAGAATGTTGTTCTGGGGATGCAGGTTACAAGTGAGACTTTATTATGTGCATGAATGTAGCTGTAATCATTTAGGTTATAAATGAGACTCTATAATGTTCATGTATGTGGTCATGGTCATGTACATAATAAATGAGACTCTACCACATTTATGTAAGTGGCTCTGGGCACCTAAGATATAAGTGAGAATCTCCCATATGCATGTATGAAGTTACTGACACATAGGTTATAATGGAGTTTTGTTCCTCTGTGTGTGTGTGATAATCATGAAGACACAGATTATTCATCAGACTAAGTCCATGTATACTATTTACACCTCTAGTGAACTGAACATGCAAGTAGTCACATGGCAGAGGGAGATGAAGGAGATCAATTTGTGATCAGAGCACCACCACTATAAAGGAATCAAATATTCCTCAAGAGTCAGGGTTGTTAACTTGAAAGATTTCCTGAGCAGCTACATATATCTTTGTTAAATAGATGACAAGATGCTATCTCACATGCAGACCATTCTACATTCATCTGCTATGAATGCCAGCCAAAAACAGAAGACATTTTAAATCTAGCACAGCAATACACAAGGAGAGCCACAGTCAGTAAGGTGTAGCAGTGGCCACAGTACTGGTAACACTGAATGGTTCTTAATCATGTTATGATTCACAGACAGAATGATTGCATCATTAAAAGATGTCCTGTTCATTTCAGCCCAAGTTTAACAGGCAACAGAGTCGAGGGAATGGTTTGTGAGTAATTGCATATCAACATGAGATACTCTGGAGTTATCTGAGAAGAGGGAGCCCCATTGAGTTGATGTATCACTAGGATCAGGCTCTGTACATTTACTTAATCAGTTATCGACAGAAGCCAGGGTGAGATGACCCCCACTGTACATCTCAGATCTCATTTTTGAAGGGTTTGAGAAATCACAGTAATCTGGTTTGATCAATCTCCCCAGGTATTATGAAGTAGACGACAAAATAGATGGACTTATGTGAATTATTCAAAACTGAAAAAGATTCAACTAGGCTGTATAGCACCCTAAGACAGTGGGTTTCAGAAGAAAAAAAGTAAGCATAGACCAGAAGCTGTCAGAGAGTGTGAAGGTAATCACATTTCATGTCAGATCATTCCAGAGACATGACTATATATAAACAATACGGGAGCAGATCAATTTTATTAGATCCACCAAGTCAATTCAGGGAAATGTCAGGACACCAAGAGTTGGGAAGGGAGAACTAGGATCCATCCTGCTCCACTGCTGTTGACAGGGCTTTGGATGCACTACAGTAAAGTATTACACCCATACATATAAATGGTGACAACAGCCAGGAAGAAGAGGTCAGAATTATTCTGCTGTAAAGCCTGAGACCATAATGACTTCTCGTGAAGCACAGTTCTGTCCCAATTACTAATGTCAGACAGTCACTCCACCTAAAGGGATTGAATGGTATTAAGGGAGGGAATATCCTGCCCTGAACTGGAGAAATACTCATTCTCTTCTGCTCCCTAAGACTCTCCTTGTAAGTCCTTCAAAATTGCTTTTCCTGTAACAGTGAAAGCCAACATCTGTCAGCACAAAAGCTTTGTTCTTCTGCCTCTGGGTTGATGAGATCAACTGATGTCCTTGAGTTCTTGACATTCAAGAACGTTGATCATCATGAATGCCCAGAATCATCCCAGATGATTTTGCTCTTGAGCTCCTTCACAGGAAAAGAGCTTAAGTTTATCTCCTTCATGAAGGCCTCCATTTCCTGCTTTGAATTCTCCATTCATCTCCCAAAACTGTTCATTTCTTCTTGCTTTACACTGAGGCAGAAGGGCAGCTCCCTTCTTCCTTTGCGGTCTCTCTCTGTTTGCCATTCTTTCTCTCTCCTAAGTAATCTGCTTATTTTTCTCACCATATCTGTATTAGATCAGTAAATGCACTGCAAAATGCACTGCACAGCAAGGGGTGTTGCCTGAACACAGGAAATATTACAAAGGAAGTCAGGATACTCCAGAATGCAAAAGAATGCCTATGGAAGAAACAAGTGATGTCACAGAGAAGTTCCATTACCTCCTTGAGAACTAGCTCCCCTCAGAGCTCAAAGAAATCATGGTGCTATTTCCAGGAGACATTCCTGGAAAACATGGAAAGCCTTTCAGCACCTTCTTCCAAAGTCTGAGACCTGTTTATGATTGGTTTAAGATTTCTAATTATTTTCCATGTTGATGACTGAGTGCTTTCTCTCTATACACTTCCCAGGAAAGTTTTACTCCCCCCTCAAGCACCCTTTACTCATCTTCAGGAATAAATTATTGTTGAATAATAATGTCAAGATAAAAGTACATGCAGAAAGAACAACTACCTCAACTACCATTGTTCAGAATTACACACAAAAAGAAACTTGTGTGTTAATCAAAATATAAGATTTGAGTTTTGGTGTACACTCATAGTACTCATTGCCAAGTTCTTTTAAACTTCATGAATGGGCCTCAGCTGATAATAAATTCAGATGTTAGTCAGTAGAGTTTTCATTTTGCTGAAAAATTGTGATTTACATTTTCCACAGGTGATTGGAACAGGAAATTCAGCTTTGGAAAGAGGTTTTAGGCTCAGTATCATGTACTTCCCAGTGCATTAAAGAGACCAAATAAACATAAGTTACAGGTGGTTGGAAACTTTTCAGTGGTATTAATCTGAGAAAATAAACAATGCAGGGGCAAAATTAAAAGAAAAAGTTTAAAATTAAAAATAACCATTATATTTTATTATATAATATAGATAATAAATAATTTTACACACAAAAAAAACCGTATACATTGTATTTGTCATATTATAAAACTATGATATATATGGCATAAAATATATATTTTATTTTACATTATTTATTTTAAATATTTAATATAATATATAATGCATCTATTATATTACAATAAATATAACAGAATAATGTATTTTTTTGCAATTCTTTAAGGACTTCTACCGGTTTACCTGTGTTCTCCTCAAATTCTTTGAGAGTGTTATTTATGTCCTTTTTAAAGCCCTTTATCATCATCATAATAAGTGATTTTAATTCTGAATCCTACTTTTCTGGTGTGATGTGGTGTTCAGGACTTGCTATGGTGGGAGAACTGGGTTCTGGTGATGCTAAGTAACATTGGATTCTGTTGTTTGTGTTCTTGCAAGTGCCTTTTGGCATTTGGTTAGCTCTAGTGCTACCTGCAGGCACTGGTTCTGACTAGAGCCTGCCTTTCCAGTTATCTTGCTTTTGTCAAAACTCCTCAGGGTCCAGATGTCTCTGTGATCTCGTGATCCTGAGTTCCAGCTGCTCTGGGTACAGTGGCTCCTCTAGGATGTCCCAGGATAAAATGTTTTCATGGGAGCCGACCAGCTAGGCGTTTGCTGCTCTGAGTGTAGTCAGTTCTCTAGGATGTCTCAGGATATGATGTCTGGTGCTCTGAGTTTAGTGGCTCCTCTAGGATGCCTCGGGATATGGTTCCCCCTGCTCTGAGGTCAGTGTCCTCTCTAGGATGTCTTGGGATATGGTTTCCTCACAGGATCAGACCAGAGGGTGTCTGCTGCTCTGAGGTCAGTGGTGTCTCCAGGATATCTTGGAATATGGTTTTTAGAGGGGTGCAGACCAGCTGGGTTTCTGCTCCAGCCACAGGGATTGGACTAGGGGCAAAAGGTGAGTTGTATTCTATAGGCATGGGGTTGGGGTGCCTGTTTGGTCCTGTGAGCTCCCTGCTCCCAATTGTAGCCCTGGGTTGTAGGGCCGTGGACGTCTAATCTTACCTACCACAATAAGGTCAGTGGCCTCTCTAGAATGTCTCAGGATGCGGTTTCCAGTGGGGAGCAGACCAGCTCTGTTTCTGCTCCAGCCACAGGGTTCCAGTCGAGGAGCAGCTAACTGTTTTATATTCTACTTTCTTATCAAATGTATTCATATAATGTTGCTGGTTATAATTAGTGACAGTTTGCAAAAATAATATGAAATATATTTCTTTTGGAGTTATGGTTATATTTTTCTTTTTAAATCCAAATGTATTATTTGTTCATCTCCTATGGATATATTTCTTCTTAACTAGGTAATCTTGCCCAAAATAGGAATCAGTTTCTTCATATGTTTCTGTACTTTCTCTGTCCTATTTCAGTAGTACTAGTTCTTTGATGCCTAAGTGCAATAGGTAAGGTGTATTCATAGCCTCCACTTTCTTTAAATAATGGTAAAAATGATGTTGTATTTCCTATTTTCATAAAGTAGGATGTGTGTGGCATGTTTTTGATGGCAATACAATGCTAGTTGTCCTGTATTTGCTCCATGGGTGGTTAGCATTTTATGTTGTTCTTCCTCTGGTATTTTTAAACAATGGTTTTGGCTAAAGCAGTTCCAGGCAATGCCTGGCAGTCATTGTGTTTTTCTTTTGTTGTCAATTCTTTTGTCCATGAATATCTCTGAGCTACACAAAAGCATTTATGTTGTGCCTTTGGCATTGTGCATAAGTTATTTGGTATTTTTTGTGTGTTTGCTTATTTGTTTGTTTTTTGTTTTTTGTTTTGTTTTGCTTTGTTTTGTTTTGTTTTGTTTTGTTTGTACGGTTGTCCTCCATGGTTTTGATACAATGCTTATTAATACTAATGGACATCTATAATGTCCCATCTCCAGGGGAATGGCTGATTTCAGTCTTTCCAAGTGGGCCATGTATGTGTTTCAATTTGGTGGCCTATTTTAAATCAGGATTATCACTTAGCTTGTTGAAGCAGGGTAGGTTTGGAAAACCTGCTACACAAAACCAATTTGTTTGGTTCCATGTCCTCTGGAACTCTGAGTATAAGTAATTGGTTAACTCCCTGGGACACCTATTTCTGCATGGTTTAGGTAGAATTGGTATACTACTCTTATGTTGGTAAACTATGAGTATTTGAGTATATGTGCAAAAAGTTTGAACCTTTGCTCCAACCACCAAATGTGTATATGTGTATGCATACATGTATACATGTTAAATTGTTGGAGCTTCTTAAATCTTGCTTCTTCTACCAAGTGTGTAATGTGTCTGTACTAGCTTTACGTGCCACCAAATCCACATCCTCTTTTTGGATCACTGAACACACTGTAAAAGCTACTCTTGGACAGACAAACAAACAGACAGAAAGACAGACAGATAAATGCCTACTGGACATGGCTTGAACATGTATGAGATCACACACCTCCTATAGTGTCACCCTTCCTCAAACAAAGAAACAGCTACTCCAACAAGACTATACCTCCTAAAAGTGCCTATGGGTCTATGGGGACCAATTACATTCAAACTACCACCCCTACCAAGCTACATGCATACAAATATTCATGGATGAGAGATAGAGAGAGTAAGAATGGGTGAACAGAGGGAGGGATAAATACATGATAGAGATACTTGTATACATACCTACATAAATATATTCATTCATACACACATACATATATACATAGATGATGAGTAGACAGACAGATAGATGAGATAATAATTTAACACTAAAGAAACTGTGCCCTTTATTTCATATGTTAATCAAAACACTAAAAATATGGTTCCTTTTGTTTCATACACACACATGCACACACACATACACAGACACACGCACACAAACACACACACACACACCCAGCATAGTTTACTATCCTCAATTAAAACTTTAATAACAATTAGACACTCAAATGTCAAAATCTTCTATAAATACCCACAAAATACACCATGATCATTTGATGTGCATAGATTTGATTAATAACTAAGCTTTCCTTTGTTTCTGGCTATTTATAGGGATTACACTCTAAAAACTCTTTCTCATAGTTGTTCATTGCATCAGTTATTACTATGTACTAACTGATACTCATAATCCAATAGACAGCAATGCTACAGAAGATAATTATAGTGATGGAGATAATCAGTCATACACCCTCAGTTCCAAGATATATCTTCTTAAAATACATCAATGAGATATATATATATATATATATATATTATTTGTGATTATTTGTTAAAATGATTGAACTTGAAAAATAGAATTCCTTAGTGGTATGTCTTCAAAATGATAAGAAAAATATGCATATGTTGTGCTTTCCAAATAGAGTAGAAAATGGAAAACATTTAAGCAGCTAGTGGCAGGTTTTAAATGCCAGTAGATGACTACCATAACAACAAAATAACAAGATGTCCTCTTCTAACCATAAAAGAAAACATCACAACCACAAAGAGAACAACATCAATCAAAAGTAACCATGTCATTTGTGGCATCGTCAGGAGGATGTGCATCAATCTGAACACTGTTCTCCAGATTTGGGTGGGTGTCTAGTGCTTTGTCAGCCTAGAAGTTTTGTGTTCAACCATCCACATTTGGTCACTAAGGCTGGGACCACTCCATTAAAAATGAATGCTCTGAAGGTTATGAGTGCTGCTCACACCTCTCCTTGCTGCTCTGAAGACCACAAACCTGAGGGGAAGAAAGGTATATTGATGAACAAGAGAATGCCCAAAGACTTTTTATCCATATTGTATAATTTTGATGTCTCTTTGATCAAAGTGGAAGACCTGTTTGGTCAGAGAGTAAAACCAGAGGCCTGTTGAATAAAGATGCTATTATAGAGACTCCTTGTAATGAGAAAGAACAATCTGAAGTATCCTTGACGAGAGATGAAGTTGTAAGATCCAATTATTCAGAAATAATATGTAGGCAGTATTGGTAGCCTCATTTTCATACCGAGAATGTGCCCAACACTAGTCAAGGATGTATAACTAGTGGTCAGAAGTGAGAATGTGACAGGCATGAGGAACTAATGAGACCCCAAGAGCCAAAAAAATATGCAAGACCCCAAAGGTCAGAGGGGAAATATATGATAGCCTCTTGGGAAGAAAATGGAAATCTGAAAGTCCTTTGTACAGTTAAACAGCACCTTTGGTTGAGTAGAGTTTGAAATTTTGCATATTCTTTCCTTGACATAAAATCAAAGTCCCAGCCTTCATCATGCAATGCAGCACATTCCAGGTACTGCCTTATCAGCTAGCTTCTCCTCCTCAGAGACATCTGTCCACTGTTGAGAATGTGGTACCAGGTCAGGCAACTGTCTGAGAATTTATCTGAAACCCTGTCTGACAGTCTCACATTGGTTCTCCTTCTTAAGCATATTTTCAGCTGCTAGGTCTAGGTATAATATGTGGGGAATATACAATTTTGGTTTATGTCTTGAGGCAGTGAGCTTTCGTTCTAGGCTGCACTCTCTAAGTTTGGGTTCTGGAACTTTCAGCCTCAGAGGACTGGATGTACCTTTGGGTGGATTGAAGTAATATAGGTCTTAAAGATAGGGTGGGAATGTCTGAGGACCCTGCACCAGAGAATTTCAATGTGATGTCCTCCTCTGTTAGAAAGGCATATTTGAAGATGGCCTGGGGAAAAGGAAATCTGAGACCCACTGGAAAATCAGAGGCAGGAGTTTGGAATTCCTTTGCACACAACAGAAAAAATCTGAAGCACAATTAAAGATTTATTGAGTGCATTCCCACAGGAGAATATTTTGAAGTTCTGAAAACACTTTGGATATTGGTGGATTGTAGTTCTCTATTAAAACAGGCAAGGTTGAGATTTTTTAGTGAGAAGAGGAATATTTTGGGTATAATTAGAGGGAGGAAATAGTCTGAAAGCCAATTCATTAAAAGAGGGTACTAAGAGTACTTTGGGTAAAAGAAGACATATCCAATTGCTCTGTGTGCAGAAAAAGGAATTGTTTCTGACCCTTTGGGGTCAAGTGATAGATCTAAGATGCTCTAAACTAAAAAGATGAGATTGGAGCTCTCCAGGATTTTGTGAAAGAGGCTCAGCCTCTCTAACTCTTATGTTTGGAGCACTATTGAGCAGAAGTTGAAGGTTGATCGATACCTTGAAAATTATAGAACGTTCCTTTATCGGCTCAAAATTTGAAATCACAATCTAGAATATGTATCATCTGAATGTTCATGCTAGCACAACAGATGTCTTAGAAGTCTTTTATGAGGCTGCAATACAGTAGTCTCAAATATATATACATCCACACATTTCTCTGCATGGAGGACAAACTGTCTGTGTCTGAGGGACCAAAATGAAGAATGTAGTCTGATTTACACTTGCCTTGGTACTCTTCTGTTTGAGACCTGAGTCCACAGTGCTCTGAGATCTCTTAGGTTAGAACAGAGCTTGCCAGACCACTGAAATTATAAGTTGTGTGTTAGAGATGCACTGGGAAGATGGTGAATCTGTGGGATTTTTTTAAATCACACTGGCTAGGTCTGGAGCATTCTCTCTTATGAATGTCTAAATCTTCCCATGTAGAATTGGGGAGGAACTTGGGTAGTTTGCACAACTGTAGGACTGTTAAGCCCTTCCTCAAAGAGGTAATGTGCCAGACTTCATGGGAATAATGGTGTCACAGCACCCTGGTCATAAGCAGGATTACTGAGAAACTCTGTGAAAAGTGAAATTCTATACCTATTTGTCAAAGATGTAAAATTTCTGGCTACTTTCAAAAAGATAAAATACGCATTTCACATTGGAAAAAAAATGTAAATACCTTGGACAGCAGAGAAATTTCCAGTATTGCTTGATCACCTTCAGATTATTTTTCAGTATTTAGAATGTCCAAATATTTTTTTGTGCTGTGTGAAAGTTCAGGTAGAAGTTGTTTCATTATTCCAACAAGTTGAATGGTTATGCTTGGGTGATGAAGCATTTGGTCAGAGGAAATCAGTCCAATGCCTCTTTTCAATGAAGGAATGTCTCAGACTATATGTGTAGTATGGTTAAGCTTGGAAGTTATCCTAGACAGTTGGGATATGGCAGGTACACAATGTCAGTACAACAAAATCTATAGACATCTTTTAACAGAGTGTGAGCATGAGTCCCTCTTGGGCAAAAGGATTTTAGGTAAATGTGGGCATTAGGAGAAAGTGTTGTTTACCCCTATACAGAGGGGAAAGGGGAAATATTTATGAGCAGGCATGAAGTGTCTGAGGCTCCTCATATAGGCAAAGAGAAAGAGAGAAAGGCACCAAAGCACCACTATGAAAGGATGACATTTACAGACTTCTTGCACAGAGAGTGTGGATTTGTTGGACTACTGGAACAAGAGAAGTTATTCTGATGTCTCTTTCAGATGTGGTGTTGGATGTGAGACACAGTTAAGTGGAATTTTAATGCCATCCTTCATAATATAAAGAATGGTTTGAAATCCTTCTTGATCAGAGAGTGTAATTATTGAGGGACTTGTTGACTTGAAGAGGAGTTTAGAGTCTTGGGCATGTAGAGATGATCTTAGGCACTGTCAGTCTTATAAGATAGATACTGGAATCTATTATATACAGAGGGTGCATTTGATATTTAATGGACAGAAGTTGGTTGTCTAAAGCAATTATGTTTAGGAATAGAAGATTAACACAGACTTAGAGTCTGCTTAAAGTCTCAAACCTCTCTAAAAATAAAGAAGTGTCTTAGTCTGCCTTGAGCAGAGAAGGTAGGACTGCTTCACAGTTTAGAAGATTTCCATCCTCAGTTACACCATGATAGTAGGCCTGGCAGCAATCTAAACATTATTCATTAGTCATGATTGTTTGTCCCTACGACTTCCTGGAGTTTGTCAACAGCTACATGGGCAAGTACATAAAGGATGGTGTGAAAAACAGAGGACCTAAGTTCCAGTCTTTGTTAACACAGAGCAGAATTAAATGAGGCCCCTTGGGTCATACAGGTATTTCCTTAGTGGCCATGGATAAAAGGTAATAATATAAAGTTCATCATTACAGGGTTATATTTGAGGCCCATATGTAGGTTGGCGATGCTTTGAGGATCCTTTGATCTTGGTTCTTTTGGGCAAAATGGCAATTCTGAGATCTCAGTAGTAAACTCCAGTCATTCTGATAACTGACCTTGGAAAGTTAGGGGAAGGTTTAGGGTAGTATTTGCAAGAACAGAAAAGCCTGAAGGCCTCTTATCCCAAGTTAAATGCTGATGCCCCTTTATCCAAAGGGGATGGTGTGAGATGTCTGGAGAATACATGCAGTTTAAGTAGCCTGTATTTATAAATGCAACACATAAAGTCATCCTGAACTGCTTTGTTTACAAAGTGTCAGACCATGTTTAAGTCAATAGCAAGATCCAATCACCTCACTGTACAGAAGAAAAAAAAATCTAGGTTACCATGGGTATGGTACTGCATCATTTGTGTCCAAATACTCCTCAAAGCTTCCACTATCCATAAATTGTACACATGGTTGGGAAGAGTACAAGAAGCAATCATCATGCTCTTTCATCAGAATGAGAGATTGTCTGAACTCTGATGCCCACTTGAGGTTTGGTTTGTGTATATCCATAAATGAGGGACAGGAACATCGCAATTCTGACAACCACCTTAGGAAGATCACCTATCTGTTAGTTTTAGATTTCTATTTTCTGCCCTCTCTTCTACACACAGACAATTGGAAGGTTCCACTGTGAGGTTACAATTGTGTTTGCCTGGCAATCTTGGTCACAGGAATTGTCACTAACATGAGATGTGTTTAAAATCAAGTGTAAGCTACCCTTGGAATGAAGAGATGCTCTAGGGCATCTCATAGCTAGAGGCTACATCTGGAGCTCTTATGACTACAGATTGAATTAATGAGCTCCTCTTGGTCATAGGCGTCAAACTTGTGGGCTCTGTCATCATTGTTTCATGAGACAAACACCCTTGGCCAGGAACTTTATGTCTATAGTCTTTGTGGTTGAAGGAGGTAATCACAGCCTCCTTTTACACTGTATTGAACTGCATGTGAGTGAATTTGATTCTGGCTTCTACAGAGGAAATGGCATAAGGCATACTTGGCCTGAGGCCTTTTTAATCAGAAGAGAAATGATAGGCCCACTTTCAAAGAAACAGACATTTTGAGTGTATTTCCTCTAAATGCATACTTTAGACCAACCTGGGAAGTTGGGAAGGTCTGCAGTAGGCGTATTCATAGGAGGGAAGACTGACATTCTTTTCAGTAAAGTAAAAGGACTAAGGTAACCTAGGCAGAGAGGAATTACTGGGCACTTTATGAGAAAGAAAAATCTTTGAGACATAGTTGTTCAAAAGTATGGGTTAGAAAGTCCTAGGTGAGATATAATTACCATGCAGCATCCTATTAGACATAAATGTCCCTGTTACCTTATTCAGTAAAGGAAGGTCCAAGCACTGCTCTTAAACTTCTAGCATTTCTTTAGTTGGTAGAGGTTTCACATCTTGGGTTTGATCAAGCAGAGTTCAGGCAACAATACAAGCATTTTTCAAACAGCCTAAATGCTCGTCCTTGGCTAGGTTTTCTCCTTCAGTTCTTCTTAATGTGTCCTTGTATGGGAAGCAACAATTTGATTGAACTGTAGAGCATAATGTACTATCTAGTGAAAAATTCTTCACATAGGACCTGGGAACTCAAACCAGAGTGGAACAATACACTTCTTAACCACCATGGTAAAAGGCAAAAGGCTAGAATCTTTCTTATTATAATATATACATTGAATTTACTTCAAAGACATAAGAGAATGGTTGAGGATACTAGGCATCATACATTATTATTCAAAAGAGAGCATCTAATGTCACTTTTGAAATAATGTATGAGCTTCCTTAGGTCAAAGACAGTGATTCACATTCCCCCTTGCAGATGTAGAAAAGATTCAAGGCTACATTGTTGGTTAAGGGAAGAACAGAGGCCAAGTTTTCTCAAGCACTTCAAAAAGTGAGTGTGTGTGTGAAGTAATTGGGCAATAGAGGAGTTCTGAGAACCTCTTCTTAGAATAGGAAGTTCTAAGACCACCTTCAACAAAGGAGAAATCCTGAATGTATTGGGTCATAAGATAGAGATCTCCAGCAATATTTTGCAGGACAGAAATATTCAGTTCACCCATGGTCAGCAGAAAAGTTTCCAGGTTAAATTGGGTACTGGAGAAATGTTCTGACTTATGCCTCACTAGCTTCCAAGTATTTTCCACATATGCATATTTGTGAAATCTTTTAGAGTCCAGGCAATGATCACAACAATCTTCCAACAAGATAAGTAGTTATGTAGGCATTGATGTTTCTTCAAGGCTGTGTTCAACTGTCCTTATCTGTGAATAAATGATAGGAATGGTGCATTTTTGATGACCTACTTTGAGCCACAGGGTGTGAAAGCAGATTACAGCTTCCTATTGTCTATCCTAGGATCTAAAGAAATGAAATTTGAGGTACCATTGGTTGCAAATATATTGTAAAGACATCTTGAACAGTGGGGTTAGCTTTAAAGAAAATTTAGTTAATAGGCATGTTTTTGAGGCATGGAAAGAAGAGAATGTCTGGTGGTTCTTTAGTTGAACAGGTGAACCTGAAGTTCCCTAGTGTGAAGGATGGAAGTCTAAAACATCCCTTTGACACAGGGTCTAGTTATGAGATCCCTTTCAATATACTTTGATTTTTCAGGGCCCCTTTGTAGAAATTGAAGGTCTAAAATCTATTTGGTGTTTGAAGATATACAAAAGGGCCACAATCCCACTGGGAAGACAGATATGGAATGTTAGATGCTCTTTTTATGTAGAATGAGTGGTATAAGCCTCTCTTGATCTGACAGCCCTTAAAAGAGAAAAGACTCAAAGCAATTTTGTAGAAATAGGAATATATAAGGAGCACATAAGACATAATACCTGTTCAGGGCCCTACTTGACTAATAAAGTCTAAGGAAATGCTAGTCCTAGGAGAGTTGTGCCAGACTGTTCAACATAGTGATAATTAGTCAGTTAACACTGGGAAAAGTGAGCCCCATATAAGAAAGGAAAACTCTGAGGCCCTATTGACAGAATTTTCTTCAGGCAGTGTGAAGGTGCCATATACAATTCTGTCAAAGGTAAAGGTTCTTGGTACCTTATACAGTGGAGAAAGTTTCCAGTAGTGATCCTAAGTTTCAAGTTTTTCTTCAGAGTTTTGTATCTTTATAGTTTGTGTTCATTCTGGGAGAGAGCACGAATCACCTTATTTTTCCCATGGTTTGGGTAACTGTTGCTCGCTATGTCACTTCTAATTTGTTCAGTTGTACATATCTAGGCAGAAAAGTTATTACATTTCTATGGACTTGCCTGGCCTCAGGTGGCACAGGTTCTATGTTCTGATTTTTAACTTGGACTATGGGACCTCAAACCAGGGTTGACTAGTGCCTCTTGCTTAAAAAAAAAAAAGTCACTTTTGAAATTATGCCCAATTAGTTAGGTAGAAAACCTATGTTGACCACATGTGGGAAGGTCATGGGCCTCATTTTGTTGGAGAGAATATGTTGGAAGATAGAGAAGACCAGGAGAGTCACATAATCTCTCAGGCAAAATGTAACCTTGGGAATTGAAAGAAGGTGCAAAAAATACCTTATCAGGTGCAAATGTCCTCATAGTACAGAATACCCATTTGCTCTGGAACTCTGCGGTGTGCATCTCAGGAATCACAGAATTGTTTTCTTACTAATTGGTTGGTAATCTTGGATCTATGTTCTCCACCAGCTGTTCAGCAGCAGCAAAAGAATGGGCAGCAAATATGAACTTCTCTATTTCAAGTGGCAATCTTAAAGATAAAAGTTAGATCCAGGCTCAGATTTTTACTGTCAGGTCCAAAAACATCATTTTATGTCCCAGTATATCCATTCAGAGGGGTCTGCCATCCCATCAGTCACTTGGGGATGACTTGTCACCCAGGTCAGAAGGGAAAGAAACATTAAGACCTCCTAGAGAAATAGAACTGAGGCTACTATGACTAGAATTGGATTCTCTGAGGGAACCATTGTCAGTTGCTGTTTGCTCAAAGTATTATGAGAATTTTTATACTCTGATTATTTCTCCTGTCACAAAGATATCAGCACCTCCCTTCTTTCCTGGGGCACTCACTCCTTTTACCTTTGTTTAAAGAAGCATCATATTTTCCCACTGAATCAATGGGAGCCTCAGACCATTCCAGTGTGTTTAAAATGAGGATTAAACATTTGTTTAGGTTGAGAAATCCCATACAGCTTCCTGGAAATCTGTGTGAGTGTTCATGTCAGTGGCTTCTCTGTAGGCTCTGTAATCAGAAGAATTTATATTAAGTCCCTTTTAATCTTAAGAGTGTGCCTAGATGTCCCTTATTCAAAGGCTTCCTTGACAGAGTATGTACGTCAAAGATTCTTCATTTCATCATTATTGAGCCTACAGTTTTCCTTGAGCTATAGGAGAAATCTGGGAAACAATAGGAAAAATATCTGAGTCTGAGTCCACAATATCAGGAAGTTGTGGACTATTGTTTCTGAGATTTCTCCTTTAGCTCTAGGAAAACTGTACATTCAATAGTGATGCAGTAAAGAATCTTTGACATACATACTCTGTCAAGGAAGAAACATACATTATATTGTCTTGGAATAAGGGAAATCGAGACATACCCTTAAATTGGAAAAGGAGTTAATAAAAATTCTTTTGATTATGGGGTCTACAGAAAAGACACTGACATTAAAACTCACACAGATATCCAGGAAGTTGTAAGGGATTCCTCAGTCTATATGAATGTTTAAACATCCTTTGGAGACACTGGAATGATCTGCTCCTCCCTTTGGTTCAATGGGAAAATATGATGACTTCTTAGTCAAAGGCAGAAGTGAGTACCCCAGGAAAAAAGGAGTTGCTGATATCTTTGTTATATGAGTGATGATCAGAGTATAAAAATTCCCATACTATTTTGAACAAAAGTTAAATTGCTTTCCTTACCTCATGAGGCCCTATCATTGCTTCACATTCTAACTGTTCTTCACAGGCTAAGATATTCAGATCTTTTAGCTGAAGCAACAGAAAAATAAATATACATACCATGATTCATGATCACCTTGTGTACTGTCCTCAGCATGATTGCCTCCTAAGAATTAATTTCAACCAACCAGAATTGAGGTAGACTAATTATTTCATAGTATTTCATTTGACTTACTCAACAAAATGGCATAAGGTTCCAAGATTTGCTTTTTCTTCTTGATTCCTGTGAACTTTTACCAAAAGAGCAAAGCTTCTTTGTCAGAGTTAAAATATTCTACAGGCTTCTGAGTGGAATAAAAATATTATAAGAGCCTATTGGGTCAAAGAGGTATCTATTAGGGCCTCAACCATCAGAGGAAGAAAATACCAAAATTTTGGAAAGGAAAAAAGTCTTTGACCCTGTTGGACAGTAGGGAAGTATTCCTGTTTACTTACTGTAGAGGAGGTTGGTTCAGGCACTCCAGGCCTCCACTTCTTCAGAGATCTCTAGAAAATTCTTTTTTTGTTGTTGTTGTTTTTTGCTTATTATGTCACAGGTCTTAGGACTTCTTCAGTCATTGAGGACCTGTGTGACAATTTAGTCCTGAAGTGGTAACTCTGAGGTCAATTTGAGCAATTAATGAATGTCTGAGGTTTCGGGTTCTCAAAAGAATTGTATGTTAATGTTCCCTTGAACACTGGGGAGTTTGTGACACATTAGACGTTGAGAGGGCACATCTGAAAACCCCTTGAGTTACTGGTGAAATCTGTGAAGCACATTGGTCCTGGACAGTTTAAATTAAGGTCAGTTAGGCTATTGGGAAAGATATGAGTATCCCTGGTTCGGAATAGACAGATTAGAAGACTTCTTGGTAAACACAGAAATTTGGAAGGTCAATAGTTCTTAAGCTGTAGTTCTGAAGCCTACTTGAGAATGACTGGAGTGCATCCAGCTTCATGGTTAAGACAGAGTATGTCTGAGGACCCCTTTAGCCCTTGAGAATGATTTCAGCTTCACTTCAGAGATTGGGGAAATTGTGAGTCTTCCTGTTTCTGTGTCAGAAACCAAATTTGGAGGACTCATGGACAGAATGAAAATGTTGACATATTCCAAAACTATTAAGGATACCAATATGTAGAGGCAAAAGCCTCATACCATGTTGGGGAAAGCAGAAATTTCAAAGACTCTTGTATCAAGGGAAGATCAAGAGTCAAGTTGAAGAGGAGAGAAGGCTTGAACATTTTCTTATCCAGCATTCATGGGAACCTAGAACATCCACGTCTTGCAGGCCAGGCAGCAGTGTAATCATTCTTGAACATGCTAAGACGCAGTTCCCAGCTAGCTCTTCTGATAAATTAGCTGCCTAGTTTTGAACATGGCATTGCTTTCTGGTTTCTGCTGACCAACTTTAATATATATTGAGTTTATGACTTTTCAAGCTATTCTTAGGCATTAGGACCTCAGTCAACCAGGTCCTCCTCTTTGGACAGAAATCATGAGTTCAGAGGATCAGAGTAAGATACACTCAGTGCAACTAAGCAAAAGATAGTTGACTTTTCACTGATTAGGTCAGATCAAATAGGCCTAGGTCCACATTGGTCAGAAGAAACATATGTTATTCTCCACGAGGAGCACATTGTATAGCATGCTGTTTTGACTACAAATTTTGAGCTACTCTTCATCGAAAGGGGAACACTTACCATGATTTTAGTCAGAGGAGCCTATCTGATGCTTCAATGTGTATCTGAGGCAGCTAAGAGTGTAAGTTGTAAGTTTGATAGATGGTGGATGAGAAGAAAAAGTTTTAAACTCCTGTTGTTTAAATGGGGCACAGACTGAGAAAACATGAGAGTGACTTTTAGATTAAACAAAAAAAAAATGAAAATACCATGGTAAAGGAAAGTAAGGCCAAGGTCATGCTCTTGAAATGAACTGCCTTAGAAATTCCATTTGTCAAGCTGGGAAGCTCTAATGCCTCGTTGGGAATAAGGGGTAAGTCGGAAGCTTCCTAGAGCAGAACTTGAAGGTCTGACTCACTGTTGATTAGAAGACACATTTCTGAATTTTCTTTTTCATAAAAAGCATCTCTGAGGCCCAGAGTCTTAGATGGGGGATTGAGAGGACATCTCTTTCAGCCTAAAACATTCTGAGGCTGCCCAAAAGTGGGGGAGACATATCCAATGTCCTTTTGGTGAACACTGGAAAGTATGAATTCATATTGTTCAGATTGAGAAAGACTGTTAGCTCCTTTAGGAGAAAGGATGGAACTATATCTCCCCCTTTGCAGTGGGATCCTTTTGAGATTTTTTTGAACACAATGTGTATATCTGTGGCATCCTAGGTCAGAAGGGTCAAAAAGGGGGTATCCAGATTCATATTGGAGTGCTGGGTCTCTCCCTTGGTAGTAGAGGCAAGGTACCAGGTCCTCTGGTTTACATATTGTATGTCTGTAATTTCATTGACTAACAGGGAATGCTGTTGCACTCCCTTTTGAAACAGGTGGAGAAATGAATCTCCATAAGAAGATACTTACCAAAGCTCTGTACTCCCACTTAGAACTAATGGAAGGTTTTACTACCTCTTGGACAATAGGAAGATGTTTTGAGTCCTCCTTAGTAGAAACAGGGTGGCTGACATTCTCTTGGGGTGATGATGAGAGTTTGACACTCCCATGGAGACTGTCTCAATCTAGAGATGACTCAATGCCTTCTTAGTCTACAGAAAAAATTTCCAGAGCTCTGTGGATATCACAGTCATTCCTCTGTCTTCTCCTGGTAAAAATAGTGTGTCTGGGAATCTTATGAGAAGAGATGGAATGCCTGAGGCTCCCTACATGAGAGTGGTTTGTGTGCACTCTTCTGTAGAGATAGAGGATGCTATGCCCTCTTGGGGAGTAACTTTTAGTTTTCTATAACTTTTTGGAAGATGAAGAATGTCTGAGCTCACTTTTAGACAAAGAGGAAGGTTTGAAACTCTCATGTTCAGAATTGGAAGTTTGAGTGTCCTGTTGGTCAGAAGGAGCATCTTTTGATGTGGTTTTGGTAGACTTGGACTCTCTGTGAATGCCTTGGTGATTCTGGGGACTTCCGAGGCCCTCCTCAGAAAATGTTGAGAATACACAGGCTCCTTTGGCAGAATCAGAAGTGGTGTATTTTCTGCTAGTCTCAGTTTCAAACTTTGCACTGATTTTGTAAGATTTGCAAGCTCTTAACCCCATTTTGGAAGAATGACAGAGTTCACAACCCTAAACATTTGATGGCAGAGATTTGAAGCCTGTTTGGTCTAAAGAGGCATGTCTTGGTCTTGTTCCCTTAATTTAGGATGTCTAGAGCAACCTCCTGAAGAGGGAAAATGACTGAGATCTTTTTTAGGAGAGGAACTAGAAGTGGAACTTGAGTCTTTTTTTGACATACTTGAAAGACCTGAGGCAACTTTCAGCAGAAGAGATACATTTTAAGACATCAATTTCTCAAAGGGAAGATGTGATATCCCCTTCAGGAAATGGGACAGATTTTTAATATCCTTTGGGTAGAATTAAAAGTTTATATTTTTTCTTGGGAAAAGAGAAATGTCTCTGGGGTTCTTTCTGAGAAGAGGTAGGGATAAAGTCATCATGTGCTCAAAGAGACACTTGGAGAAACTCTGTTGAAATAGAAGTTCCCACAGTGTCTTGGGTAGACAGCATACATTCTAGACCCCTGGGCTGGCTGAGAAAGTTCTAGAGTTTCCTGGGTACATGTTGTTATTCCCACAATCTCTTATTCAGATACTAAAGAGCCCAGAGCATCTTTATTAGATATCAAAGTCCCAGAGTCCCTGGCACAGATGGCAAAGATTCTACAGTCCCTGACACAGAATTTGAAATCATAAAATAGACTGGGTAGATGGCAGAGGTTCTTCTGACTTTGGACTAAGTTATGAAGAAGGTGTAAATCTGAGGGAATTTTGTGCAGGTGACAAAAGTTCTAAAATCTCTTGGGTGACAGATGCTATTTCTTCAGTGTTTTGCATACATGGCAATGTTTCTGGTGTGCTCAGGGCAGATTCAGAAAGTCCAAGATCTTCTGAATCAGATGGTGAATGTCCTAAAGGCTCTTTTTCCAAACAGTGTCCCGGAGGCTCTTGGAATAACATAAAAGTTTCTGGAGGCCTTTGGGCAGATGGCAATGTTCCTAGATCACCTTGGGCAGAAAGGACAGGTTTCAAAGACAATAAATTCAGGCTGTGACACTGTCAAATCCAATTGGACAGATGGAGAAGATCATAGACTGTAGTAGATGCTGAAAATTTGAAATCTCTTGGTGAAGCATTGAGTATTCTTGGCTTGCCATGTGTACATGTCTAACCTTCCAGATTTCCCTGTAAAGACAGGCAAGGACCTCTAGCTTCTTGAACAGATAACTAAGGTCCTGGATTTACTTGAACAGATAGAGACTGTTGCTACCCACATCCGACCAGTGGAATGCAACCGTGTTCTTCCTTTAATGGTTTATTCATCTATCCCTGTACAGTGATCTTCGTCTTCTCTTCTCTGCTCCTGCAGCCCCTTATAAGCATTGACTTAAACCTATCAACAGCTGCCACGATGTCACTATTAATAGGTCACATTTAATGACAAAAGGTAAGGTGATCGGGTCGCCACATCTCTCTGCATGGGCATGCCATATATGGTCTCAAACAATGCCTTTGCCAAGTGTCCTCTTTTAACGGTGGGAGCAGAGCCATAATGGCGAGAGTGGAGCTGCTTCCCACAGCTCCTCCCCCCCTTTTTTGTTTTATGCAAGCAGAAGGACATAGAGGTCTGACCCCCTGTATTTGAAGGGAGATTGTCAACTCCATTTTCACCACCTGCTGTCTACAGTATGGTTACCATGGGTGACCCAACCCAATGCCATTTTCCAGGGGACAGGAACTAGGGCAAAACGTATGTGCAATCAGACATATGTCTGAGGGCTTATAGTGCCCTCTGCGGTGCTACGTCCTACATTCTGCTGCGAGTTACAACTTGGAGCTCTTCTTAGCCAGATTTGTGGGGACTAGCCTCCTTCAAGAGCAGCAAATGCTTGAGCAATCATGGCATTAGTGTTGCACTCTTGCATACACATCTTCAGAATAGACCACAGTGCTAGGCAACTGACAAGAATAAGGCAAGTCGCTAAGGCCCCAGTTCTCACTCATTCTTTTAGGTGGTTTATTGCAGATCGGATCCAGGAGGCCAGGCCCTCAGCAACAGACAGGTCAGCAAGGGTGGAATTCACTTGCACTATGGCTAGCCGCAGCTTCTACATCAAGTCATCCTTCCAATTTCCTGTAAAATACTGAGACAAATTTCTAGACAAATGAGTTGCTTAACTTGCATTTTCGTATTTTATAGATGTCACACAAAGACCTATATTTTTCCACTGACAACCCAACTGAGCTAATTCAATGAGCACGTCTAGTTGCTCCTGGACTAGATCAACTCTTTGATTCACCAGCATAATGCCAGCTCTCAATTGAGAATTAATCTGCCTCTGTGTATCCAGGGCCACAGCCGCATTGGCAGACAAGTTGTTCAAAGTATGAGCAGTCTGTATGGTAGAACTCATAGAAATGGCTGTTGCATAGCAACAGTAGCTGACACTGCAGTAGCTGTCATGATGGTGTCAGTGATACCAAAATCCCTGTGTGTCCTAAACAGGGTCATAGCTGATGGGGCCTCCACCGGCCAAGGGACAAATCTAGGCATTCCCATCTGAACTCTTCAGTTTCTCCCTGCAGGGTCAGGATATTTTTCCCCTATCACCATCAGCACGAGCATCATCTTCACTAGCAACATCATGATTAGATAGGAACTTCTGTTGTTGGCTTTGCACTGGACGAGTAAGTCTCTCTGGAACCCACAATGGCTGTTGCTGATCCTGTGGAAAAACACAAAAAAACCCTTTCGCCCACACCAACACTGGGTCTGGACCATGCCATTTTTCTGTTAGAATATCTTTCCAAAGCACCTAGCCTTTGAAGGATGGTGTCTGTTGAACATGACAATCAACTGCAGATTTGCCATCTTTATCCAAATTGAAATAATTGAGAGTAAAAAGAGCAATAGCAAGATACTCTCCTGTAGTTTTATTCATGCCCTCTCCCCTTTTTTGTTTTAATAAACTCTCTTTTAAGGTTCTATGTGCACGTTAAATAATACCTTGTCCTTGTGGATTATAAGGAAGTCCAGTAGTAAACTGTACTCCCATAACTTTAGAAAAATTTACAAACTGAGAAGAGGTATAAGCAGGTCCATTATCTGCTTTCATAGATTTTGGCTTTCCCCAGGCACTCCATGCTTCAAAACAATGGGCAATGGCATGCCTCACCTTTTCTCTTGTCATGAGGAAGGCAGGAATAACCCCAGAGGCAGTGTCAACAGACACATGGACATATTTTAAATTACCAAATTCAGAAAAATGTGTAGCATCCATCTGCCAAAGATGTAAGGGACACAAACCTCGGGGATTAACTCCAAAATTTGGCACAGAAACATATGGTAGGTAAGAATTACAGCCTTTCACTATGCCTTGAGCCTCCTCTTTAGAAATTTTAAAGTGAGCAGCTAATGTTCATGCATTGACATGAAATTGTTCATGAAAGGTTTTGGCATTTTGCACAGGGGTTAGAACTTAAAATACAAAAATGGTTCTAGTGGATTTATCAACCAAACCATTACTTTCAGCTAGTGGACCTGGAAGCCCAGTATTAGCTCTAATGTGTTGCACATAAAATGGATTTTTTTCTCTTCAAAATCTCTTGTTGTAACTGACTTAATATTTTCTGGATACTACTTTTCATATTTATTTTTCCTACCCCCTCTAATATCTTAAAAATATTAACAACATATTGTGAATCTGAAATTAAATTAAAAGGACTCTGAACTTGCTGAAAAACCAGTAACACAATTTTTAATTCAATAACTTGGGGGGGTATTCTAAGGGAAATTGCATAATCTTAGGATTACCACCTTGTACCATATAGGCCCCACAGCCATTCTTGGATCCATCAGTAAATATTACCTGTGGATCTTTTAATGGAACAGCACTAGTCATTTTTGGAAAAAATCACTGCGTGTTCTTTCACAAATTGTAATATTGGGTCTTTTGGCAACTGGTTATCAATTATGCCAGAAAGGGAGCACCGCAGTATTGCCCAATCATCCATAGTGGCACATAAAACTTATTGTTGCTGGGCTGAATAAGGCACAACAAACTTTTTAGGCACACATCCAAGATATTGGATGCTTTGTTGTAGTCCTTGTAAGGCCAAAGCAGCCACAGCACTTGGATAATACTCCAAGATCTTTCTGGGTGATATTTTTGGATGTATCCAAAGCAAAGGTCCTCCCTGCCAAAGAACTCCAGGGGGCTGCTTTGGGGTAGACAAGATACACAATTCTAAAGAGGCTTTAAAACCCTCCTATGCAAGTAAGAGGTCGACAGGTCCTTTTTTACCTCATTCAGGGATACTCGAGCATCAGGTGTCAAACTTCTAGGAGACATCAAATCAACATTTCCTGGTAGTATATCATATAGTGGTTGTAGTTGGCTATTAGATAATCCTAAGCAAGGCTAAATCCATTGAATATCTCCTAGCAATTTCTGAAAATCATTTAAGGTACACAATCCATTCTTACATACCTGATTTTTTTGTGGCCTTATTTCTTTTGAAGTAATGATAGATTCCAAATAATTAATTACTTTGTCTTGTTGTACCTTCTTGGAGGCTATAATTAGGCCAAAATGTCTCAGTTCCTCAACCATCAATGTATATGCTTCTTCTAAAATTTGTATACTCTTTATAGCCAATAAAATATCATCCATATAATAATAACAATAAAGTTTTGGGAATTTTTGTCTAACGTTAACTAATGCCTTATCCATACAAAGTTGACACATGGTAGGATTGTTGGCCATACCTTGAGGCAAAACAACCCACTCATATCTCCAGTCTGGTTGGGCATGATTAATGGAGGGAAGAGTAAAGGCAAAACGCTTGGCATCTTGTTTCACAAGGGAATGAAAAAAAAGCAATCTTTTATATCTATTACTGTAATCACCCATTCCTCTGATAAGATAGAGGGCAATGGTAAGCCGCTCTGAACAGATCCCCATAATTTCCATCTGGGCATTAATGGCACTAAGATCATGTAATAATCTTCATTTTCCAGATTTCTTTTTGATACCAAAAATTGGCATATTCTAAGGGTACATGGATGACTGAATATGTCCTAAAACCAACTGCTCATTTAGTAATTTTGTGGCTGCCTGTAGCTTTTCTGAGGAGAAGGGCCACTGAGGAACTCAAACTGGGTCCTCAACCTTTGGTGTTATGGGTAATGCTTCCTCAGCGGCTCCTAGGAAAAACCCAGCCCTGTTCTTCCCTTTTTCGGGTTGGGTAATATAGGGGATTTCCTGCCCTGTAGGTACTTTCCCAACCCATGTTCAGGGTGGTACCCCATTCGTTTCATAAGCATTGGGGCAGCTGCTTCATTGGTCAAAATAAAACCCAGGTCTTTCAACAGATCTCTTTCCCACAATGACACAGGAATTTCTAAAACATAGGGTTGCATAGTTCCAGAATGACCTTCTTGATCCTTCCATGTTAAAGATAGGGCACTTATATCAGGGGATTTACTATATCCTAGCTGTTGTAATAATTGTTCTGACTTTTGAATAGGCCAACCTTTAGGCCAATCTATTATGACTATAATACTTTTGTCTGCTCCTGTATCTAAGAGGCTGAAAATACCTTTTCCTTCTATTTGTAACTCAATAAGAGGTCTCTGTTCTAAATCTATGGCATAGCCTATATAAGGCATGCCTGAGGATCCAAACCCTCGAACTTTTCTCTCTTTATCAGCTGAGGGAAACAGAAAATGGCAGCTTGGTAGCACAAGTAATTGTGCAATTCTATCCCCTGGGGAGATTGCAGCTATTCCCCTGGGAGAAGATACCATGATTTTTACAATTTCAGTATAGTCAGAATCAATTACTCTAGGGTGAACAATGACCCCCTGCATAGTGGTAGAGCTTCTACCAATCAAGTGCCTCATTGTTCCTTCAGGCAAGGGTCCTTTGAAATCTGAGTCCACCAACTGAGGTCCCATTTGAGGTGTTAGTACAAGTCTGGTGGTGACACAATGGTCAAGCCCTGCACTTCCTCTTGTTGCCCTTCTCGCTGATCCCATGACATTGGCCTTCTCAGGGTTGGCCAGGATCTCTCCTCCATTGCCCCATATATTTGAGTGCCCTGAGGGTGGGGGGCCCATGCCCCATTTTTTGGCTGAGTGTCACCAAACTCAGGAGCAAGCAGTTGCCCATTTATGTCCTTGACTGATCTACATTTATTGGCCCAATTGTTCCCCTTTTTACAATGAGGGCAGAGCCCTGGGGAGGGTTTCGAAACTCTCCCACTCCCTCCTTTTTAGGGGCAGTTCTTCTTCAGGTGGCCAGGCTGACCACACTTAAAGCAATTCCCAGAATTGGTTCCTTGCTTCTTCGTAAGTTGCATGACTGCAGCTGCTAAGCCAGCATTAGATAGTGGTCTGCCTATCTCCCTGCATATCTTCATCCAGACCTCCAATCCCTTACTTTTATAGGGTTAGTAGCCTGTCGGCACTTCTTGGTGCACTGTTCAAAAATTAGCTGTTTGATTAATGGCATGGCTGCATCGGGATCCCCAAAAATTCTACCAGCGGCCTCTACCAATCTGGCCACAAAGTCAGCAAAGGGCTCAGCCAACCCCTGAGTTATCTTTATTAGGTTCCCTTGTACTTCTCCCCTATTAGGAAGGACCTTCCACGCCCTTGTGCCTAATTGATTGATCTGCTCGTACACCTGCATTGGGTAATTAATCTGTTGGTTGGCAAACCTACCCTGTCCTAGTAACATGTCTTGATCCCAAGCCTGTTGACCTGTAGCTGCATTAGCAGCAGCCTGCTCTACTGAGAACTCTATGAAAAATGCTTTCCAATCAAGATATTGGCCAGGAGTTAAGCAGGTGTTGGTTAGGCTCATCCAATCACTTGGGGTCATGTAAAATCAATGAAGAGATTCTAATTGTTCTATGACAAAAGCTGCACTAGTGCCATAAGCACGGACCCCCTCTGTGAGCTGTTGAATTATTTTAAATTCCAAGGGCTCATGTACTCTATTTCCCCTTCCATCCTGAAATACAGGGAAGCACTGTTGCACCCTAGCTTCTTTCCAGGCCTCCGGACAGAATCTCCATTCACTAGACGTAGCTATTTCCAGGACATAGGGTGGTGGCCACAGCAAATTTGACAGCCCTGGGGCAGAGGGTTCCACATTAAGTTCTGCCTTCTCCAGCCTTTTACTAATTTTTCTAGCTCTTCTTCAGTATCTGTATCCTCTTCCTCCTCTGTTGCATCCGGCTCCACTCTACCTGGCTTGAGACAAAAGACTTAACAAAAAAATGTGGCAGCTTGCTCCAGTCTTTGGGTCAGGGTCTAGAGGGAAAGAGATAAGGGATAAGGGGAAGAGGTTCTTATCCAGTCTCAAGTCTAGTCTTTTATTGATGGGAAATCTGGGGTATTTATAAACTTTTGTCATGCCCCTTGTAGGCACGTGGATATGATGTAAGTCTTGGAGGTGTGGCTAGCATGTGGATAGCTGCTTTCTAGTCTCTTTCTGCTAAAGGTCACCTCCCAACACTCCTCATCTGTTTCTTCTGATTTGTCTGATTGCCGATCTCTCCTCTTTGAACTGCTCTAACGCCTCAGATTCTCTTTTAAGTTCCTTCTGACATCTTCCTTCTTTATCCTGGATGCAGCTATGCACCAACTTCCACAAAGGGCAGACACCACCTTTTAACTCTCCTTGCTCCCATACAAGATCAAGATCCCTCCCAAGCTTATCCCAGCTTCTAAGTGTCAAGTGACCTGAAACAGCAAACCATGGAGCCACTTTATCAATTTCTTGTAAAAATCTTTCTAATGTAGAGGACTTTATCCCCAACCCTGTGGCTTTTAAAAGCTCTTTCAGGGCAAGAAAAATTGGGTGACTCTGTGAAATCCCCATATCTAAACTGTGTTTGTCCGAAAAACACAGAACTTTATTGGCTACTTTCACTTTTGCACTTTATCATTTCCTCCGAGAGCCTGACTTGTCCTACTAACCAGGAACCTACTTTCACTTTCAGCTTTCACTTTCAGCTTGTCCCTATACCAGGAACTTATTTCATCTCTTATCTGAGAACTTAAGTTGTCCCACTTACCTGGGAACTTACCCAGTCGACTGTCCTGAAGCCGCAAGAAGTTCTGAACACATCCCAAGAGGTTTCAGTGATTCCCGGCTTTCAGCACCACTTGTGGCTACCCACGTCCAACCAGCAGAATAAGGCAACAGCAACCATGTTCTTCTTCTAAGGGTTTATTCAGCTATCCTTGTACACCAATCTTCCTCTTCTCTTCTCCACTCCTGCAGCCCCTTATAAGCATTGTCTTAAACCTATCAGCAGCTGCCACGATGTCACTATTTATTGGTCACACTCCATGAAGTGAGGTAAGGCGATCAGGTAGCCACACATCTCAGCACGGGCATGCCATATATGGTCTCAAGCAATGCCTATGCCAAGTGTCATCTTTTAACGGTGAGAGTGAGTCCTAACGGCGAGAGCAGAAATATGAGGTGAGAGCAGAGTCGCTTCCTACAAGAGATACTGTCAAAGGCCCTAAGGGAAGATGATACAGATCCTAGTGTTCTTTGTCCAGAAAAAGAAATTACCATGGGACCTTTGGAAGAATGCATAAATCCCGAAGATTCTAAAGCAGATGGATCCATTTGTTGGGCCCTTTGAGCAGAATTCAAAGACTCATTTGGTCCCTGGCATGAGGTAGAAAGTCCTAGAGTAGTACCCTCTGTAGTTTTAGAGTGATCAAAAGTCCTTTCTACAGAAAGGGAAGTATCTGAAAGGCTTAGGGAAGAAAGCAAGGGGATAAGTTGAGCAGATATTGAAAGTTCCAGAGGTGAGTCACCAGATACCAATTATCCTGGGGTAACTGTTGAAGTTTTCTGCACATCTGGTGTAGATAATAAATATCCTAGAGGCCCCTGGGAAGATGACAAACGCTGTATAAAGCCTTGTGTCTTTGCAGAAATTGTCAGAGATCCTTGGTCAAATTTCAGAATTCCTGCTGTGTTTTGAGGAGGGTGTGTATACCTCTGACACATTGGAGTAGATGGTGAATATGCTACTGTGCAGAGTGTACATTTGGACTGTATTCCTGTACTCTTGGCTGTGGCTTCAGCATGGAACGTACTAGAGCTACCTGTGTAGATCTGATCTCTCCTAGAGCAACAAGGACATATGTGAGAGGTCTAAGAGCATCATAGGCAGGTGGGGAAGTTTCAAGACCTCCTCCTTGTGTACTTGTGGAAGTTAGAAGGGAACTTTCTTCAGCTAGAGAAGGTGTTAACACCTTTTGTATAGAAACATCAGGTTTTATAGCCAGTTTGATGGGCAAAGCAGTTTCCAAGGCCCCTTTGGAAGTTAAGGTAGAATCTCAGAATTTTTGATGTATTAGGAATATGTTCTGTAGTCACTTGTGGGCATGGACAAGGACCAACTGCCCTTTGTGTAGATGGGGAAGAGTCTATAGCATCTTGTGTTCTTGGATAAGATAGCTAATACACCTCAGGAAATAGGTATGTTCCCAAAGCCTCCTGTGAAGTTTGGGGAGAGCCCATGGATTTTTGTTCATAAGTGGAATCCAAGGAATCCCCTTCTTTAGATGGACAGGATGCAATTAATGACAGGTGTCATTAAGGAAATTAAAAGAAGAAAGGTTAAAGTTGCTACTGTCCTTTGAAGGGGCAGAAACTGTACAGAAAGTAGCAGGTAACTAGGATAATTTGAGTCTTTTTTTCAGAGAAATGTGGATGCATCCTGAAGGTGAAAGGTGAAAGGCACAGAACTAGCATGACTGTTATTTTTGAGAATCAAGCAAAACTTGAGTGGCTGTCCTCTCTACTGCATGAGTGTGTCTCATACTGCCTCACCTGGCAGTTCTGCTTGCAGTACCAGGGCAGTCATCCAAGCATTCTGAATTAGAAGAGACACTGAAGACCCTGTTCCCTAGAGTCCAGAGTGATATCAGGTCTGGTTCTCACTGTCAGGGGCCATGACAAGGAATTGTTTAAAAAGTATCATGATTGGAAAGGGCACAAAGTGCTGAAAAGACTGTGTTCTCAAGTTTCTCTTTCACCAGGTTAGCACCCTCTAACCAGAGGCCATCAGTGTTGCAGTGATGGCTGTTAGAGCATCATAACTGAATGGAAAAGACTGATACAGAACCCTGCCCTGTGCATATACTCAGAAGATGTTTCAAAATATAACAAAGACATATGCTTCACGTGTTCATAGCAGCCTTATTTATAATTGCCATAAGCTGGAAAGAACCCAAATGTCCTTTAACAGAGGAATAGGTACAAAAAAATGTGGTACATTTACACAATGGAGTATTATTCAGCTATTAAAAATAATGAATTTGAGAAATTCTTAGGTAAATGGATGGAACTAAAAATTATTATCCTGAGTGAGCTAACCCAATCACAAAAAAATACACATGGTATTCACTCACTGATAAGTGGATGTTAGCCCAAAATGTTGGAATAGCAAAGACTCAACTCACAGACCACATGAAGCTAAGGAAGAAGGAAGACCAAGTGTGGATGCCTTGGTGTTACTTAGATGGAGTAAGAAAAATACTCAAGGAAGGAAATATGGAAACAAACTGTGGGACAGAAACTGAAGAAGGGGCCATCTGGAGACCATACCACCTAGGTATCCATTCCAGGTACAGTCACCAAAGGTAAACACTGATGTGGGTGTCAGGAAGTGCATGCTGACAAGAGCCTGATATAGCTGTCTCCTTAGAGGTCTGCCAAAGACTGACACATTGAGAAGTAGATGCTCACAGTTAACCACTGATCTTATCAAGGGTTTCTCAGTGAAAAAGTTAGAAGACTGAAGGAGCTGAAAGGGCTTGTGACCCCCATGAGGAGAGCAACAATACCAACCAACCAGAGCTCCTCAAGGCCTAAACCACCAGCCTGGGAGAACATTGAGAGGGACCCATGTCTCCATCTGTAGATGAAGGAGAGGATGGCCTTGTCGGGCATACATGGGAGCAATTCTTACTCCCATGAAGGATGAACACTGAGTTGGGGGGGAATCGAGGTTGGAGAAATGGGAGTGGGGGGGTAGGTGAGGCAAATCCTCATAGAAGCATGAGGAGGGGGGATGAAATAGGAGGTTCCTAGGTGGTGGGGGAAGGGGGGTTAGGGGATAAAATCTGAAATGTAAATATGATATTCAATAAAAATAAGTTTTAAAAAGTTATTCATTTTCTTTGTCAGAATATAAAAAAATAATTTTCATTTCAGCACTCTCATACACATGCTTTTTACATATACATATTCATATACATATGCTTTTATTGATTTTATTGCATTTGTGTGATGGAATTGTCCATAGTGGTCTAGATGATTACCAAGTTCATTCTCTTGCATGAACAAACAACTGGATGCACTGGAAAAACAGAAAACTAAGCATTATCAAAAACCAATTAAGTCATTTTATATATTCGTGATGGAAGAAGCTTGAGTCTGGAAGTCAGTTAAACAAATGCTGGGTATTTAATAGGCCCCTAGTCTCCTTTCCTTTTCAGTATTGGACCTGTCTAGATGATCACCCAGGTGCTTTCCTGCTATATTTTTGGGCAGAGCCTTCTGAGAACAAAAAAACATCATCTCTGGGAGCGTGCATTACTTTTTCCTTTCTGCTTAATATTTTGTAAAACCTCCTCATGTGTATTTCTCTCTCTGTCTCTGTCTCTGTCTCTGTCTCTGTCTCTGTCTCTGTCTCTGTCTCTGTCTCTGTCTCTCTATGGTTGTGTGTGTGTGTGTGTGTGTACAAGTGCATGTGCATATATGGCTGTACAGGTAAGTGTGAGTGGAGGTGGGTGTTAGTGGCATATATGTATAATGTGTTTTTATGTCTGTAAGTGCACATATGCATGGGTATATGTGCATGTGTGTGCACGTGCCTGTAGAGACCACATGATAATATTGAGTGTCTTTGAGGAGTCTACACATTATTTACTGAAACAGGGTTTGGCTTGTCTAGCTAGCCAACCTGTCCATGGGATTCTCACTCTCCAAAATGTCCACAGTATAGGTGAGCAGTCACACTCACTCACCATTGAGTACCTGAGATATGAACTCTTGTCCTCATATTTGTGTGGTAAGTGTTTATCCACTCAACTAACAACCAGCCCCTATAATATTTTATAATTGTCATTTAGGTTTGGCTGTTATGTCCTTTTTTTCTTTCTTAGGAAGTACATTATTGGCATATATAAGAGCTGTGGATTTTTAAATGTAGATTTTGCATCATTCCACTTTGCTGAAAACATTCATATATGAGTTTTCTGCTGAAGGCTTTTAAGCACAGGATCACATTTTCTACAAATAGGGATCATTTGACTTTTTCCTTTGTTATTTGTATCCCTGGTGGTATCTAAACTAGTATAACACTGTGTAAATCACTATATAGGTTTTCAAAAATAGACTTACTGTATGGCCTAGCTGTTACACTTTTGAACAAATACTCAAAAGACACTAAATCCTACTACTGACATACAAGCAATGCATGTTTATTGCTACAATATTCACACTAGCTAAGAAATGCAAACATTTCTTTCCATTATGAGCTTAATAGAAAATATGCATATATATATATATGTGCATATGTGTATATATATACACATATATATGTGTATATATATATATATATATGTATATATATATATACATATATATATATATGGAGTAGCTGAAATGATGGCATTTGAAGACAAATGGATTGAAGAAAAGATTGTTATGTCAGGTGAAGTGATACAGATTTAGAAACAGGCAATTAATATAGGTTTCTTTCTTTTTCTTTTTTTTTTTTTTTGGTTTTTTGAGACAGGGTTTCTCTGTGTAGCCCTGGCTGTCCCTGGAACTCACTCGGTAGACCAGGCTGGCCTCGAACTCAGAAATCCGCCTGCCTCTGCCTCCCAAGTGCTGGGAGGCATGCGCCACCACCGCCTGGCATAGGTTTCTTTCATGTGGGTTTGAGATAACATACATATTTTTTTATGCATGGGTGTGGTTGAGTGGGGCTCATACATTAACTAAAAAATAAAGCATAAGAGAAGAATACAATTGTTAAGAAGAAAAATATAAAAGCATGATAAAATAAATATTATATAAAAATGGTGTGTAGAAATTACTGAATTATTACTGTGATAAACCACCATTACCAAGGCAACTGATATAATGACATATTTCTTTGACTTATAATTCCAAAGGCATAAGATTTCATTGTGATGTCACAATTCAACTCAGGGGCAGAGTTAGTGTCTCAGAACTTTTCCCACACCCAGAGAGAGCTTGACTCCCAGGTTGGCTGTCATAACCAGGCTCAAGGATGAGATAACCCCTGCCCTGATTCCTGTCCTAATTAGAACCTCCAGGAACTCAGTGGAGGCACACCCAATCTATGCTGCCCTGCTAAAGACACATCTTCCTGTTGAACCAAAACTTGGCCTGAAGCAGAGCCAGTGCTTCAGACCACCTCTCACACTCAGAGAAGGCTCTATTTCCAGGAGTTCCATCATAACCCAGCACAAAGGCTCACAGGAAGGACAGGATCCAATAAGAGACAGTAAGGCCATTTCATACTGAGATAACTAGATGGTGAGAGGCAAGTGCAAGAACATAAGGAACAGAAACCAACACTACTTGACACCATAAGAACCAAGTTCTCCAACCACAGCAAGTTCTGGATACACTTAACACACCTGAAAAGCAAGACTCCAACCTAAAATCCCATTTGATTAAGATGAGAGAGGACCTTAAGGAAGACATAAATAACTACCTT
>JADRCG010000136.1:365-51817 GCA_019844195.1 Rhabdomys dilectus | reverse complement strand
CCGGCTCCACTCTACCTGGCTTGAGACAAAAGACTTAACAAAAAAATGTGGCAGCTTGCTCCAGTCTTTGGGTCAGGGTCTAGAGGGAAAGAGATAAGGGATAAGGGGAAGAGGTTCTTATCCAGTCTCAAGTCTAGTCTTTTATTGATGGGAAATCTGGGGTATTTATAAACTTTTGTCATGCCCCTTGTAGGCACGTGGATATGATGTAAGTCTTGGAGGTGTGGCTAGCATGTGGATAGCTGCTTTCTAGTCTCTTTCTGCTAAAGGTCACCTCCCAACACTCCTCATCTGTTTCTTCTGATTTGTCTGATTGCCGATCTCTCCTCTTTGAACTGCTCTAACGCCTCAGATTCTCTTTTAAGTTCCTTCTGACATCTTCCTTCTTTATCCTGGATGCAGCTATGCACCAACTTCCACAAAGGGCAGACACCACCTTTTAACTCTCCTTGCTCCCATACAAGATCAAGATCCCTCCCAAGCTTATCCCAGCTTCTAAGTGTCAAGTGACCTGAAACAGCAAACCATGGAGCCACTTTATCAATTTCTTGTAAAAATCTTTCTAATGTAGAGGACTTTATCCCCAACCCTTTGGCTTTTAAAAGCTCTTTCAGGGCAAGAAAAATTGGGTGACTCTGTGAAATCCCCATATCTAAACTGTGTTTGTCCGAAAAACACAGAACTTTATTGGCTACTTTCACTTTTGCACTTTATCATTTCCTCCGAGAGCCTGACTTGTCCTACTAACCAGGAACCTACTTTCACTTTCAGCTTTCACTTTCAGCTTGTCCCTATACCAGGAACTTATTTCATCTCTTATCTGAGAACTTAAGTTGTCCCACTTACCTGGGAACTTACCCAGTCGACTGTCCTGAAGCCGCAAGAAGTTCTGAACACATCCCAAGAGGTTTCAGTGATTCCCGGCTTTCAGCACCACTTGTGGCTACCCACGTCCAACCAGCAGAATAAGGCAACAGCAACCATGTTCTTCTTCTAAGGGTTTATTCAGCTATCCTTGTACACCAATCTTCCTCTTCTCTTCTCCACTCCTGCAGCCCCTTATAAGCATTGTCTTAAACCTATCAGCAGCTGCCACGATGTCACTATTTATTGGTCACACTCCATGAAGTGAGGTAAGGTGATCAGGTAGCCACACATCTCAGCGCGGGCATGCCATATATGGTCTCAAGCAATGCCTATGCCAAGTGTCATCTTTTAACGGTGAGAGTGAGTCCTAACGGCGAGAGCAGAAATATGAGGTGAGAGCAGAGTCGCTTCCTACAAGAGATACTGTCAAAGGCCCTAAGGGAAGATGATACAGATCCTAGTGTTCTTTGTCCAGAAAAAGAAATTACCATGGGACCTTTGGAAGAATGCATAAATCCCGAAGATTCTAAAGCAGATGGATCCATTTGTTGGGCCCTTTGAGCAGAATTCAAAGACTCATTTGGTCCCTGGCATGAGGTAGAAAGTCCTAGAGTAGTACCCTCTGTAGTTTTAGAGTGATCAAAAGTCCTTTCTACAGAAAGGGAAGTATCTGAAAGGCTTAGGGAAGAAAGCAAGGGAACAAGTTGAGCAGATATTGAAAGTTCCAGAGGTGAGTCACCAGATACCAATTATCCTGGGGTAACTGTTGAAGTTTTCTGCACATCTGGTGTAGATAATAAATATCCTAGAGGCCCCTGGGAAGATGACAAACGCTGTATAAAGCCTTGTGTCTTTGCAGAAATTGTCAGAGATCCTTGGTCAAATTTCAGAATTCCTGCTGTGTTTTGAGGAGGGTGTGTATACCTCTGACACATTGGAGTAGATGGTGAATATGCTACTGTGCAGAGTGTACATTTGGACTGTATTCCTGTACTCTTGGCTGTGGCTTCAGCATGGAACGTACTAGAGCTACCTGTGTAGATCTGATCTCTCCTAGAGCAACAAGGACATATGTGAGAGGTCTAAGAGCATCATAGGCAGGTGGGGAAGTTTCAAGACCTCCTCCTTGTGTACTTGTGGAAGTTAGAAGGGAACTTTCTTCAGCTAGAGAAGGTGTTAACACCTTTTGTATAGAAACATCAAGTTTTATAGCCAGTTTGATGGGCAAAGCAGTTTCCAAGGCCCCTTTGGAAGTTAAGGTAGAATCTCAGAATTTTTGATGTATTAGGAATATGTTCTGTAGTCACTTGTGGGCATGGACAAGGACCAACTGCCCTTTGTGTAGATGGGGAAGAGTCTATAGCATCTTGTGTTCTTGGATAAGATAGCTAATACACCTCAGGAAATAGGTATGTTCCCAAAGCCTCCTGTGAAGTTTGGGGAGAGCCCATGGATTTTTGTTCATAAGTGGAATCCAAGGAATCCCCTTCTTTAGATGGACAGGATGCAATTAATGACAGGTGTCATTAAGGAAATTAAAAGAAGAAAGGTTAAAGTTGCTACTGTCCTTTGAAGGGGCAGAAACTGTACAGAAAGTAGCAGGTAACTAGGATAATTTGAGTCTTTTTTTCAGAGAAATGTGGATGCATCCTGAAGGTGAAAGGTGAAAGGCACAGAACTAGCATGACTGTTATTTTTGAGAATCAAGCAAAACTTGAGTGGCTGTCCTCTCTACTGCATGAGTGTGTCTCATACTGCCTCACCTGGCAGTTCTGCTTGCAGTACCAGGGCAGTCATCCAAGCATTCTGAATTAGAAGAGACACTGAAGACCCTGTTCCCTAGAGTCCAGAGTGATATCAGGTCTGGTTCTCACTGTCAGGGGCCATGACAAGGAATTGTTTAAAAAGTATCATGATTGGAAAGGGCACAAAGTGCTGAAAAGACTGTGCTCTCAAGTTTCTCTTTCACCAGGTTAGCACCCTCTAACCAGAGGCCATCAGTGTTGCAGTGATGGCTGTTAGAGCATCATAACTGAATGGAAAAGACTGATACAGAACCCTGCCCTGTGCATATACTCAGAAGATGTTTCAAAATATAACAAAGACATATGCTTCACGTGTTCATAGCAGCCTTATTTATAATTGCCATAAGCTGGAAAGAACCCAAATGTCCTTTAACAGAGGAATAGGTACAAAAAAATGTGGTACATTTACACAATGAAGTATTATTCAGCTATTAAAAATAATGAATTTGAGAAATTCTTAGGTAAATGGATGGAACTAAAAATTATTATCCTGAGTGAGCTAACCCAATCACAAAAAAATACACATGGTATTCACTCACTGATAAGTGGATGTTAGCCCAAAATGTTGGAATAGCAAAGACTCAACTCACAGACCACATGAAGCTAAGGAAGAAGGAAGACCAAGTGTGGATGCCTTGGTGTTACTTAGATGGAGTAAGAAAAATACTCAAGGAAGGAAATATGGAAACAAACTGTGGGACAGAAACTGAAGAAGGGGCCATCTGGAGACCATACCACCTAGGTATCCATTCCAGGTACAGTCACCAAAGGTAAACACTGATGTGGGTGTCAGGAAGTGCATGCTGACAAGAGCCTGATATAGCTGTCTCCTTAGAGGTCTGCCAAAGACTGACACATTGAGAAGTAGATGCTCACAGTTAACCACTGATCTTATCAAGGGTTTCTCAGTGAAAAAGTTAGAAGACTGAAGGAGCTGAAAGGGCTTGTGACCCCCATGAGGAGAGCAACAATACCAACCAACCAGAGCTCCTCAAGGCCTAAACCACCAGCCTGGGAGAACATTGAGAGGGACCCATGTCTCCATCTGTAGATGAAGGAGAGGATGGCCTTGTCGGGCATACATGGGAGCAATTCTTACTCCCATGAAGGATGAACACTGAGTTGGGGGGGAATCGAGGTTGGAGAAATGGGAGTGGGGGGGTAGGTGAGGCAAATCCTCATAGAAGCATGAGGAGGGGGGATGAAATAGGAGGTTCCTAGGTGGTGGGGGAAGGGGGGTTAGGGGATAAAATCTGAAATGTAAATATGATATTCAATAAAAATAAGTTTTAAAAAGTTATTCATTTTCTTTGTCAGAATATAAAAAAATAATTTTCATTTCAGCACTCTCATACACATGCTTTTTACATATACATATTCATATACATATGCTTTTATTGATTTTATTGCATTTGTGTGATGGAATTGTCCATAGTGGTCTAGATGATTACCAAGTTCATTCTCTTGCATGAACAAACAACTGGATGCACTGGAAAAACAGAAAACTAAGCATTATCAAAAACCAATTAAGTCATTTTATATATTCGTGATGGAAGAAGCTTGAGTCTGGAAGTCAGTTAAACAAATGCTGGGTATTTAATAGGCCCCTAGTCTCCTTTCCTTTTCAGTATTGGACCTGTCTAGATGATCACCCAGGTGCTTTCCTGCTATATTTTTGGGCAGAGCCTTCTGAGAACAAAAAAACATCATCTCTGGGAGCGTGCATTACTTTTTCCTTTCTGCTTAATATTTTGTAAAACCTCCTCATGTGTATTTCTCTCTCTGTCTCTGTCTCTGTCTCTGTCTCTGTCTCTGTCTCTGTCTCTGTCTCTGTCTCTGTCTCTCTATGGTTGTGTGTGTGTGTGTGTGTGTACAAGTGCATGTGCATATATGGCTGTACAGGTAAGTGTGAGTGGAGGTGGGTGTTAGTGGCATATATGTATAATGTGTTTTTATGTCTGTAAGTGCACATATGCATGGGTATATGTGCATGTGTGTGCACGTGCCTGTAGAGACCACATGATAATATTGAGTGTCTTTGAGGAGTCTACACATTATTTACTGAAACAGGGTTTGGCTTGTCTAGCTAGCCAACCTGTCCATGGGATTCTCACTCTCCAAAATGTCCACAGTATAGGTGAGCAGTCACACTCACTCACCATTGAGTACCTGAGATATGAACTCTTGTCCTCATATTTGTGTGGTAAGTGTTTATCCACTCAACTAACAACCAGCCCCTATAATATTTTATAATTGTCATTTAGGTTTGGCTGTTATGTCCTTTTTTTCTTTCTTAGGAAGTAAATTATTGGCATATATAAGAGCTGTGGATTTTTAAATGTAGATTTTGCATCATTCCACTTTGCTGAAAACATTCATATATGAGTTTTCTGCTGAAGGCTTTTAAGCACAGGATCACATTTTCTACAAATAGGGATCATTTGACTTTTTCCTTTGTTATTTGTATCCCTGGTGGTATCTAAACTAGTATAACACTGTGTAAATCACTATATAGGTTTTCAAAAATAGACTTACTGTATGGCCTAGCTGTTACACTTTTGAACAAATACTCAAAAGACACTAAATCCTACTACTGACATACAAGCAATGCATGTTTATTGCTACAATATTCACACTAGCTAAGAAATGCAAACATTTCTTTCCATTATGAGCTTAATAGAAAATATGCATATATATATATATGTGCATATGTGTATATATATACACATATATATGTGTATATATATATATATATATGTATATATATATATACATATATATATATATGGAGTAGCTGAAATGATGGCATTTGAAGACAAATGGATTGAAGAAAAGATTGTTATGTCAGGTGAAGTGATACAGATTTAGAAACAGGCAATTAATATAGGTTTCTTTCTTTTTCTTTTTTTTTTTTTTTGGTTTTTTGAGACAGGGTTTCTCTGTGTAGCCCTGGCTGTCCCTGGAACTCACTCAGTAGACCAGGCTGGCCTCGAACTCAGAAATCCGCCTGCCTCTGCCTCCCAAGTGCTGGGAGACGTGCGCCACCACCGCCTGGCATAGGTTTCTTTCATGTGGGTTTGAGATAACATACATATTTTTTTATGCATGGGTGTGGTTGAGTGGAGCTCATACATTAACTAAAAAATAAAGCATAAGAGAAGAATACAATTGTTAAGAAGAAAAATATAAAAGCATGATAAAATAAATATTATATAAAAATGGTGTGTAGAAATTACTGAATTATTACTGTGATAAACCACCATTACCAAGGCAACTGATATAATGACATATTTCTTTGACTTATAATTCCAAAGGCATAAGATTTCATTGTGATGTCACAATTCAACTCAGAGGCAGAGTTAGTGTCTCAAAACTTTTCCCACACCCAGAGAGAGCTTGACTCCCAGGTTGGCTGTCATAACCAGGCTCAAGGATGAGATAACCCCTTCCCTGATTCCTGTCCTAATTAGAACCTCCAGGAACTCAGTGGAGGCACACCCAATCTATGCTGCCCTGCTAAAGACACATCTTCCTGTTGAACCAAAACTTGGCCTGAAGCAGAGCCAGTGCTTCAGACCACCTCCCACACTCAGAGAAGGCTCTATTTCCAGGAGTTCCATCATAACCCAGCACAAAGGCTCACAGGAAGGACAGGATCCAATAAGAGACAGTAAGGCCATTTCATACTGAGATAACTAGATGGTGAGAGGCAAGTGCAAGAACATAAGGAACAGAAACCAACACTACTTGACACCATAAGAACCAAGTTCTCCAACCACAGCAAGTTCTGGATACACTTAACACACCTGAAAAGCAAGACTCCAACCTAAAATCCCATTTGATTAAGATGAGAGAGGACCTTAAGGAAGACATAAATAACTACCTTAAAAAAATGCAGGAGAACACATGTAAATAGGTAGAAGCCCTTAAAAAGAAAACATTTAAATTCACTAATGAAATACAGGAAAACACAATCAAATAGGTGAAGGAATTGAACAAAATGACCCAGAACCTCAAAATGAAAATAGAAACATGAAAGAAAACACAAACGGAGATAACCCTGGAGATGGAAAATCTAGGAAAGAGATCAAGAGTTACAAATGCAACCATCACCAATAGTATATAAGAAATAGAAGAGAGAATCTCAGGTGCAGAACATATCATAGAAGATATTGATGCAACAATCAAAGAAAATACAAAGTTTAAAAGTTCCTAACCCAAAATATTCCAAAAATCCAGGACATAAGAAAAAGACCAAACCTAGAAATAATAAAAATAGAAGAGAGGAAAGATTCTCAATGAAAAGAGGCAGGAAGTATCTTCAAGAAAATCATAAAAGAAAATTTCCCTTAACCTAAAGAATAAGATGGTCATAAAAATACAAGAAACCTAAAGTACACCATATAAATTTGGACAGAAAACAAATTCCTCACATGACAAAATAATCAAAACACTAATTGCACAGGGCAAAGTAAGAATATTAAAATTGGTAAGGGAAAACGAACAAAAAGGCAGACCTATTAGAATTATACCAGACTTCTAAACAGAGAATGTGAAGCCAGAGATCCTGGACAGATGTGATATAGACCCAAAGAGAACACAAATGCCACCCCAGATTACTATATCCAGGAAAACTTTCAATCACCATAGATGGAGAAACCAAGATATTCTATAATATGCCAAATATAAACAATACATTCTAGTAATCCAGCTCTACAAAGGAAAATAGAAGAAAAACTCCAACACAAAGAGAGAAACTATACACATTAAAAAAACATGACTTTAGTCATCTCAATACAAACTCACAAATTGTTTAATAGAGATGTTTGAACAATGTGATCTCAGTCTGCAGTTCCTTACAGCATAGGATATCTATATTATTAGTAGAAACTTTGAGACACCAGGCAGCAATTGTATTATTTGGGCATGGCTTGGATGGCTATGCCAAGCTAGACTACCACTTCAGATTTGGGTTCAGCTATTCAGATCTATGTGTAAATTAAACCATACCATTATGGGTAAATGAACAGAAGGCTATAAGTGATTCCCTGGACCAGCTTGTATTCTTAGACTTCTAACCAGAGAGGACAGCCTTGGTGAAATGTGGAATATTCTGAGGGCACTTCAACCCAGGGAGAATGTCTGAACCTTTCCTCTTGGGCTAGAAGGGGTAGAACTGAAGCCTTTTTGAGCAGAAGTTGAAAGTCTCTTGTGCCAGGCATTACAGGGGTAGTGTCAGACAGAGTACAGCTAACAGCAAGAAGCTAACCCTTTTGAACAAAATGAAAACATTTCAGATTAATTCTTTCAACAGAGAAATATTAAATAATGCCTTGTGACCAGGAACATCTCCAACACCACTCAGATTCCATTCATCCTCAGAGTCTAGAATAGGCATATGTTTAGATACACAATTGTAGGTAGGCAGCAATATTGGAGTAGATCTTCTAGTCTTGTAGGCATTCTTTCTGTAACTTCAGTTTTATCATCAGCTACATAGGGGTTGGTATGAAGGGTAGATTTTTTTCACTATGCCTGATTGCCAGCATAAAAACACATAGGTTCTGGGCTCGGGAACCATGAATCAGTGTGGTATAAAGTCCACTGTGTCATAAGGGTGTTTTTGTAGCCACCTAGCTTAAAAGTGGAAGGTTTAAGACTCTCTTATTTAGAGTAGCATAGGTATGATTAGCCCCAGTGCATAAGGTAATAATGTGTTGTGCATGCATGAAAAAATGTTGCAAGGTATGAGGTACTATAATTATAAAGAGAATAAATAATTTCACCTAGAGAAGAAAAGAAATGTGTGTTTCATTTGGTCAAAAGACAGTGGTCATATTAAACTTTGTACAGGTATGTAACCTCTAAAGCTACATTGATTTGGTTTTTAAATTTTTCTCTTATATAATGCATGCAAACTGGAGACCCACCAACTACCTTTTTCTAGTTATTCCCTCACCTCCCTTCCTCCCCTCATCCACTGTTCCTCTGTTTTCCTTCAAAAAAGATCAGGCCTCTTCATGAATATCAACTGAACATGGCATAGCAAAATAGAGCAAGACTAGATAAAAATCATCCTATCAAGACTGGATGAGGAAATCCAGTAGGAGGAAAATTGGCCCCCAAACAGGAAAAAATGTCAGAGACATCCTCACTCTCACTGTGAGGAGTCCAAAAATACCAAGTTAAACAACCACAGCACATATGCTGTGGGCCTACTGAAGTCCCACAGGGGATCCATGGTTCTATCTTGAACCCCTATGAACCTTGCTTAGTTGACTCTTCTGGCTATCCTCTTCTGGAGTCCTTGACCCTCTGGTTCCTACAACCCTTCCTCCTCATCTTCAACTAAATTTCAACTAAATGCTTGGCTGTGGATCTCTGTATATTTTCCCATCAGCTGCTATAGGAAGTCTCTTTAATGATTAGGCCTTTAATTACTCGTTTAATTATTCTTTAATTTGATTACTCTTTAAATGAGTATAGCCGATTATCAAGAATTGTTTTATTGACTTTTTCCAAGTCATGTTTGGTTCTAGGTCTTTGAGTCATCACAATTCAGGATCCTGACCATCTAGGAAGTGTTGGTCATGGGCTCCCTCTCATGTCTTGGGCCTTATTGTAGACTAATCATGGATTGACAATACCCATGAGCTCTAAGCTATGATTGTCTTCTCAGGACCAACTATAAATAATTATGTGCCTGCCCAGTGAATCTAATGGAAGGTGCTGTTTCAGGGCATGAAAAACTGCCCCACTGTTTGCTAGAGTTCATTTGTACCTTTTCTGTAACTTAGAATCCGGTTTTTTTTTTAATCTATGGTGTTAAAGTTTTGTGTACCTGAACTTGTGACAAGTCAGTCTAATGAGCCCCTGAGGTGCAAAGTTCCTCATATCACTGCTGTTCAAGTGCTTCCTCCATTGGGAGACACTAAGGGGGCCCCAGGCTGTGGAGCTGGGAACCCAGCAACTGCTTGCTGCCTTGGGGTAGAGTGTGGATATTTGGTTGAGGAACACTGAAGGAAGTCCGAGGACATTGTGGCTGGAAAACTAGAGGTCTATGGTGAGAGAGTAAAGTCCATGCTGAGACTCGCTGGCTTCTCTCTACAGGACTGGTCATTTTGACTCATTAAGAAATTGAAAGAAGAAATGGGAAAGGAGCTACTGTCCCTTGAAGGAACAGCAAATGTACTTGCCAATGGTGAGTCACAGAAAGTAGCAGTTAGGCAGGATCATTTGAGAGCAGTTGTCACTCCCAAAAACTTTGGACATGTCCAGGAGGCAAAGGGCACAGAAATAGCGTGACCATTGTCCTCGAGAATCAAGCAAAGCTCGAGAGTGGCTGTCCTCGCGACTGCATTGGCCTGACTCGAGCTGCCTCACCTGGCTGCTCTGCTTGTAGTAGCCGGGCAATTATCCAAGAGTTCTGAATGAGGAGGGACACTGAGGGCCCTCTTCCTTAGAGTCCAGAATGATACCTGTTCTGGTTCTCACTGTCAGGGGACATAATAAGGAATTGTTAAAGGAGCATCATTATTGGAAAGAGCAAGGGGTGCTGAGGAGACTGTGCTCTCATGTCCCTCTTGCACCAGAACCTTGCTTCTCAGAGATTTGAATAGAATGTAGAATGTATAGAATTATACCACAGATATTATTCTGTATTTAAAACATGACTTATCCTAGATAAATTTATAACAACTGTGAGTTTTCCTGGATACTGAAAAACATCTCTAAATGACTAGATAATATTGCAATATTATCATTGTGCAAATAATATGCTATTATAGGTGTTGTTTGGAGAATAAAAACAAAACATTAGTTTCCTTATAGTAAAGATGCCAGTTGTGTTTCAAATACTTTTATCTATGTTTGACTAAGTGCATAGTTTCTGAACACAGATGCAATTGGACTCATGAATATAGCACCTATGGGCTTAAAGAATTGCAAAATAAATCATTCAATAATAATAATAATAATAATTTTATTATATTATATATACTCTATATATAACATATTTATTGTACATATAATATATAATATATTTATTTATTATATTAATCATAATTGCTATATATATAGCATATTTATTCAAAGATGTTTATTAAATTATTAAATTTATTATATGTATGATATATTTAATATTTCTATTTAAATATATTTTCTTATTCATTATGTTATTGTATATAATATATATTTAATTTTTATATTTATTTTTCATATTTGTTATAAAATTAATATGTACATAATGGATTTAGTTATTTATATATATTTATTATTTTCATTTTACATAATGTATATAATATATATTTACATGTATATATTTATTTATTAATACATATATATTTGTATATATATATATATATATATATACATCTATGTACATATATATAATAGTCAGTTAGAATTAGGATAAAATCTTCTAGTTTGGGCAGAGTTTTTAAAATTTTTTCCTTACAGAAGAATCTTTTTTACTAAATCATTGATAGGTACTAATGATAATTTAAACATGATAATGCAAATATGATGATAATGTAAATATGTAATATACATATAATATAAATATATAATGTAAATGTATTATATAATTTGTATTATATAAATATATAATATAAATATACTCTAAAAAGAATAAGAGAATAAATATATAATATAAATTCATAATGTAAATATTATGTAAATATGAGTTTCAACATCACCTCAGTATCATTTGGCTTCCATGGTGGCCTTGAAAATATTTAAGCTACAGTTTCTAATGACACTGAATATTATATAAATTATACAAATTATAAAATGTATACATTACATAAGCTATATAAATCATAAATTATATAAAACTATGTAAATATATAACTTATATGATATTATGTATATTATATAAATTAAATAAAATTGTATATATTATCTAAATGTTTGTGTCTTATGAAAATTTGAATTATGCCTTAAGGTACACAAATAATCATTTGCTCTTCTTTTTTTCAGCCAATTTAAAAAAAAAATATTTATTGAACATTTTATTTATTTACACTTATTTACCTCCTGTTAGCGTAGGAGTGTATTTTACATTTTTTTATAATTTTTTATTGGAAATATTTTATTGGATATTTTTATTTGGTATTTTTATTTGATATTTTTATTTGATATTCTTCATTGGATGTTTTTATTAGACATATTTTATTCTATATTTGTTTTGGATATTTTTATTGGATATTATTCATTGGATATATTTTATTGAATACTTTAATCAAATATTTTAATTGAATATTTTTACTGGACATTTTTTATTTTATATTTTCTTATTTACATTTCAAATGTCATCCCTTCTCCCATCTCTCTCTGCCTTCTGACTGTTATATCATTTTAATTACATTCTTAAATAATTTCTTATCATACATTGTGCCACATGTCTATGAGGAAAGAGGCTCGATCAACTGAGAAAAGAAGTTAAAACAAGTTAACGTAGTTCATGTAAAATACTGACACCAATGAATTATGTAAATATAAGCTGAAATAATGAGACCAATGAATTATATAAATATAAACATAAATATTAATGTAAGTGTAAATATGAATAATATTATAAAATGTGACTGTGAATATAAATATAAATAATGTTGATATAAAAATTAATGTAAATATAAATAATATAAGTATAAGTAATATATTATGAATATAAATACAAATAATACAAAAATGTTTATATGAATATAAATATAAGTAATATATCTATAAACATAAATATAAATGGAGACGGAAATAGAAATATGCATATTAATATAAATATAAAAGTAAGTGTAAATGTTAATTTTAATGTTAATGTAAATAAGAATATCTGTATAATTGTACATACATACACATATGAATAACATAACTATAACTATATATGAATCTAAATATAATTAAAAATATGAATGTATATAACTATAAATGTAAATATAAATATAAATATGACTATGAATAAATGTATATATAAATAATATGAAAATAAACATAAACATATATGTAAAAGTTAACATAAACATAAATATAAATGTAAGTATATATGTAAATGTAATGTAAATATAAATGCTAATGTGAATATAAATATAAATACAAATGAACATTATGAACATTTACTTACCTAAAAATAAATTAATTTCCAGGTGAAAATCCTTTATGTATTCTAAGGTAGAGATTTATGATCAGCCATCACAGGCTACGGCCTCTGTTGGGAGGCTGACACCCAGGTAGTTCGCCCCATTTACTTTAGTAAAATGTCAGACAAGGTTAATGATTATTATTTTATTTTTATTATCATTATGTTAATATTAATGTTCTATTATTTATATTATTATGTTAATATTAATATCAATGTTAATTAATATTGCATGTTTGTTATCATGATTATATTAATATTATGATAATAATTTTATTATTATTTATATTATTATGTGATGATGATGATGATGAATATTATTGTTTGCAGCCCCTTATTATTGATGCAAACACACCTAGGTAGCCCACTTTAGTTGTCTTATTTTATTCAATCATCAGACAAAGATAATTATTATTATTTTATTATTATGTTAATATTATCATTATGATTTTTTTATATTATTTTAATTATTGTATTACTGTTATCTTATTTTCATTAATATTAATGATTTTATAACTATTTTTTACTATTATTTTACTATTGTTTTATTATTATTGTTGTTGTTGATGTTATTATTACTTTCAGCCTCTAACTCTTGATGCAAACATATCCAGGTAGCTCACTCTAGTTATTTTACTTTATTCTAAGATTATGAAAAGTCTATTAGGATTATTTATTATTATTAATATTATTATTGTTGTTACATTAAAGTTTTTATTATTATTTTCAATAGTATTATTTTATTATTATTATTTTTATCATTATTATTATTATTATTTAACATTATTAATATTATTTTTAAATATTATTTTATTACTAATCATTATTATTTTTTTAAATTATTATTGAGTCCAGCACATTTGTAAGATCTGCTGTACAACCAAGTGCAGACCTTCTAGAGACACAATATTTTCTCAAGATTCAAAGAGTCTAATTATTGTTATAGTTAATAATTAATATTAATTGTTATAATGTTAATATAATTTAATAGCAATATCATTATTTCATATTATTATTAATATTATGTTATGTCATTGTCATATTACTATTATCATTTCATTATTATTGCTATTACTTTATTATGCTATATTAAAATAATGTTTTTATGAATATTATTTTATTATTGTGTCATTATTATTTTATCAATGTCATTATCATTTTTTAGTTTTATTGGTATAATTTTATTTTAATATTGTATTATTATCATATTACTATTATTAAATTACTATCTTATTATTTTTAGTATTGTTTTATTATTTACTCATTTAATTACTAATATCATTATTGCTATATTTTTACATTATTATGTTGTTATATAAATCTATTAATATATTTTTATATTATTAAATTACCATTAATTGTATATTATTATTAATATGTTATTATGGTTATGTTATTTTTATTATTTAATACTGACATCATTATTATTGCTACTATTTTTATCATAATTTATTACTATGTTATTAAGAACTATTATTAATATTGTTTTTATTATTGTAACTATAATTTCATTATCATTTTATTATTGTATGATTACTATTATAATATTGTACTGTTATAGTATCATCATCATTATTATTTTTATTAGTATTATTAATATTTCAATGTCTTCTTTTATATCACTAATATGAATTAATATTATTTATACTTTTATTATCAAACTTATCAATATTTTATTATTATTATATTATAATTTCATTATTACTCTGTTGTCATGAGTATTCATTAGTATTATTTATATTTTTATTATCAGTATTATACATATTGTATTATTGTAATATCATATAAATATTTAGTTTTATTATTTTATGATTATTGTTATCATATTATAGTACTAGTTTTCTATTATTTTATTATTATCATCATTTTACTATTATCAATATTATTAGTATTAGTACTAGTTTATTATATTCTTACATTACTCTTAACATTTATTTGATTTATTTTTATAGTTTTATTATTAGTAATATTAATATTTTATTATTTTTATACTATTATTTTATTATTATTTCATTATTATTGGTATTATTTTATGATTAATATTAACATCTTATCGTTTTATTTTTATATTAGTATTGGGGTTGTGGATCAATCATTGGGGGTGTGGCTTAATCATTGGGGGAGTGTCTTGAATACTGGGGTCATGGCTTAGTTAAATGATGCATGACTTAGCCATCAGTGGCTCTGTCACTGGGAGTGTGGCCAGACATTGCATAACTTTGATGTTTGGTGTCCAGGCCCTGCCAAGCTGGTGGGCATGGTCAAAAAGTTGGTATAGCTCCTGCAGATGGGCAGGGTAAGGGTGGGGACAGATCAACATCATCACCATCATCATCACTATCATCATTATCATCACTATCATCACTATCATCATCATCACCACCATCATCATCACCACTATCATCACCATCATCACCATCATCTTCACCATCACCATCACTATCATCATCATCAACATCAATTATTGATCATCATTGGTTATCAATCATTTTATGCCAACCCACAACTAAACAAAGGTCGGCCCAACATTCTGCAGTTTCTCAAAGGCTTCCAAGTATTTATTGACATACAAAAGGGACAGGAACACAGGTCACTACTACACACTGCACAGTAGCAGACTCACCATCTACTCCAGTGTATCAGGAATATACCCACCCTGCTCAAAAGATGGCAAGAACTTTGAAATCTGACTAAGGATCGCTGACAATTTCTGCAACTGCACAAGGCTTTGTAGAGCCTTTACCATCTCCCAAGAGGGAGTTTGCTTAACCAGCAGATTTCATAATTTAAGAATCTACCACAGTGAGTCTAGGGTCTTCTTCATTTGTCCAATTAGATTTGGAAGTTTCACAACCTGCCTTATTGTCCCTGTCTGCCTAGGGTGTTCTAAAAACATTCATATCTACACAAAGGGCTATGAATTTTCCTTAGATACACTACAGAAACTTTGGAATATATCCAAGATTATCTGAGACTCAAGTTTTTTTTGACTGGGATCTCACAGACATTCCCAATTTTCCCAGAGCAAATTACATGTTTTACTCACTGCTCAAGTGCCTCCAAAACATTCCTAGTTATCAGCAGAGGCCCAGAACCCTGTTTAGGAAAGAAGGCTTTTGGATATTCACTATCTGGTCCAGAAGGTCTTGTACATTTTGAATCTGTCCAGGCCACAATAGAGACATGGTCATTTATGTAAAGCACTGCAGAAATACTACATCATTTAAGAAATTATAGAACCTTTGACATCAGATTCTCTCAGATTTCCACCTCCTTCATCACTTATTACAGGGGCAGAAAAACCTCTGCCACCTATCCAATCCACTTTTAAAATTTCAGAATCTGTGTCTGGGACTGTAGAATCTTTACCATCTGTGCCAAGGGCTCTGGGACTTTTGAAAGCTAATGAAGGTGCCCTGGGCTTTTTAGTATCTGAACAAGGGATCCTAGAAACACCAACATCATCTCCTTAGGAAGCTCTAGAACTTTCTCAACCATCCCAAGGACCACTATACCCTTTGCCATCTATCCAAAAAACTGTGGGACCTTCCTTTTCAACAGCATTTCGGGGAATGACTCTTTGTGCATATGATGACCTAATCTCTAAACTGTCTCATAAAGAATACCTGAGACTTCTCTATTTTTCTAACAAAATCCATAGACTTTCAATTTTACCCAAAGGATATTGAAATTTGTCCCAATTCCTGAAGGGGTTACCAGATCTTCCCTTTCACAACGTGAATTCTTAAAGTTTGTCCCTCTGCTGAAAGTTGCCTTACATCTTCCACTTATGCGAAAAATTAGTCAAGTAACACTTCAACTTACTCAAAGGAGAATCTCACCCTTAAAACCATCAAAATTGAGTTTCAAATTTATTTTCTTTCCTAAAATAGTCTCAGAAGTTCTCACTCTCCAGAAGATTCCTCCAGATATTATAAATTCAGAAAAACAAGATCAAGACATTCTTCCTTAGAATAAGCAGGCCTAAACTCTGAGCTATCAGAAGACATGGATAGGAAACTCTGCCATTCTTCCAAACTGGGGGAAAAGGGGTACAAAACTTAAAATTGAGACCAACAGAAAACTCACCATTTTTGATTCTGCCAAAAGAGCCTGTGGATCTTCACCATCTCGTGAGGAGGGACACAAAAGTTTCCCACATCCCCAAGACATTCACAGATGGTCCAAGTTTACCATAACCACATGAAAATTGGCCCCTTTTTTTCATAATGGACACTCAAGGTTCCCATTCAGAACATGAGAGTGGCAAACAAAACTCTTTTTCAAAAAAAGTTGGGCTCAGACATTTTTCATCTTCCCAAAAGAATAAGAAACTGAAAGCTACTCCCAAGTGGGGATACCATGACCTTTTTCTACAAAAGAATGCATGCAAACAACTCTCTCTCATGAATAGTTACTCAGGCATTCCACCTCTCATAAGAATCAGAAGTCCTGTTAAAAGCAATCTTAAAGACTTATATTTGCTCTCTAACAATCTCTACTCAGTGCAGCTCTCACAAGAGAAAAATCCAAAACAAACAAGCAAAAACAATTCTCATATTTATTCCAGGTTTTCTCATGATCATCTCATGAACTTAGTCATTTCACTCTTAGAAAAAGGACAGCAAGTATATATTTTTTCACCCTTGCACAGACCCCGGTGAACTGAGAAGCCCCACAGTAGATCTGTTCCCCTGAGGAAACTGCATCCAGCAGCAGCTTAGCCAGGTCACAGACCACAGAGCTGCAAGTAGGAGCACCCACTCACCGCCCTAGGCCCCAGAAGCACAACTGGCAGTATGGAGATCCCAGAGTGCACCTGGCACTTAGAACCTGCTCTTGCAGAAAACCCCGCCCCTTCCACTCCTTGCTCAAACCCAGGTGGACTGAGCAGCCACACAGCTGATCTGCTGCCCTGAGGAAACTACGTCTAGTGGCATCCTAGGCAAGTCAAGAACTGCAGAGCTGCAGTCAGGTCACGGACCGCAGAGCTGCAGAGCAGAAGACACCATATCCTGAAGCATTCTAGAGGAGCAACTACACTCAGAGCAGTAAACACCTAGCTGGTCTACTGTCATGGAGACACCATATCCTGAGATAACCTAGAGGAGCCACTGTACACAGAGCAGCTGGAGCTCAAGATCATAGAGTCATCCAGACCCTAAGGAGTTCTGACACAACCAAGATAACTGGAAAGGGAGACTCCAGTCAGAACCAGTGAGTGTGAGTAGCACTACAGGTAACCAAATGGCTAAAGGCAAGTGTAAGAATGTAAACAACAGAAATCAAAGTAACTTGGCATCACCAGAACCTAGTTCCCCGACCATAGCAAGTCTGGAACACCACTTCACACCCAAAAAGCAGGACTCAGAATTAAAATCACTTCTCATGATGATGATAGAGAAATTTAAAAACGACATAAACAATACTCTCAAAGAATTTGAGGAGAACACAGGTAAATAGGTTGAAGCCCTTAAGGAAATACAAGAAAACACAACCAAACAGGTGAAGGATTTACACAAAACCATTGAGGATCTAAAAATGGAAGTATAAACAATAAAGAAATCTCAAAGGGAGACTATCCTAAAGATAGAAAACCTAGGGAAAAAGATCAGTAGTCATAGACACAAGCATCGCCAACAGAATACAAGAGATGGAAGAGAGAATCTCCTATGCAGAAGATACCATGGAAAACATAGACACAACGGTCAAAGAAAATGTGAAATGTAAAAAGCTCCTAACACAAAACATTCAGAAAATCCAGGACACTACAAGAAGACCAAACCAAAGAATAATAGGTATAGATGAGGGTGAAGACTCTCAACTTAAAGGGCCAATAAATATCTTCAACAAAATTAGAGAGGAAAACTTCCCTAACCTAAAGAAAGAGATGTCCTTAAATATACAAGAAGCCTACAGAACCCAGAATAGACTAGAAAAAAAAAAAACCCTCCCCGTCACATAATAATCAAAGCATCAAATATACAAAACAAAGAGAAGATACTAAAAGCAGTAAGGGAAAAAGGCAAAGTAACATATAAAGGCAGACCTATTAGAATTACACCAGATTTCTCACCAGAGACTATAAAAGCCAGAAGATCCTGGACTGATATCATACAGACCCTAAGAGAACACAGATGCCAGCCCAGACTACTATACCCAGCAAAACTCTCAATAAATATATATAGGGAAACCAAAATATTCCATGACAAATCCAAATTTACACAATATCTTACCACAAACTCAGCACTTCAAAGGATAATTGGATGAAAACTCCAACACAAGGAGGGAAACTGCAACCTAGAAAATACAAGAAAGTAATCCTCCAACAACCCAAAAGAAGGGAGCTATACAAACATAACTCCACTGTCAATTACAACAATAACAGGAAACAACATTAATTTTTCCATAATATCTCTTAATATCAATGGACTCAATTCTCCAATAAAAAGACATAGACTATCAGACTGGATACATAAACATGACCCAACATTCTGCTGCATACAAGAAATGCACCTTTGTGAAAAAGATAGTCACTACCTCAGAGTAAAAGGTTGGAAAACAATCTTCCAAGCATATGGACCCAAGAAACAAGCTGGAGTAGCATTCAAATGTCAAATAAAATCAATTTTCAACCAAAAGTAATCAAAAAAGACAAAGAAGGTCACTTCATATTCATCAAAAGAAAATCTACCAAAAGGAACTTGCAATTCTGAACATCTATGCTCCAAATGCAAGGGCATCCACATATATAAAAGAAACTTTACTAAAACTTAAAACATACTTTGCACCTCACACAATAATAGTGGGATATTTCAACACCACTCTCTCAGCTATGGACAGAACGTAGAAACAGAAACTAAACCGAGACACAATGAAACTAACAGAAATTATGAACCAATTAAACTTAACTGACATCTATAAAACTTTTCATCCTAAAACAAAAGAATATACCTTTTTCTCAGCACCTCATGGTACCTTCTCCAAAATAGACCATATAAGTGGTCACAAAACAGGCCTCAACAGATACAAATAGATTGAAATAATCCCTTGTACCCTATCAGACCACCATGGACTAAGACTCATCTTTGACATGGACAAAAACAACGGAAAGTACACGTTCACGATGAAACTGAACAATGCTCTACTCAATGATAACTTGGTCAAGGAAGAAATAAAGAAAGTAATTAAATACTTTTTAGATTTAAATAAAAATGAGGTCACATCATATCAAAATTTGTGGGACTCCATGAAAGCAGTACTAAGAGGAAAATTCATAGCTCTAAGTGCCCACAAAAAGAAACTGGAAAGACATACATTAACAACTTGATAGCACACCTGAAAGCGTTAGAACAAAAAGAAGCTAATATAGCCAAAAAGAGTAGATTTCAGGAAATAATCAAACTCAGGGCTGAAATCAACCAAGCTGAAACAAAAAGAACTATACAAAAGATCAACAAAACCAGGAGCTGGTTCTTTGAGAAAGTCAACAAGATAGACAAACTCTTAGCAAGACTAACCAACGGGCACAGAGACAGCACTCAAATCAATAAAATCGGAACTAAAAAGGGAGACATACCAACAGAAACAGAAGAAATTTAAAAGATCATCAAATGCTATTACAAAGGCCTATACTCAACAAAATTCGAAAATCTGGATAAAATGGACAGTATTCTAGATAGATACAAGGTACCAAAGTTAAACGAGGAGCAGATAAACCATCTAAACAGTCGCATAACCCTTAAAGAAACAGAAGCAGTCATTAAAAGTCTCCCCACCAAAAAAAGTCCAGGGCCAGATGGTTTTAGTGCAGAATTCTACCAGACCTTCCAGGAATACATAATATCAATTCTCTTCAAACTATCCCACAGAATAGAAACAGAAGGAAAAATATAAAATTAGTTCTATGAAGCTACAATTATGCTCATACCAAAGCATCACAAAAAAAACATCAAAGAAAGAGAACTACAGACCAATCTCTCTTATGAATACTGATGCAAAAATACTCAATAAAATTCTCACAAATCGAATTCAAGAACACATCAAAGCAATCATCCATCATGATCAAGTATGCTTTATCCCAGGAATGCAGGGATGGTTCAATATTCAAAAATCCATCAATGTAATCAACTACATAAATAAACTCAAAGAAAAACAACACTTGATCATCTCACTAGATGCTGAGAAATCATTTGACAAAATTCAACATCCCTTCATGTTAAAAGTCTTGGAAAAATCAGGAATTCAAGGCACATTGCTAACATAGTAAAATCAATATACAGCAAGCCAGTAGCCAACATCAAACTAAATGGAGAGAAACTGGAAGCAATCCCACTAAGATCAGGGACTAGAAAAGGCTGTTCCCTCTCACCCTACCTATTCAATATAGTACGGGAACTCCTAGCTAGAGTGTTTAGACAACAACAGGAAGTCAAAGAGACACAAATAGGAAAGGAAGAAATCAAAATTTCTCTATTTGCAGATGATATGATAGTATACTTAAGTGACCCTAAAATTTTCACCAGAAAACTCCTATTCCTGATAAAAACTTCAGTAAAGTAGCTGGATATAAAATCAACTCAAACAAATCAGTAGCTTTCCAATACTCAAAAGATAAACAGGTTGAGAGAGAAATTAGGGGAATGACACCCCTCACAATAGTCACAAACAATATAAAATATCTTGGAGTGAACATAACCAAGCAAGTGAAAGATCTGACATCACAAATATTTCTATATTAATGTTCATTTTGATTAGAGGCCTGTGTGCTCCTTACAGCTTCCTGTCTTGGATTCTACGAAGAAATTGAGCATTCCTGGAGTTACTCCAGTTGTGCGGAGACAACCATTAGGCAAGAATTGCCTCTCTCCATCTACAGACAAATTACTGTCCAGAAAATACACTTGCAGAATAATCAACTGATTATATCTGCCTAGACAGAGTACTCAGCTCTTAATAATTCTGCACCACTAAGGTCTGTCAGATGAGTTTTGGGTAGAAGGCTAAAGAGTTGATGCTCCAACGTTCAGTAGTATAGGGGTTGTTCATGTGTTCAGCGGTATAAATTGGCTAAGTTTTAGAAGCTATGCTTAGTGCTTCTCATAACCTCAGTTAACTCAGTCATTCTGAATTTCTGACCGGTTTGAAGACCTATAAACTCATAGACAATCCTGGCTATTTACTTTGAGAGGAAATATCTGAGTGGATGGTTTTCAGCTAATATTCATTCTAAAGTCAAGAAAAAAGCCAGGTTCAAAACTAAGTATTTTAGTCAAGAGAGATGACAGAGGTTCTGGTTAGTCAACAAAAGGAGGGACTAGGTATTTAGACTATCTTGTACCTCACTGGTACAAATAGGAATAATTGTGCTCTAATTGTATTTTGAGAGAAAAGTTTTATTTTAACAGGAAGGGTGATATGTAGGAGGAGCTAAGGGGGAGGGAGCATGAAGAGGAAAAGATGGAGTAAGGAGAGGAGAAGATAAGTAGAGGAGAAGCTAGGTGATGAGAGCGAGAAAGAGAGAGGGGGTATGGAGACAGAAGTTCAGGTGTCTCCACCAGTCAAAGATAGTTTATATATCTTGGTTGGGTATCGGGTTAAATTTCTGATTGAGCATTACCATACTTATAAAGCCTTTGATTAACATTTTAAAAAATTGTATAAAAGCAAAATGGAAAATGGGGAATGGGATAAGGGTTTTCTAGGGAGGGGAAATGGGGAAAGGGGATGGCATCTGAAATGTAAATAAATTATCCAATAAAGAAAATTTTTAAAAAATGTATATATATTTTTTCTTTTCTTATCTTTTCTTTTTTTCTTTCTTTCTTTCTTTCTTCCTTCCTTCCTTTCCTTCATTCCTTTCTTTTACATTGCAAAAGAATTTAGAGCTCTGCCTATCTTTATAAACATATCCTCTCTACATTGTTCTTTATCCTGAAATTAACATTTTGACCACACCTGTACAAAGTTAGCTCTCTCCCAGTTAGACATTGAACTCTGGAATCTGATGACATTTTGTAAGCATGAACAACAACAACAAAACTACAACAACAACAACAGAACAAACAACAACAATCACAAAACATAGCTGGGTGAAATCTTGTATTGTGGGCATCTGTCGCTAATTTTGTCTTCTTTCTGACAAGCTGCCTCATAGTATAGCTGCTTCTGTTCCTTTAGATCCATAAAGCCCCTTATACAATTTGCATTGCATTCTTATGCTTTTCATTATTGAGAAATTATATATTTTATACTCATGTTTTTAGAGTTGTTTCCCACCACCTAAAGGGCTGTCCTGAAAGTTTCAGTATGTAATATTTTGCTGAGGCATTAACTATACCTTATCTTCCTGAACTCATGTTTTCTCTGAACTTAATGGAGTCATTTATGATGACAGGAAGGATATTCCTCAGAGAAACAGGAAAAGGTATACATTAGTATACAAGTAAGCATTGTACAATTAATCAAAAGCAAAAATGCAAACAAAATAGTGCTAATGAGCATCTTCTCACTGCAGATTTTCCACAACTGTCCTACTGCCTGGACCTGGTCTTAGATATTAATTAGTAACAAGGCAGTCACCTCAAACCTCTTAAAGTGGGTAGTCAGAGAAACAAAGTAAATCAAACACACAATCAGGCTGACTGTCTCACTGGCAAAATAAAGTCAGAGCTATATCTCACTAGTGAATCAGAGTATAAAGGAGAAATACATACCAGAAATCCTGTATTTGCTGGGGTTGGGCAAGTTGCTCCAAATTTAGCATCTCTGTCTGCACAGGCTTTTCTCTTGGGCTATGACCAATTCCTGCTCATACTGATATTTCTCAGACCTGGGAGAGAAATGCAGTTAAAAGATAGACTTGGTGGGCACCTGTCATGCCAGCTGTCATGTTTGCACCCACCAATTTAACTATACTGGTAAGTCAACATTGAGCTTTTAAATGAAATTAAGAGTCACGACATGGGCCTACAAATTTTTTATGTTGTAAAAGTATGTCAGAATTTGATCTAGGTTCATTATTTTCACTGTTGCACAAAAAAAGACTGGGAATTATTTTTTGGAGCCCAGGGCATTATTTTGTAAAAATAATCTACCTTAGATAACAGTAAATGAGGAACATACATGTTTTTGATAAATTACTGATATGGACCACATCATTTTACAGATAGGAATAATACAGTTTTGCATCATTTATACATAAATAAAGTCATAAAAATACGTCTCTCCTTTTGGTCAGGAGGCTACTTGCACCCAATCAACTTGTATGATAAAGTTTCTCTTGCTGAAAGGCATTTTTCAAGTACTTTGACTGAGAATAATGGCCCAGCTTCTATGCTAACATCACAAAAGAAACCTGAATTTCCTTAGTACTAGAACAAGGAAACTGCATCCTGGTTCTCAATGGGAGTCTATTACAGAATACTGTGTCTGGTCATGCCTAAATAAGAGCTACATGCTTCGGTTTATACTCTATAACTATTCTATCCACGGAATTCTTTTCACAGAAATAAATAAACATTGAAGAGACCACTATTAAAGCAGTAGTATCTTATCTTCATGGAGGATGTTCCTAAATAAATATATAATTTCAGACAGACATGGACTTATACACTTTGGGATCCCATCACCTGATGGACAGAAGATGTCACATCTCTGTGAGAGCAAGCAGAACAAGTACAGAATATCACAGCAATGAGTCACATTGTCTCAGACACACAGATTATATGTAAATCATATGTTTTTTGAGTCACAATTTCTCGTTGACTAGAAAAGAACAATGCTGTACGATATTTCTGTCTTGGTAGTGGGTCTTCGACTTGCTTAATAGTAACATACCATAAAAGTCAAATTTTTGATGTACAGGTGACCCAGAAAACTGCACCCACTTGCCTGAGACTTTGTACAATATCTTTTAGAGTTTCACAAATTGGTGCTACAACTTTTCTGAGAATATTTTTACCTAGACTTTTATCTACTTCAGCTTCAGCACATGCTGCAGTATTTTCTCCAGTCTTCTGTGATATTGTTCACTAGAAGAGTAATGTACATAATGCATGTTTCTGCACATTAATACACAGGCTATAATACAGTGGCATCTACATACTGAAGTTCCCAAGAGTGAAGTGTTCATCTATATAAAGGTTTCCAAGGGAGCTTCACGAGAACTAAAATACTTGTTTGAATGTAAAGACCAACAAGAAAGAAAAACAACCAACACTTATACCCAGTGAACACAAGACTAATAGAACACATAGCCCAGAGACTTTATTTAAGATGCACATGTCTTTATACTTTGCATAACAGCTCTTTCTTTCATAAGAGTTTCAGAAATCTACTATGCATCAATTGAAAACTACAAATGTTGTGTAGTATGGAGCATGCTCTGTTAAGAAAGACAATATTGAAGTCACTATAAAATTGTCCCCATTAATCTTTAAGTTTTTAACCTTCTCCCCAGGTCCATAGGAAGTCCTTTTCACTTCCCTGGTGACATATGCAGCTTTGAATTTTAAGCTCCAAAAAGGAAGAATTCTCCAGAGACACTAAAAATAAAAAAAAAAAAAGATTAAGAAAACATTACCTAATCTTCTCTAAGTATGATTCAAGAAATGAAAAAGGGAAAGAATACACATTGGACTGAAGGCCATATGCCATCCAAACCCATGAGAAAGAAAAGCTTTCATTTGTCATTTGCACTAGGATCTTCTTACAAACTGCTTCACAGCTGTGATATCTTATGACTTGTGTCATGAACCAAAACTTACTCAAAATTTTGTGCACATAACTTTACCTATCAGGAGGACATGTACAATTGGGATATGTTACGAAACTTTCTCCCTTTTGGACTTCATCTTCAATCAGTGCAGCAGGGCATACTTGCCAGTAACTAAGTTTTTCTCAGAAAACAAAATTTACAGAATATTTTTGTATAGATAGAAATGGAAAATCACATTACATGAAGAGAAAAGGTGATTGGGGGTTGATTTTTTAAAAGGGGGAGTAAAATAAGTGGATTAATAAGTAAACAGACAGTCCATTGGGGAAATTCAGCCAGACATTCACCTGAACCAGTTGACTGATCTGAACAGATGTTGGTAGTTTTGGAAGTGTCTGGTCTACTCTGGTTCACGCTTATAGATCAAACTCAATTCTCCAAGTGCTGTTTCAGAAAGGCTACATCTCACTCCAATTTCTTACCCTCCTTCATAACATGTGCACCATCTTCTTCAGCTGAGTGTGCTCCATTAAGAGCCAACTGCACAGGTTGCTAGAAACCACTTCTGTGTAAGCTTCTGTGAGCCTGAGAGTCTTCCTTCTAGTCACCATCCAACCCAGTTTACCATTAAGAATTAGGAAAAAGTCTAATACAGCCATGATAACTGAAATCCTAAGACCATAAACAAAGAAGAGACAGCTCAGAAAAGAACAAACAACTTCTTAAATTCTCAATATCAATAATGAACCACTATACTCCAGAAGAAAGCAGAATCTCCTCCTGCCCTGTACATTGTATAACATAGTGGAAAAATTCTAAAAGTAGAAGGCAAATAAGTTCAAGGTAGATAAGGAGAAGGAGAACAAAGAAAGGGAAGGACATTTTATCTACAATTTCCAAAACAATGAGCTCTGTAAAACCCTGACTCAGATCCACAGATCTATGGCTGCCTGAAATTCATCACATGTTGTGAAACTTTTTTCTGTTTTAAGTCTTCTGAAGATGGCAAACAAATACTGGTAAAGGTGAGAGTCTCTTTTATATTTAGCAAAACTAAGCCCCAAGTACAAAACACTGGTGATGGCTAAAAGACTTTAGAGACAAAATCAGAGCAACACACTTTCTAATCTACAAACAAAGAAAGGCAAAACTGACCTTTCTACAACAGGTGGACTCCTTGAGAGGCATTTATCAAAAGAACCCTGACTCCTTCTTAAGCTCTTTGGGTGTTACTGTGAGTTCATTGTTTTCATTGGTCAAACTGCAGTTCCACAATGATGTGCTTATCATCTCTTGTGACATTCTCATAGAAAGTATTGAACTGGGGTCTGATATAGGGCCTTGGATGAGGTAACTCCAATTAACCTGCACCATCAATCAGGTAGAACACAGGTAGAGGTCTCCACCTCCAGAGATTTAAATATTAATGTGTTATATAAAGGTTGGGGGACAATAGCTAATTAAGTTATTCCCTCCCCTTTATCCCCCTCCCTATAAAAAGCCAGGCCCCCTGACTTTGTGGGGGAAGTGCACACCATAGACACTCACTCACCACGTCATGAACAATAAAAGCTTTGGAAAACCAGACTCCATGTGTTGCCTGGGCCTTCCTGAGCCTGCCGCCAGGTTCCTAGTCTTTGTAACCTTGAACTGCAGCCCCAAGCCAATGGCAGCTTCCTGAATGTGGAACCCTCCAAGAACAGAGGTGTGAGAAGTGCAGTGGAATGCTGCTGCCTGCCCTAGTGGCTTGGTTTCTGTGAGCCAGACTCAATCTTCCCCTCCACAGAGAGGAGTAGTCTGGAATCCAGGAGCATGGGGAGAAAATTGCCCTCCCTGACAGGCAAAGTCCTGTTGGGTCCTCAGCTACCTCAAACCCAGTGCTTTACTGAGGGGCCCAGGAACAGAGCTGAACGCCTTCTGCCCCAGGGTGTCTCTGATGTTCAAAAAAAAAAATTGGGGCAGGAACCTGTATGGGAGGAAAAAAGAATGATATTCAAAGAGTCAGTAAATTAAACAAATAGGAAATGGAAAACTGAGAGTAAGCTCCAGAAAGCACTAAATGCCAGAAAAGCAAAATGTTCCTGGGACCCAATGAAGCTGAGATTAGCTGAAATATACAAGAAAGGGGAGGAAGAATCTGTAGAGACTATATCTAGAGGTTGTTTTGATGGGCATTTTCCTCCAGTCTTTCTACCAACTCCCTTCTACACTCTACCTCCTGTGAAGAAACAGGTGCATTTCTTAATGTCATTGTTTTTAATAGGTGAATAGTATTCTATTGTGTAAACATACCACATTTTCTGTATTTATTCCTTTATTGAGGACACTGGGTTGTTTCCAACTTCTTGTTATTTTAAATAAAGCTACTATGAACATAGTGGAGCATGTGTCATTATTATATGCTGAGCAGCTTTTGAGTATTTTTTCAGGAGTGGTATAGCTGGGTCTTCAGGTAGAAGTATTACGTCCAGTTTTCTGAGTACCCATCAGACTGATTATCAAAGTGGTCAAGCTTGCAAACTCACAAGCAATGAAGGTGTATTTCTTTTTCTCCACATCCTCACCAGCATCAGATATTCTCTGATACTGTGGATGCCAAGATGTCTTTTGAGAAAAGAGCTTGATATAGCTGCCTTCTGAGATATTCTAACAGACCTGACATATACAGACAGCTGTGTATGCTTGCAACCAACTATTGGACACTTCATGGGGACCAAAATGGAGGAGTTAAAGAATGGAGTGTTAGAACAGCTAAGAACCTGCAGTCTATTAATAAAACATCAGTACTCCCTGTCATTGAAGGGACAGCTGACAATAGTAGAATAAGGTGTAGATATGGTCTGTCTTTATATGAGATAAAAGGAGGCAAAGAAACTCTATAAATTACAATTACAATTCCCTTGTGAGATAGATTACAGCCAACATACACAAAAAATGATGTCAAATTTATCTAGATTACTTCCATATCTCTAGGCTCTCTTGTTCTTGCACTTGTACAAAAATAAACAGCAAAGTAATTAATTACAAATTAAGAATAAAATTAATGTGGGTTTAGAACGCCAAAGGCAGAGCTTCCAGGTGCAGAGGAAATGAGTGGGTAAGCACAAAGTTAGTGATGATTGTGTGTCACATAGCAATGCGTTACACATATTGTGTAGATATATTTATACTCAAGGTTGGGAACATATATTAAAAAAGCAAGTACAAGTGATGATGAAAACACATTTGCATAACTCCCTGTAAAATTAAATATTAAACAGCCAAGCAAGTACGTTTCCTGTGAAATTGACCATGCCTTCCCTCTACATATGTCAATTGATAACACATCTCTTATAGGTCTGCTTGAGAGAACAGATAAACCAGAAAGTTGAATATTCTTAAAAAACAGAGCTCAAAACTCCAGTATCCATGTAAACTAGAAATGGCTGTTCAGATATGTTAACCAAATGCTGCTGGGGGGTAGAAATGAGGGATCACAGTTTCTTTCTTCTCTTTGACTACACTGAGAGACTTCATTTTGTTCCCTCATGCTCTGTGAGTTATTGTTTGTATGCAAACATGTTGTGTGTAGAGAGAATTCAGAAAACAGGCTACATAATTTTAGTCTATTTTCATGTCTGTTTTTTCTTATATAATCCCCAAGGAATTTTCTTTTCATACTTAGCATCAGCAGGCACAATTTTAAGTATATGATGTACAAAATAAAGAAGTACTGTTTACTGTGCCTGCAGAAAGAAATAAAAACAGAGTATATTACATGTGTGCCTTCATAGCAATTCTGAGATACATTTATAGTGCGACCATGAGGATATTTGGGGACATGAGGTTTAACACAGGGAAACCCTAGAGTAACAACCTGTTAGTACCTAACACTTTTAATTGCAATAAGATGAAAGTGTCACTGTAGACCCAAGAAATTAACCATGGAATTTAAAATAATGAATACCTATTGTCCAAAAGCTCTTTCAGTGATGGTGATAAGGTGATTTCATACAACATTTCTTTCACTGGTTCTTAACTGCAGATGAATGTCCAGCTTCTCCACTTTCTTCCTCACCTCTTTCTTGTACAAGGCAATTGTAGGTGATCTTTGCTCCACAGTATAGAGATGAACACAAGTGACTATACGTAGGGACAAGTGTTAGAAAATGGACAAGTCAGCCTGAGACCTATATAGATATGTGAAAAGGAATGTATGCTTGCAACATAGAGACTCCACCAAAAAAATTTAGCCCTTGCTTAATATTATCCTAAATGTACATCTCTGCTCTCACCTCTATTTGAAGGGTTTAGAGTATTCCAGGAAGCTCGATTGCTCTGCCTCATTCAGAACATGTATCAGAAGACCAAATAATTAGACTTTTCTGGATTATTCAAAGCTAAACATGATTCAACTTGGCTGAAAAGCATCATAAGCCAGTGAGTTTTAGAAGGCAGAAAAAATGAACCTAGTCCACTAGCTCTTAGAGGGTGTGAAGGTACCCTCATATTTGCCAGCTCACTCCAGGCACATGAGTGTACAAGACAAAACAATGTAGGAGCATGTGTTCACTAGACTCACAAATTAAACTACATGACAGCACAAACCACCCAGAGCAAGCAAGAAGAAGCTAGTTTTTCTCCTGGTCCACTGCTATCAACAGGTTTTGGCTGCACTAGAGAACTCTTTTACACCAACACATAACAATGAGTCCTACAGCAAGGAAGAGTGGTCAGAGTTATTCTGATATAAACATTGATTATATGAAAACTACTGAAACATGTTTGTCTCCCTGTTACTCGTGACACAAAGCCCCTGAACCTAAAGGAATTGATTGGTTTTAGGGAGAAGAAATCCTGCCCTTAGCTAGGGTCATTTATGTCTTCTACCTTTGCTTCCTGATCTTCTTCTTTCAGCACTTCAAAACCTCATCCCTTGTAAGAGTGAAAGCTAACATATCCCAGTAAAACAGCTTTGCTCATCTAGCTCCTTGTTTCTGAGATCACTGAGTATCCTGGAATACTTGACATTTTAGAACCATGACAATCACAAGTGTCCAGAAACTTCTTAGAGGCTCAAGCTCATGAGTCCCATTATAGGAAGACTCATCTTGTAGCCCACCTCCTTCAGAAGTGCCCTCTTTCTTCTCAGACAACTCCCTTTGCCTTCTCCAAGACCATATATTTCCTGAGGATTTACACTAAGAGTAAAGCAAAGCTTCCTCATCACCTCTCTGTTCTCTCTCTGACATTCTCCTCCTCTTCTAAGTATTCACCTTCATGTGCCTGTATATCTGTGTGTAATCAGTAAATTTACCACACAAATGATCCCAAGAGTACTTGCTGTTGCCACAACAGGTGACATCACAAATGATTCCAGGCTTCTAAGGATAAGTCACAATATCCATGGAAGTGACTGAAGATGTCAAAGGGAAGTGTCATTGACTCCCTGGTAACTAGTTCTCCACTGAGGTCAATGGAAGACTTCCTAGCAAGGGCTGAGATATTCTTGGGACACAAGGGAAGCCTTTTATCATCTTCTCTTTCCAAAGTCAGCATCCTGTATATGATTCATTTAATATTTGTAACTATCTCTCATCTGGGCAACCAAGTGCTTACTTTCCAAAATGTATCCAGAAATATTTCTGTCCTTTCTCAAAAATCCCTATTCACCAATGTGAAGAATAAAACATTACTGAGAAATTAGGTCATGATAAGTGTGAACATAAAAACAACACTGCCTCCAGTATGGTGATCAGAAACACACCCAGGAAGTGCAGCTAGGGCTCATTACACTGTGGAATTTGATTCTGTAGGTACACACAATGTGGTTATGTGCCAAGCTGTTGAAAACTGCCCCAAGATGCCTCAGCTGATAATACACAATTAGTAAATACTGCTGTTTCTGGCAAAGTGTGATGAACTGTTTTCAGAGGGAACTGGAAGTGAACTCACCAAGAGAAAAGCCTTTAGCCTGAGTGTTGTGCAATTTCCCCTGCACCTAGGAGATTAAGAGAAGTAAGTTACAGGTCATTCTGAATTGTACAATGGGATTATTTAAGGAAAAATTAAGGCAGGGACAAAAATAAAAAGGAAAAGAATAAGAGTAAAATTAAAGTAAAAATCACTTTATGATTTGTAATATAATTGCATACATAATATGTAATTTTATATTATTATAACATACATTTCTATTATATATTATAATACATAGTACATAATTATAATATATTACCTACATATAATATATTACATACATTATATAGTATATTTTGTTATATAATTCATGTGAATTGTCACATCTAATAGTACATTCATTATATTAAAATAAATATAATTAAAATATTTTAATGTATTATATATTATACATTGTATTTCATGTATCATATTTACTATATCATATATAATATTGAATATATTATCCTTTTACATTATATATTTTATGACCAAGCCAGCTTAGTCTGTCAAGAGTGTCTTGAGGGATGGAGTGAAAATAAAAAAGAAATAGATAATTATACAGCATTAAACTATGACACCACCCTAAGCTGAAACATCTTTATTTATTTCCAGTCTTCTTTTATACCTTAATTATAGGAACACAGAAAGAATAGGGTCAGTTCTAGGTTAGAGACAAAGTAGTCAAAGAACAAACAATGCATAGAAATGTAGTCATTGAAAACAACAACGCATAGAAAAAGTAGTCAAAGAACAAACACGAAACAAGCAAAGTAGTCAAAAAACAAAGCACAGACAAAGTAGTCAAGTATCAAAGAAGGCATAAACAAAGTCCCCTGGTTACTCTCTCCAGGAGTTTATTAGGATGACCAAGATACAAGTAATACAACACATTCCTCCCCTATATTCATCTTGAATCTTGTGCTAGAATAATGTAAACATTCCTATCTGAGCCTACTCAATTGTCCTCCTAGACCCATGTAAGAATTCCTGCCAATATACTTGATGCAGCATCAAGGGTTCTTCACAATTATACACCATTATTTTATAATTTCATAAGATAGATGAAATGTAAATATTAGAGACAAACATAGAAATAATAGTTGGGATTAGGAAGAAAATTAGCATAAGGAAATGTCAAGAGAGGTAACAAGAAATTTAACCAAAGCACACTAGCACACCACACACACACACACACACACACACACACACACACACACACAAAGTGTGTGAGTTTCTGACAAAGTGTGATGAACTGTTTTGAGAGGGGACTGGAAGTGAACTCACCAAGTGAAAAGCCTTATTACTTATTCTAATTACTTTAAGAAAAATTTGGGAAAAAGTGGAATGTTTGATAAAATTGAAGACATTGTTTCCATGATTAGTGATAATAATTAAGATAAATATAGAAAAACATTGTGGAAAATACATAAATCATTTCTGATTTTGATTCAAATGAAGATAATTATAGAAAATTGTATTCAAAATACTAAAACTCTTCTTAGAAAAATGCTTAAAAAATTCAAGATAGACATAAAAATATCATGAGAAAATTAAAGATGAAAAGAAAAATTTAAGAATAAATTAACTATTTGCATAAAAAGTATTGCATAAAATAAAAATATTGTTTTAAAAATTAGTGATAAAAATTAAGATTAAATATAAAAAAAGTTAAAAAATATAAAATATTTGTGGAAAAAGTTGGTTACAATAAATAGAAAGTTAGTTGAAAATTACTCAAATATTGATACAGCTTGCAGAAAAATCCCTAAAGTATTCAAAATTGATTGACAAGGAAAATTCTTTATAAAACTGAAGATGACTTAAGAAAAAATAGGGAAATTTTTTAATAGTAGCATAAAATATATTTGATATAATTGAAGACATTGTTTAATTATTAGTGATAAAATATTAACATAAATCAGCCTATTTAAGGCCCAGGGATTAAAGAAACAAACAAAAATAACCCAATTAATGTTCCCAAGATGGAAGAAAGTAGGGTTGGCAACAATGGAGAGGTAGAAAACCAATTCTTGTACCAGTTCTCATCTCCTCTCCTCTCTCTCTCTCTCTCTTCTCAATGGCCTTCTCTGACTTTTTTCATGTTCTCTTTAACCATTGCTGCCTTGTCTCTTTAGAGGCAACATTATTCTTTAAGGACTGTACTCAGTCTAGAGCTGTACAATCTTAGCTATTGTAAGAAAGTAAATCAAGTCCAACAAAGTTCTTTGCAATTTTCGGAGCTCACTTCAGATAGTGAAACGAGGGATTTCTTCTGATTAGTGATGTCAATCTCTAGCTGTTTGGTGTCCTTCTCAATGGCTCATCAAAGGTCTGAGTAGTGAAAGTCTAGGGGCCAGGATCAGGATTAGAACTTCTAACAGCAAACATCTGTTGGGTTGTGTTAGCTGTGGAGGTGAGGTGGTGGTGGGATTGAGGCTCTTAGCAGCAGAAGCATGCACAGGATTTTTGACTGAGTTCCCTCCATGCAGGGCCTAGTGTATGCTGTGAGGCTCACACCCATGAGAAAATCTCAGTCTGAAGCTTTTGGATGGAGACACCCAGACAGGAAGGCTTGTGGGGATTGGCTGATCTCAGACTCTTGGGCTCCCAGGTGCCACTGGAAGCCCAAGAAGAGTTGACACTGGGGGCATGTGAGCTGGACCAGACCCCAGCTGAGAGGGGAAAAAGGGAGAGCTCTGGCAGTGCCCTGCAGGGTAAGACTCTTTGTCACTCACTGAGCAGAGTCGGTTGCTGGGTTACTGTCTAGGGTAGATTTCTTGAATTGGTGGCCTCCATAATGGAAATCTAGAAAGTCCTACGGGCAGGAGATTATGTTCATTGGCTCTATAGTTGAGGCCTTCTCCATGGTTCCTCACAGTAGGCCCCAGAAGACATGAGGAAGTTAATGGTTTTTAAAAAGGTTTTATGTCATGGTGGAAAGACAAAGGAATTTGGCAGCACCCCCCAGAAACTCAGGGAAGACCTGAGTTAAATAGAGAGTGGAGAAGAGAGTGGGGAGAGTCTGGGTAGGAATGCTAAATTGGCCATGCCATCTGGCCTTCAGGTATCTCATTAATTTGGAAATCTCTTCATGCTGAGGTCTCTACCTGTGCTGGGTGATGCAGATCATTTTAGGAGGGGTTGCATTGCTCTATGTGACTGAACAGCTCAGATCAATGGTGTGTCAGGAGCCCGGGGTCAGGATGCGTAGCCAAACACCTGCTGTTGTCCCATTAGGGTCCGGGGCTCGAGGACTGTGCCCAACAAGGAACCAAGCTATTCTTTCATGGTCCCACAATATTGTATAAGGATATATTAACTGACAGATACAATATACTGCTATATATGGAAAAATGTTATAAAACCTAAGAGATACACTAAAGTGCTGTATATGGGACAAGGTTATATTACCTGACATACACACTATACTGCTATATAAGGGATAATGTTAAATTACCTGACAGATATACTATAGTGCTATATATGGAACAAAGTTATATTACCTGATATATACACTATACTGATATATATGTGATAATGTTATATTACCTTACAAATACACTATACTTCTATATACAGAAAAATTCTATATTACCTTACAAATACACTATATTGCTATATATTCAAAAATGTTATATAAGCTAACAAATACACTATAGTGCTATATATGGGACAATATTATATTATCTGAGAGATACACTATACTGCTATATAATGATAAAGTTCTATTACCAGAAAGATACACTATACTGCTATATATGATAATATATAATAATGTTATATTATATGACAGATACACTATTTTGCTATATATGAGATAATGCTATATTGTCTGACAGGTACACTATACTGCTAAAATAATAACAAATACAGAAAAAGTTATGAAAAACCTGAAATTGTTTATTAAAAAAATTTAAAAAGCTGAGGTGACATGGAAATACGTCTCATGAAATTGAATGTGATATAAAAAAATCCTGATAAAATTGAATATTTGCATGAAAAAATGTTTGATAAAATTGAAGACATTGTTGAAAAAAATTAATGATAAAAATTAAGATAAATAGTGAAAATTTGATAAAAAGTACAAAACATATATGAAATAAACTTGATTAAAATGATGACAAAAATATAAATGATAATGTTGAAACATTTTTTAAAAAAATTTAAAAAATTGAAGATTGACAAAAAAAATTTCTTATGGAAATGAATGTGATTCAAATAAAATTTCTGATAGAAATGAATATTTTTATGAAAAAATGTTTGATAAAATTGAAGACATTGTTGAAAAACTAGTGATAAAATTGAGATACATAGTGAAAATTTGATGAAAAAATACAAAATATATATGAAAAAAGTTTGATTAAAATGATGTCAGATTAAAAAAGTATGTAAAATTTGAAATTTAAAAATCTCTTTAAAAATTGAAGATTGACAGGGAAATTTTTCTTATGAATTTTAAAGTGAATTAAAAAATTCTGATATAATTGAATATTTAAATTAAAAATAATAAATGTCGACATTGTTTAAAAAATCTAGTGATAAAAATTAAGATAGTGAAAATTTGATGTAAAATTACAAAAAAATATATGGAAAAATTTGAAATGGTGACAAATTCAAAAGTAAAGTATGAAAATGTGATGTCACACAGGTAATGTCATAGCCACTATGTTATTCTAGTGATGTCACATATGTGGTATCACACCCATAATATCATACTTCATCAATGCACAAGATTTATTCATGATTGAGACAGATCATTATACAGGTCAAAAAATAAAATAATAATTAAAAAAATAATAATAATTATTATTAATAATAATAATAATAATAATACCTGTAGCTAATAGATTATTGATCACAGATACTGATCATTGATGGCAGATGCTGAATCAGGATTAATGTTATTCATTTATTCATTTATTTATTTAATATTTATCCATTTATTTTCTGAATAAATCAAAGCAATCAAATTCAATCAGTTTGAATGAGAAGTCACATGAGAATATGGTCATATATGAACACCCAACTTATAGATGCCATCCTATGGTTGAAGCTTATTATATTATCATCCGAAAATGGGTGACGGCCAAGAAGAAATTCAATGTATCCTTATTTATTATTAAATAATAAAATATATATAATATATTACAATAACATTAATATTAGTATATAATATACAAATGCATAAAAATATTATACAATATAATATAATAGGATAAATTTAATGTATGTTTATTTATTTTTAGATATTTTATTAATGTTTCATTTACATTTACATTTCAGAAAAAAGTAAAATTGGAAAATAGGTAACAGCAATGATGAAATGCAATATATCACTATTTATTATTAGATAATACAGTATATAAATATATCATAGAAATATATAAATATTATATATTAATATATACTAATAACGTTTGAAATGTAAATAAGTAAAATATAAAATAAAAATATCCAGTAAAAGTATTCAACTAAAAATATCTTATTAAAATATCCAATTAAAGATATCCAATAAAAATTATCTAAAATATAGAAAGATCCAATAAAAATATCCAATAAAAAATATCCATTAATAAATATATCCGTTAAAAATCCAATATAAAATATTTAGTAAAACATATCCAATATGTCTAACAAAAAATAATTAAATATTTAAAAAAATATTATAATATAGTCTCTTACGCTAACAGGATGAAAATAAATGTAAATAAATAAATTATCCCTTAACTTTTTTGAAATTTGCTAAGAAATAGAAGAGCAAATGATTGTGCTCCAAAAGGTGGAATTCAAATTGCATAAGACATAATCACTTTTAAAATTTATATAATTTGATATAATTTGTATAATTTATATAATTTACTTAGTTTATATAATTTATGTGAGTAATATAATTTACCTATTTTATATAAGTTATACAATTTATCGAATTCATAGACTTTACATGTTTTACAAAATTTATAGAATTTCCATAATTTTTGATAATTTTTATAATTTGCATAAATTTATGTTTACATTATTTCATGTAAATTACAAAATTTATGTAATTTATATAACTCATATAATGTATATAATTTTATATAATTTGTATACTTTATACAATATTCAGTTACATAGAGGCTTAAATACATTCGGGGCCACCTTTGACATCTAATAATATTGATGTGTTGTTTAAAGTCATATTTATTTTATATTTATATTATATATTTCAGTATATATTTATTATATTCATTATAATCCTATTTATATTATCTTTATATAATATACTTGTATTTATATTGTATATTTACATTATCATCATATTTACATTATCATGTTTATGCTATCATTAGTAATTGAAGAAAAGACTCCTGGCACTTCTTTCTTCTGTAATTCTGCCCAAATTAGAAACTTCTATGTATATTTTTTTTACATTAGATGTATATATAATGTATAATATATATATAAAATGTTAAAAAATATATTGTATTTATAATATATAATAAAAATAATAAATAAATTAAATAAATATATTATATTTTACATTTTTAATAAATATTATGAATACATAAATTAAATATATCATATATATATTTATATAATAAACATAATGAATAAATAAACATATGAGGAAATATATATATTATATATAATAAATAAATATACATGTATTAATAATATATTTTATATAATGATTATGATGAATATAATAAGTATATTATAAATTACATGTAAAAAATAGATTGTATATATTGTATATATAGAAAATATAATATATATATATTATCAATAATAAACATAATAAATCAACATATAACTAAATATATATATGTTTATATATATTATGATAGCATTTTATATAATGTAATAATGATACACTATTATATATATTATAATAAATATATAAAATAAATAAAAAAGTATATTATACATATCCAATAAAAAATAATACAATAAAAATATAATATATTAACATAGTACATATATATGATAAATAGAATAAAATATATACATATTTTATTATCATATATATATATATATTTATATATATATATATCGTATATATAGAGAGAGAGAGTGTGTGTGTGTGTCATGAATAGTTTTAAGTAAACATGTGTGAAATCCACTTTGTGACATATTCATGATGTGGTAAAGGAATTCCTCTTTTTCCATCAAACTGTTGATTATCAAAAAATAAATTCTAGGCCCCTCTTCTGGATCTGAGGCCTGGCAAAGACCCATGCCTGGTCTGCTCCTGTGTGAACACCAGACCCCGAGACATACTAGAGAGACCACTGAACCGAGAGTGGCAGGTAAAAACACTCATACACTGCCCTACGCCTACCAAAGAGCCATAGCTGTGTACAAGGATCACTCAGGTTCAAGTGCACACCAAACCCCGCCCCTGCAGAATACCACTCCTCTTCCACCCTTGCCCGGATTGGTGGCCTGGAGCAGACCCCTGCCTGGTCTGCTCCTGTGTGGACACCATATCCCTAGACATCCTAGAGAAACCACTGAACCCAGAGTGTCAGAGGAACAATTGAACTCAGAGCGACAGACAACATACCCCAAACATCCTAGAGAAACCACTGCACTCAGTACAGTGGACACCTTATCCTGAGACATCCTAGAGAAGACACTGCACTCACAATAGCGGACACCTAGCTGGTCTGCTACCATGGAGACACCATGTCCTGTGTCATCCTAGAGAAACCACTGTACTTAAAGCAGTTGGAGCTCAGGATTAAAAAATCACAGAGACATCTGGAGCCTGAGGAGTTCAGACACAAGCAAGATAACTGAGAAGGCAGGCTCCAGTCAGAGACAATGAGTGCAGGTAGCACTAGAGTTAACCAGATGGCAAAAATCAAGTGCAAGAATGTAAGCAACAGGATCCAAAGTTTTACATGGCATCATCAGAACCCAGTTCTCCCATTATAACAAACCCTGAACACCCCATCACACCGGAAAAGCAGGATTCAAAATTAAAATCACTTCTCATGATGATAATAGAGAACTTTAAGAAGGAGATAAATAACACACTCTAAGAATTTAAGGAGAACAAAGGTAGACAGAAAGAAGCTCTTAAAGAGGAAATGCAAAAAGTCCTTAAAGAATTACAAGAAAACACAAGCAAACAGGTGAAGGAATTAAACAAAATCATCAAGGATTTTAAAATGCAAGTAGAAACAATAAGGAAGTCACAAAGGGAGACTACCCTGGAGATAGAAAACCTAGGAAACAGATCACGAGGCATAGACACAAGAATCACCAACAGAATACAAGAGATAGAAGAGAGAATCTCATGTACACAAGATAACATGGAAAACACTGACACCACTGTCAAAGAAAATGCAAAATAAAAAAGCTACTAACCCAAAACATCCAAGAAATCTAGGACACAATGAGAAGGCCAAACCTAAGGATAATAGGTATAGAAGAGGGTAAAGACTCCCAAATTAAAGGACCAGTAAATATCTTCAAAAAAATTATAGAGGAAAACTTTCCTAACTTACAGAAAGAGATGTCCATAAAGATAAAAGAAGCCTACAGAGCTCCAAATAGTTTAGACCAGAAAAGAAATACCTCCTGCCACATAATAATCAAAACATCAAATGTACAAAACAAAGAAAAAAATCTAAAAGCAGTAAGGGAAAAAAGTAAAGTAACATATAAAGGAAGATCTATATGAATTAAGCCAGACTTCTCACCAGAGACTATAAAAACCAAGAAGATCCTGGACAGATATCATACAGGCCCTAAGAGAACACAAATGCCAAGTCAGACTACTATACCCAGCAAAACTCTCAATCAATACTGATGGAGAAACCAAGATATTCCATGACAAAACCAAATTTACACAATATCTTCCCACAAATCCAGCACTTAAATGGATAATGGATAGGAAACTACAACACAAGGAGGGAAACTACAACCTAGTAAAAGCAAAAAAGTAATCTTCCAACAACCCCAAAAGAAGATAGATACACATGCATAATTCTACCTCCAATAACAAAAATAACAGGAAGCAACTTTATTTTTCCTTAATACCACTTAATAACAATGGACTAAATTCTCCAATAAAAAGACAGATGATCAGACTGGATACATAAACACAATCCAACATTTTGCTGCATACAGGAAATGCACCTTTGTTAAAAAGACAGACACTACCTCATAATAGAAGAATAGAAAACAATCTTCCAAGCAAATGGTCCCAAGAAACAAGCTGAAGTAGCAATTTTAATATCAAATAAAATCAATTTTCAACCAAAAGTAATCAAAAAAGTTATGGAAGGACACTTCATACTCATCAAAGAAAAATATGTACCAAAAAAGAATTCTCAATTCTGAACATCTATCACCCAAATGCAAGGGCACCCACATACATAAAAGAAACCTTACTAAAGGTTAAAGCATACATGGTACCTCACACATTAATAGTGGGAGATTTCAACACCCCACTCTCAGCAATAGACAGATCATGGAAAAAAACCTAAACTGAGACACAATGAAACTAACAGAAGTTATGAACCAATTGAACTTAACTGATATCTATAGAACATTTCATCCTAAAGCAAAAGAATATAATTTTTTCTCAACACCTCATGGTATCTTCTCCAAAATAGACCATATAATTGGTCACAAAACAGGTCTCAACAGATACACAAAGATTGAAATAATCCCTTGTCCCCTGTCAGACCACTATGGACTAAGGCTGGTCGCTAATAATGACAAAAAACAATGAACAGCCCAGATACACGTGGAAGCTTAACAATGCTCTACTCAATGATGACTTGATCAAGGTAGAAATAAAGAAAGAAATTAAAAACTTTTTAGAATTAAATGAAAATGGGACTCCATGAAAGCAGTACTAAGAGGTAAACTCATAGCTCTAAGTGTCTACAAAAAGAAACTGGAAAAAACATACACTAACAACTTGACAGCACACCTAAAAGCGTTAGAACAAAAAAAAGCAAATATACACAAGAGGAGTAGATGGCAGGAAATAATCAAACTCAGAGCTGAAATCAACCAAGTAGAAACAATCAGAACTATACAAAATATCAACAAAACCAGTAGCTGTTTTTTTTAGAAAATCAACAAGATAGATAAACCCTTAGCCAGACTAATCAGAGGGCACAGAGACAGTATCCAAATTAATAAAATCAGAAATGAAAAAGGAGACATAACAAAAACTGAAGAAATTTTTAAAAATCATCAGCTCCTACTATAAAGGCCTATACTGAACAAAATTGGAAAATCTGGATGAAATGGACAATTTTCTACCAGGTACCAAAGTAAAATGATGAGGAGATAAACCATCTAAACAGCCCTATAACCCCTAAAGAAATAATAGCAGTCATTAAAAGTCTACCCACTAAAAAATGTCCAGGACCAGACGGTTTTAGTGCAGAATTCTATCAAACCTTCAAGGAAGAACTAATACCAAGTCTCTTCAAACTATTCTACAAAATAGAAACAGAAGGAACACCACACAATTTGTTCTATGAAGCTACAATTATGCTCATACCTAAACCTTACAAAGACACAACAAAGAAAGAGAACTACAGACCAATCTCTCTTATGAATATTGATGCAAAAATATTCAATAAAATACTCACAAACCGAATCCAAGAACACATCAAAACAATCATCCATCATGATCAAGTAAGCTTTATCCCAGGAATGCAGGGATTGTTCAATATTCAAAAATCCATCAATGTAATCCACTACTTAAATATACTCAAAGAAAAAAAAACCACATGATCATCAAACTAGATGCCGAGAAAGCATTTAACAAAATACAACATCCCTTCATGTTAAAAGTCTTGAAAAGATCAGGAATTCAAGGCACATACCTAAACATAGTAAAAGTAATATACAGCAAGCCAGTAGCCAACATTAAACTAAATGGAAAGAAACTTGAAGCAATACCACTAAGATCAGGGACTAGACAAGGCTGTCCACTCTCACCCTACCTGTTCAATATAGTACTGGAAGTCCTAGATAGAACTATTATACAACAAATGGAAGTCAAAGGGATACAAATAGGAAAGAAAGAAGTCAAACTTTCACTATGTGCAGATTATATGATAGTTTACTTAAGTGACCCTAAAACTTCCACCAGAGAACTCTTAAACATAATAAACAACTTCAGCAAAGTGGTTGGATACAAAATCAACTCAAACAAATCAGTAGCCTTCCTCTACTCAAAAGATAAGCAGAGTCAAAAAGAAATTAGAGAAATGACATCCTTCACAATAGTCATAAATAATAAAATATCTTGGAGTGAATCTAACCAAGCAAGTGAAAGATATGTATGAAAAGCACTTCAAGTCTCTAATGAAAGAAATCAAAGAAGATCTCAGAAGATGAAAAGACCTCCCATGCTCATAGATTTGCAGGATTAACTTAGTAAAAATCACCATCTTGCCAAAAGCAATCTACAGGTTCAATGCATTCCCCATCAAAATTCCAAATCAATTTTTCATAGAGATAGGAAGAGCAATTTGCAAATTTATTTGGAATAACAAAAAAACCCAGGATAGTGAGAACTATTGTCAACAATAAAAGAACTTCTGGGGGAATCACCATCTCTGACCTCAAACAGTACTACAGATCAGTGGTGATTAAAAACTGCATGGTATTGGTACAAATACAGGCAGGAAGATTAACAGAATAGAATTGAAGGTCCAGAAATGAACCCACACACCTACGGTTATTTGATCTTTGACAAAGGAACTAAAACCATCCAGTGGAAAAAGAACAGCATTTCCAACAATTGGTGCTAGATCAACTGGAGATGAGCATGCAGAAGAATGCAAATCAATCCATTCTTATCCCTTTGTACAAAGCTTCAAGTTCAAGTGGATAAAGGATCTTTACATAAAACCAGATACACTGAAACTAATAGAAGAGAAGTTTGGGAAGACCCTCGAATACTTAGGCACAGTGGAAAAGTTCCTGAACAGAACACCAATGGCTTCTGCTCTAAGGTCAAGAATTAACAAATGGGACCTCATAAAATTGCAAAGCTCCTGTAAGGCAAAAGACACTGTCAATAAGACAACACAGCAAACCAACAGTTTGGGAAAAGATCATTACCAATCCTATATCTGATACATGGCTAATATTCAATATATAAAAAGAACTCAATAAACCAATTAACCCTATTTAAAAAATGTGGTACAGAGCTAAACAATGAATTCTCAACTGAAGAAATTTGAATGGCTGAGAAGCACCTTAGGAAATGCTCAACATCCTTACTCATCCGAAGATGCAAATGAAAACAACCCTGAGATACCACCTCACACCTGTCACAATGCTGAAGATAAAAAAAACATTCAAGTGATGGTAGATGGTGATGAGGATGCGGAGAAAGAGGAACACTCTTTCATTGTTAATGGGGATGCAAGCTGGTACAATCACTCTGGAAATCAGTTTGGCAGTTCCTCAGAAAATTAAACATAGCACTACCTGAGGACCCAGATATACCACTCCTGGGCATATACCCAGAAAATGCTCCAACATATAACAAGGACATATGCTCCACTATGTTTATAGCACCCTTATTTATAATAGCCATAAGATGGAAAGATCCCAGATGTCCTTCTACAGAGGAATGGATATATAAAATGTGGTACATTTACACAATAGAGTATTACTCAGCTATTAAAAATAATAAATTGGAGAAATTCTTAGGTAAATGGATGAAACTAGGTAATATCATTCTGAGTGAGGTAACCCAATCACAAAAGAACACACATGGTATTTGCTCACTGATAAGTGGATATTAGCCCAAAAGGTTGAAATAGCCAAGATTCAATTAACAGACCACATGAAGCTCATGAAGAAGAAGACCAAGTGTGGATGCCTTGGTCCTACTTGGAAAGAGTGACAGAATGCTCAAAGGAGCAAATATGGCAACAAAGTGTGGGACAGAAGATCAAGAAGAGGTAGTATGGAGACCACTCTATCTTGGTACCCGTCCCATGTGCAGTCACCAAAGATAGATGCCGATATGGTTGTCAGGAAGTACATGCAAACAGGAGGCTGATGTAGCTGTCTCCTCAGAGGTCTGCCAGAGCCTGACATATCCAGAGATGGATGCTTGCAGCTACCCATTGATCTGATCAAGGGTTCCCAATGGAGAAGCTAGAGTATTGAAGGAGCTAAAAGGGTTTGTGGGCCCAAGAGGAGAGCAACAGTGCCAACCAACCAGTGCTCCCCAGGGTCTAAGCCACCAGCCAGGGAGCACCAAGAAAGGCACCCATGTCTTCATATACTTAGGGGAGGATGACCTTGTCAGGCATGGGTGGGAAAGGAGATCCTTGATCCCATGAAGGCTGAACACCAGGCGGTGAGGAATTCGAGGGTGGAGAGGGGAGAAGGGAGTTGGGGGTAGGTGGGGGCACACCCTTGTGGAGGCAGGAGGGGGGATGGGATATGGGGTTCCTGGGTGATGGGGAGAATGGAGTGAGGGGATAAAATCTGAAATGTAAACATATTATCCAATAAAAAATAAGAAAATAGAGATAGCACCTCATATCTTATCAGACATCCATGGGTTAAAGCTAAATTTCAATCACAAGCTTATACACTCAGGAAACTGAGCAACTCTGTACTCAATGATTTCTTGGTCAAGGAAGAAATAAGGAAAGAAACTAACATACATAACCACCATGTCCAAACTTGAGTTGCAGCTTGTTGTGGCACATCAATAGCTTCCCCGACTTCCCCATCCCAGGTATGCTGTTCAGGGTTATCTTGCTCCTCTTGAAAAACTAGGACTCCTTACAAGCTTTCATCTGCCTCCTTGCCAGTCACCTGAAGTCCACACATGGCGCCAAGATCACAGGTCTTAGACTCCATGGGCTTTCTGTTGGGCCTTCCCTATCTCAGGAACTGGACGTGGTCTGTATGCTCAGACCTGGAGCTCGGGAAGCTGCCAGGCCCCACTATTTGAGCCTCCTATGCTCTGGAGTATGTGAAGGCTGAGCTGGAAATCCAGAAAGATGCCTAGAACTCGAGCAGAAACTGGTTGTTGTGAATAATCTTCTGACCACTGGAGGAACCATATTGCTGTCTGTGAACTGCTGAACTAGCTATTGGCTGAGGTGGTAGAGTGTGTGAGCCTGGTGGAGCTGACCTCCCTGAAGGGCATGGAGAAACTAGGACCTATACTATTCGTCTCTCCTGCAGTATGAGTGAGGAGTGGCAGGGTACTTACATCCTTTAGTAACTGACTGCATGGTGATTCCACCCCGGACACCTAAGTGACCTTTGTGAGCTATCAGCTGCCCTTTTGTCAATGCATCACCCATTTCATTGGTCAGCTGATCGCCATGTCTATGGAACACCTGGATCCATGCATTTTATACACGTGCCACGCCTTGGAGTAGCACAGAGCTGTACTACTGAAAATCAATAAATGAATGTGATACACAAAAATAAACAAAGAAAAAGAAGAAAGAAAAGAAAAGGAGAGAGAGAGGGGGGGAGGAGAGGAGAGGAGAGGAGAGGAGAGGAGAGGAGAGGAGAGGAGAGGAGAGGAGAGGAAAGGGGAAAGAGGAAAGAAAGAAGAAAGAGAGAAAAGAGGACAGAGAAAAAGGAGAAAAGGGAGGAGAAAAAGAAAAAAGGAAAAAAAGGAAAAAAAGAAAAAAGAAGGAAAAAAGAGAAAAAGGGAAAAAGGACAAAAAGATAAAAAGGAAAAAAGGAAAGGAGAAGAGGGGAAGGAAGGGAAGGGAAGGGAAGGGAAGGGAAGGGAAGGGAAGGGAAGGAGCTAAAGACTTTCTAGAATTAAATGAAAATGAAGGCACAACATACCCAAACTTATGGGACACAATGAAAGCCGGGCAAAGATGAAAATTCATGGCACTGAGTACTGAGTACCTTCATAAAGAAATTAGAATGTTCTCATACTAGAAACTTAACAGCACACAAGAAAGCTTGAGGAAAAAGAAAGAAAGAAGAAGCAAACATATCATGTGCATGGCAGGAAATAAAACTGTGCTGAAATCAACCATTATCAATGAAGAGAATAACACAATAACTCAACAAAACTAAAAGGTGGTTTATTGCAAAAATCAGTAAGCTAGACAAACCCTTAGCCAACCTAACTAAAAGACATAGTATCTGTTGGTGCCAAGTGTCTTGAAGGAGCTGTTTGACAAAGTTTCCATGCTTGGACAACCTGGACTGATCATTCACAGCCCTTTGTGGATATTTGCTTCACACCTTTTGCTATTCTTCTGTTTCTATTAATTGCCTCTCTGAAACTAGAATTGGGGTAACAAAAAGCTAGAGTAAACACGAATGAAATTTCTGAAAGTTCTCTGGAAAAACCAGTTATGCAGAAAACTGAGTCTTCCCTAAGAACTTATTACTTAAATATTTAGATCATTAATAAGTATTTTTAGTAAAAATGAGATAGAAGATTTGAGAATAATTTTTAAAGAATAAAAATTTAGGAGAATCTTAGAGACTGACAAGCCGTAATCGAATGCTAGGATTTTAGTATTCAACTATAGAAACAAGAATCTTACATGAACAGGAAGAGATTTTGATCATGCAAGTTTATGACAAGCCTTGGTACCTTCCTGGAGGAAAAAGTCAGCAGGTTTAGGAACCCTGATGTTCTTACTGTTCTTTACAGCATTGTAATAAATATAGGAATGGTAATAAAACATGGGTTCAAGACAGAGACACAGAGCACCCTGGCTCAGTGAACTGTCTGCCTTTAAACAGACTTGTCAGACTAGAACTTTACTGATAGACTGTCCTTGCTTAAGCAAAAGGCTGAACATTATTTTAAGAGTCAGAAAAAAGGACAGTGGTCTTATGCCAAATATAATAGCAATATAGAGAAAGAAAAGGAAGAATTAAATAAGGGTTAAAGGTTGAATTTTGTAGAAAGCCAAGTTTGATATAACAGGTAGTGAAAATAACTTTCGATCTATTAATTCTGTGCCAAACTGAAACAAAATCAAATTAAAGTAGAGTCATCTTGTCTAACATTTCTGTAACGTCATCAATCTTAAGGAAGAATATAATGAATTTAAAGAAAACTGATTTTATCATAATGTTAACTTTTAGTTCTTATAAAATGTGTTTGCTCGCTTTGCTCCTGTTTCAATATTCTTGTGTAGTCAAGGAAGACTTTAGAAGAAAATGCATTTTGAAAAGCTGTGTAATCAATGAATAAAATTGCTGAGAAAAATAATTTTATGTATAAATAAAGCCTGAAAGAGACAAAAGATGTCAGAGTAAAAGCCATTTCAAGATATGCTTTCTCTCAGGCCTCTCTATCATTCATGAGGTGAATACTTCCTTCGAATAATCCTTCCTTGCCTTCACAGCTCTTTTCCAGACCCTGCTCTCAGACAAGGCTGTTTACAACAGACAATCAGAAAAATATCAAAGAGTGATTAGGTCCACAAAAGTCTTTGCTCCACAAAATTGGAAAATCTAAAGGAAATAGATGATTTCCTAGACAGATACCACATACCAAGCTTAAATCAAGGTCAAGTAATCTATTTAACTAGTCCTATAACCCTTAAGGAAATAGAAGCAAAAGTCTCACATCCAAAAAAAAAAAGTCCAGGTTGGCAGGCCATCTTGGCAGCCAGGACCATGGGGCTCCCATTGTCAATCACTTGATCCGGGGTGGCCAGTGAGCAGCTGACCTGTGCATCTCAGCAGCCTGCCACCTTTAACTTCAGAGAGAGGGGAGATCTCAGTTGCTAAATTTTAAGAACTGCCTTCCTAGAAAAGTCATATGATGTCAGTGAGGTCTTGACTGAACACATGCGTCCATGAGGACATTCTATTCTTGGAGTTCTTAGGGCTAACTGTTTCCATAGGCTGGGACTACAATTTGGAATTTTGTTGACCTTAGAGCAATCGTGACTCGCATTTTGGATTGTGGTTCTGTGAGGTTTCATTTGTGGTCTTAAAGAACTGTGTTCTGGCAGAATACTGATAATTTTGGTATCGTTCTACTGGGTGGAAACAAGTCCGCTGTAGGAAGAAATTATTCAAAAAAAGAATTTCAGTTTGTGGTCTCTTAGAAATGGAAATTGCTGAGTGGTCCAACAGAGATTTTGTTAGGGTTTTTTTTTCTCCCTCAAGATGAGACTAGACTGGTTAGGTTTTGCTTTTTAAATTTAATTTAATTTATTTTTGCATTTACATTACAAAATGTACTGGTATATTTGTTGTAAGACCAAACTAGTTAGATTTCCTTTTTTATGGATTATGAAGTTTTGAGAAAGTATTTCTTTTTGAAATAGTAGCCAAGACTAATAGGATTGTTTTCTTACTCAACATACTACTTCCATTTTTAGAGTTGAGTACCTGACCCCTCCCAATAAACCGTTGCTGAAAATAGAGATGTGCCCAGGAGTGTGTCCAAATGAATAATGGGCCATCTGGTGTTCTTCCATTCTTCCCCCTTTTGGGCCCACTAGGCAATACAGCCTGCTGATGTTCAAAAATTTAAAACAACCAATCATGTGTAAAAATCTCCTACTTCCCCCAACCCTTGCCTATAAAAGTCCTAATCTTCAAAGCCTCCAGGTCAGTCCCTCTTATCTCCTATGTGAGATATGGAGATATGGGCTGGCCCAGAGCTCTGATATTAAATTGCCTCATGTGTTTACAACAAGCTGGTCTCTTGTGAGTTTTTGGGTGGGCACTGTCCTGAGACCTGAGTAAGAATCCCCCTTTGAGTTTTTTTTTCACTGAATGTCAACTCAGAATTTGAGTTAAACATGTAACCAGACTTCTGAGCTGTAAAGCAGCATCCACAAATGACTAGAATTAAAATAAAAATTGATTATTGCTGTCTTTAAAAAAAATTTTATTCAAACAAGGTTGATGGCCAGAAAAAAAAATGTAATAGTGACAAACAAAATGAAAATGCAACACAGAGGGGGTTAAAAGACAATTTTCTATTTACTTCAGATTAATAGTCCCTGGCTAAGAAGATACTATGCATGTCTACTTATACCTTTCACTGTATTCAGAGTGCCTGTTTTTATATACACTAGTCCCAAAGAGAGCATAGTTACCTTTGGTAAATTAAAGTAGGTTTATCTATTTCCACTTAGAAATTCACATTCAATAAAAGGAAGCTTTTATTTAATTAATAATTTAGCTGCAATAGGAATACAGTGCTTTCAAATCATTTTGTGAGCTCTTGTACTTTGCTCTCTTGTGGTCTTTAACTGAAAACAAACCATTAGCACCAACTGAGATACAAATGCTACCTCTAAGCCAGGTATGGTAGAACACCTCTGTAATTCCAGCACTCAGGAGGATTTTGAATAGAGGCTAGCTTGGGTTATAAAACAGATATGGCATGAGTCCATATGGTTGAGACTTGTATTAAAATCAAACCCTGCTGTGATTGTGTATTCTGGTCTCACTAAAAACTTACTGAACTGCAGAAATGACTTCCATCAGTAAATTAGTTGCTCTGCAGTACTGAGAACCTGGGTTGAAGCCCCATCACTTTTATAAAGTTTGGTCCAGCTATATGCACTTATTATCGTCGGTTGTGAAGGTGCAGATATGTGGATCCCCAGTGCTCACTAGTCACTCAGCCAAGCTAAATCTGTAAGCCCCAGATTCAGTTAGAGACCCTGTCTCAAAAAATGAAGCAGAGAGAAAATATTAGCATCGACTTCTGTCCTCCACTTGTGTACTCACAACACACCAGAATACAGCCAGGCAACCTGACTTTCCAGTAGCACCCAAGAAGTACAATCTGTATCCCTTTTCTAAATCTAATCTTTAGAAGGCTAGAAAAACCAAAAGCTCTTTGGTAGTAAAACTGATAAAAACTAATGAGATAAGTGAGGTGTATCCTATGTATCTTATTGAAGCAACATTAATAAATTTGATTGCTGCGTGCTGTTCTTGGCCACTGGCATGAGGGGTTTTCTATACTGGTTTGTGCACTTTATAATTTTTTTCTTTGTTTTGCTACTACTGGAAAATGAATCCACAGTATCATGCCAGAGCTGGGCAAGTACTTTACCACCCACCTACTTTCCCAGATCTCTCTTTTATTTTTATTTTTTTAAATTTGAGACATCGTTTTACAAAGTTGCTGTGCATTGCCTTGAACTCACTGTGTAGAGATCAACCTAGAATTGGTGTATTCATGCCTCAGTCTCCTGAGTTGCTGAGGGCCAGCCTCAGTCAAGGACTAGGCATACCTGCTAGGTAAATAAGAAAACATCTGAGTACTCCGGGGAGACCAGCTCTTTTCAGGGATCTATCCCATATGCAATCACCAAACCCAGACACTATTGCTGATGCCAAGAAGTGCTTGCTGACAGCAGCCTGGTATAGCTTTTCCCCTGAGAGGCTCTGCCAGCACATGAACAATACAGATGTGGATGCTTGCAGCCAACCACTGAACTGAGCCTGGGGACCCCAATGGAGAAGTTAAGGGAAAAACTGAAGGAGCTGAAGGAATTTGTAACCCATAGGAAGAACAACAGTATGAACCAACCAGACCTCTCAGATCTCCCAGGGACTAACACACCAACCAAAGAATACACATAGAGGGACCCATGACTTCAGCTGCATATGTAACAGAGGATGGCCGTGTCTGGAGCCATTGGGCCTGTGGAGGCTCAATGCCCCAGCCAATGAGAATGTTAAAGTGGTGAGGTAAGAGTGGGTGGGTGGGTGTGGGAGCACCTTCATCGAAGCAGGGAGAAGAGTAGTGTAGGAGGTTTCCAGAGGGAACAGTGTGAAGGGGGATAACATTTGAAATGTAAATAAAATAACCAATAAAAAAGTTTTAAAAATTAATAAAACACATGAATTGAGGAAACTGACCAGCTTGTTCATGCCATGAGAGCTTTCTGAACTCAGGAGTCAGAATGTTTATATAGACTTGACTCTGCCCCAAACTTTTATTGAGATCACAAAAGGAAGTTGGGTTACAATGCTCATGGGGAGTAGGAAGTGGGGAGTGGGGAGTGGGGAGTGGGGA
>JADRCG010000134.1:0-10724 GCA_019844195.1 Rhabdomys dilectus | reverse complement strand
AAAAGCATAGCATAATCCAGGGCACAAACAGCTGCATAAGCACAATGCCTATATCAGGCAGGAGGTGCATAAAGAAGAGCAGAGAGAATGAGAAGGCAGACAAAAGTGAAATGAGAAAGACAAGCATTGGTTATGAGTAAGACTTCTGTTGAGAGCCAGGCCATTGCCATCGATGAAGCAGAAGTATCCTAACAGGTCTTGATGTTAGGGGAGCCTGACTGAATAGAGAGAGATTAGTTAAGCTCTTTGGGTGTAACAGAGCTGTAGTGTACAATCTGCTTTTTGGTTCTCACAGAATATAATGAACAAAAACAGGGAGTGTTGACTCTGTTTGTGTGTAACTTTTGTGGTCACCACAGCCAGCATAGTAACAACATACAAAAGTCCAGAAAGTAGCTTTGTTCATCATGAGTGAGTAGCTGGTGCTGGTTCAGACTTCAGGAGTGTGACCCCCAACCTAAGGAGTTCAGTGTCAGGCATAAATGAGGACAGCACAATCTAGTGAGAGCTTTCTTAGCAACAGTCAGTTCAACTCTGAAGGCAAAATAAAGTATGAATACTCAATCACCTTAAGGGAACACTAAGTAAATAAAGACCAGACTGGAAAGAATTTGAAATTCTTTTTAAGTACATTGCTAAAATAAAGTATATTCATTCCATTGAGTACCTTCCATAAAAGTGGGTTTTATAGATTGAATGCAGATGACACCTTGCATGAACACATATTCTATAAATTAAGTGAGAAAAAAATCTCACAACAAGTGTCTGCACAGCAGGTTTGGGAGAGGGGAGATCTGGCTATGGTCTCAGCCAAATAGATAGCACAAAGGTCACAAAGCTGGTAGCCATGTCTGTTCCAGCGGTGCAGGGTGGTGTCACAGGTCAGGCATGCATTTCTTTGAAAGAACAACCCAGTGTGTTTAATATACCAGGTTGCCCTAGTGCTTACTTGTGAGCAAAAAGACCTCTTTGTCTTCTTCTTCTGTGTTTGATGGTAAACTCAGTTGTAAAAATAATGAATTTGACAGTGGTGCCTTCAGTACTACATCAGTAGAAACTCTTGTTTTTTTACACTGTCTGAGACCTGGCTGTCACAAGTTTGCACAGATGGGAAGTTATTACCAGGATGTGTGTGTGTGTAATCAGTGTATCAACAGGTTGGCTCAACAACTGACTCAGCTCCTTCAGTATATCAGCACTAAATCACTCGTGCTGCCCTTTGTGGGGAAATTAACACCATATCTCCAAGAATTATGGTGTATACACATACCATAGATAACACTCATTCACTTACTGTGTTGTGTTTTGTCCAGGACTTGGGGCACACATCACTTATTCAAATAGAGCAGTTAAGTTTTATTATAGAGATTTTTATAACTCACATCAAATCTCAGTCTTATTTGGTAGTGAGTAATATAGTTCCTTGGAAGCAGTCAATCATTTCTCATTCTTTTTTCTTTCTGGAGCTACTCTCATCAAAGACTTAAGGGCAGTGCTTAAGGGACATTTCCATTTTTAGTACCATGCTGTGGCCACTCAGCACATAGCTGTTCTTAGAAAAATCTCTTAAGTTATATGTGTAAAATAGTTTTATAATAGGACACATGGACCATGAATATTTCTTCTCAGTTCCCAAAGCAGTCTGTCAATTTCTACAGTGTCATTTGGCATTCGTGAGATTCTAGAAAATGTTTCTACTTGCAAATAAGAAAATTACAAAGATACCTATGAACATGAACATGGCAAGTCACTTTTCCTAAACTATGTACTATTTGAAGATAGTTTTGAATTTTGTGTAAAATTAGTCTCTTTGTTTTCACCAATATTTTATGTATTCACTTTTCATCTCAATTAAAGTTTTACTTTCTCCCATCTCCTTTCAGCCCTTACTAATCCATCCCCCCCATTACCGCTGCCTTTTTCTCAGAGAAGGAGAAGCTGCCTTGGATATCACTCTGTCCTGAGACATCTAGTCCCAGCAGGACTAAGCACATTCTGTCCCACTGAGTCTCAAATACCAAGTCCAGGTTAGAGAATGGAAGCCACTGGCAGGCAACTGTGTCATAAATGGCCCCTGCTTTATTTGTTAGGGGACCCAAATAAAGACCAAGCTGCATATCTCTTACAAATGTGTATGTGGCCTTGGTCCAGGCACTGCATGTTCTATGGTTGGTGATTCAGTCTCTGTGAGCCCCATTGGACCAGTTTAGTTGACTGTGTAGGTACACAGATCTTGGAGAAATCCTGTCTGGAATGATGCTTTTGTTAATCTATCATGAACAAATTCTAAAAGCATTTAGGTTAGTTTAAAGTGAGGATGAGGACATTATGTCACTGTATTATTTCTCATCCTATGAAAGAATGCCACAAAAGGCAGGAATAGTTTGTTTGTCTTAATTTGACACTGATTCCCATTACTGTAGAGAATTTAGTATGGATCTGAAAGTACCACATCCATAGTCAAGACCTTAGAGAGAGAATAAAAACATGTCTCCTCACTTGTTCTTGTCTAACTACATTCTGTCATTTCATATTCATCACCTAGTGAAATCTGTCTAGATAATTGTGCACCCCACAATATGCCAAGCATTAATTGACCAACTATTTATTATAAAAAAGGCACACCCATAAATATTGACACAAGCTAATGTGTCGTGGATAACCCCTCACATCATCATGTCTCACATGACATCGCAGGTGATTACAGATTTTGTCAGCATGAGAGGCAAAACTGGACAGCAAACTAATGCTGATCTATGTATTAATTCTAGACATATGTATATGAGTAGCAACTTTCAGACTGAAGTGTTGTATTAATGTGCAGAAGATTATATGTATGTATATGAATGATTAGTTTATGCTATGATTTCAAAGATAAATTAAATATATCCAAAAAACAAAAGAATCAGTCACAAAGCATAATTTAGCAGTCACACGTGCAGTTAAACGTAGCTGAATTCAGTACAAATTTTTTTTTATATTTTTCCTTCTGTTTTGAAATTAATCTTTAATTATGTAATTTCCCCTCTTCTTACCTCCAAAACCTTTCATGTATCCTTCTTTGCAGCTTTCATATTCATGGCTATTTACTACTTAGCTTACATGCATATATATTTATGCATGCAAACATATATTTTTCAACATGACCTGCTCAATTGTTATAATGTTAAATGTATGTGCTATTTTGTCCTTTGGTATTCAGTAGTCAATTGGTGTACTCCATCCTTAGAAGGTATTTTGTCCTATACTTCTTTGCCTGTAGTTCTTTATATAGGACTGAAACTTTGAATAGTTTATACAGTTCATTTGTCAAGTCTATTGATGTTGTTCATGTTTAGTACATATTAAAGTAAGCATATCAGTGAGATTTTATCAGTGTTTCTCCTGACATTCAACAATTTGATCCTCTGTGTTTTACAATATCTCTGCATTTTTCTATAATCCTTAAACCGTAATTACCAGAATTGTTTTATTTGTCTATTCATTGATGCTTAAATTTATAAATATGAATTTTGGTTATGCCTTACAGAAAAATTCTCTGTTGCAAAGAGAATTTTTATTGATATGGTTTGAGGACTACACTTACACACTGGTATAATAAAACATATTTATGTTGTGGTTGGGGATTATACTGATAAATTAAATTTGTGGCTGTAAATTCTCCAAGATCTATGATACTATTAACCATTACCTAGGTTTCCAGAAAACTCATAATACTCTACTTGTGGGGCAGTATATAAATCCTATGAGACATGAGTTTATTACAGTCAAGGTATGTGTTTTACCACAGCACCATTACAGTTATTGTTCCCTTATGATCCTTATTGTACCTCATAGGCATGAAAGGTAACAAGAAAATTCAGTGGTTTGGTTCTTGAAAGTTTGAGTCATACCTTCTAATTCCATAAAAGTTTGTCCTCTAGGAGCCCTGGACCATGTGTCTAAAGTATGTCAGAGATAGATGATGGTGAATGTTGGGTGATGGGATAGTACTGGGAAAGAGAAGAATGAGGAGGGGTGGAAAGTAAAAGAGAGCATTGGAAGTGACAACAGAACTGTGTGTTGGGGGGTATCTCTGAGATGAGCTTGAGACCTAGGACAATGGAAACCCTCAGCTTTGTATGAGCATGACCCCAGTGAAGCCTCCTAGCAATGATGGATATGGATTCAGAATCTGCTATCTGCTGTTAACAGGAAAGACTTCCAATTGATACATTGGAACAACAACCAGGCCACAAACTCATATAGCACAATTTTTCTTCTACAAGATGTGCAGGAGTAATAAACAGGGAAAGAACAACCAATAACTGGCCCAGCTTGAGACCCATCACATGAGAGGAAGCCCATGACTTTCACTACTAATGATATTTTGCTATACTTGCAGATAAGAGCCTAGCATAAATGTCATCAGAGAGGCTTCACCCACAAACTGAGAGAAACTAATGTAGAAACCCACAGTTAAAACTGCATTTGAGCTTGAGGGATCCTGTGAAAGAGTGGGCAAAAGGATTAAAGGAACAAAATGGCTCAAGGATGCCACATGAAAACCTACAGAATCAACACACCTATAGGGTCTCTTAGAGACTTAATTGCCAATTAGAGTGCATGCATGAAATGTATCTGTAAATTCAGCACATGTTTAAGGGTTTTCAAACTGGATCTTCATGTGGAAACGCAGTGCTAATAAGAAAGTCTCAAAGCCACATATACATGTAGCCAGTAAGTGTGTTTGAAAGGACCATAAAAATGATAGAAATGCTTATGTAAACTTGGAAGTTCAGGAACCAAGGGGAAATATTTTAAGATAACATTTGCATTGTTGACCTCTGTTGACTGTTTATACAATAAAAATATTTTGTAGCTTGTTTAAAAAAAAAAGAAAGTTCACAGCTTCCATAAAGAAACCAGAAAATTCTCCAAACCATGATTTAAAAGTACTCCTGAAAGTTCTAGAAAAAAACTAAACATACAGACCCAAGAGAATACATGGGAGAAAATAACCAAAATTAGTGCTAAAATGATTTAGAAATGATACAAAGAATCAACCATACCAAGAATTCATTCTTTGAAAAAATCAACAAGATAGACAAACACTTAGCCAAATTAACTGAAGGACATAAAGACAGTACACAAGTAAACAAAATCAGCAATGAAAAGAGAGACATAACAACAGACACTGAAAAATTTAAAAAATCATTAGTTTTAATTCAAAAGCCAGTATACCAAAATTTTGGAAAATCTAAACATAGTGGATGACATTCTAGACAGAGAGCACTTATCATAATTAAATCAAGATCAACAGCCCTATAACCTCTATTAAAATAGAAGCTGTCATTAAAATTGCCAACCATAAAAAGCCCAGGGCCAGATGGTTTTAGTACAGAATTCAATCAGATTTTCAAAGAATTAATATCAATAGTTCTGAAACTATCCCTCAAAATAGAAACAAAGTGCACACTCGAAGAGGCCCTAGTCACTCAAATACTTAAACCTCACAAAAACTAAATAAAGAATTTCAGACCAAATTCTCCAATGAACAGTGATGCAAAAATACTTAATAAAATACTCACGAATTGAATCCAAGAGTATGTCAAAGACATCATCCATTATGATTAAAATGGCTTAATCCCAGGGGTGGTTCACCCTCTGTGTCCTAATAGTTATTCAATGTTAAGTTTACTACAGATGCAAGAAGTTCTGACTGAAATTATTTACAATTCCACCTCCTTAATAGCCATACATTTGTGAATCATACTTTCAAGAGCTGTAATGAATCAAGCCTTCCCCAAATGAAACATCTAAAGTAAAACTATGTATCTACTGAAGCCCTTCTGATGTTTGAAAGCATTGATCAAAAGCAGTTGCTAGAGGAAATATGCTGAGTGACTCCCAATACCCTTTTGTAATGTACAGTGTAAAATAAAAATTCTTTCTGATGTTTTTGTTTCTTTGCTTTCTTGTTTTGTTTCTGTCTGTCTATATATCTTTCTCTGTATCTGTCTGATCTCTCTTTCTCTGTCACTCTCTGTGTCTCTTTCTCTGTCTCTCTGTGTGTCTCTGTTTCTGTCTCTGACTCTCTCCTGTGTGTATTCTCTGTCTCTGATTCTCTCTCCATCTGTGTATGTGTGCCTGTGTGTGTGTGCCTGTCTCTGTGTGTGTGTGTGTGTGTGTGAGAGAGAGAGAGAGAGAGAGAGAGAGAGAGAGAGAGCCTTGTGTATTTCTAATCATAGTGTATTATCCAAGATTGGGTTTCTATTGGAAAACCTTCTGACTGGACCTTCTAGTTGATGAAGTTTTAGATGTGAATCATTATCAAGAAATTACAACTCTTGTATTCTGAACCTTTACAAATTGAGATACAAGTTATTTGCATAAATTTCAGAAACTGTGCAAAGTTTATAAATCACAGAAGTACAGTAAATAATAAGCTTTCAACAACTTGATGTAAAACAGTGACTAACTCCACTATTGGGGTGACTGTATATCTATCAATGACAGTTCTTTGTCATCAGAGAAAGTGGGCTCTGGAGGACAAATATGTAATAATTCTCAATAGAGAAGAGTCAAGAAAGTGTAGATAGAGCTATCTCAGACTCTATTGATTTCCATCTCTCATCATAGGCTCCAGGACAACAATGAGAATAAAGTCACAGAATTGTATTTTTAGTTAGGAGGCATAGCAAGAGGTGTGGAGTTAATAATGACTGGACAAAAGAAAAACAGCAAAGAACCCTTGAATGACAGTGAGGCATTAGTGTCATGCCTCTGGCATCAATGTAGACATAAGTACTCTTCCATCTGATGGACTTATGATAAATAGAAAAGTCCTCAATAAGGTGACACAATTTGAAATGACAAATGAAGAATTTTAAAGTATACTGTTGAAGAGTTAAAACTGCTTCTTTGGTGTCAGATCCTGAGAAAAAAAGAATGATGCAAGACTAAGGCTCTGTGTTTGATTTTCAATTATGACAGAAATGAGCTTGGCCATGGTGTCTTCAGGACTGCTACAGAATGCTTCAGTCATTTGGCTTTTCGTGTCATTTCAGACCCCGGCTATCACAACATTTTCTAGGTAGTAGGTTTCTACCAGAATATGTGTGTGGCTAATTATTAAACAGTATTCACCTTATCTTGGCTTATCCCCTTTAGTGTCTCAAAAATGCGTTTATTGCCCTGTATAAATAAAAGTGCCCTGTGTGCTAAGCGTGTGTGAAAAGTATAACCGTAATTCGTAATTCACTTAAGATAACTTTGGAAGTTTCCATACATGTATAATCTTTTCAGGTGCAGCAATTAATTTTTATTGTGTGTTTCCTATCAAATCAAACAAATTCTTATTAAAAACTAATAAAGTGACTTAGTGGAAATTTAGTCATTTTCAGGAAATTTACTGTCTTCTGTCACTCACATAAAAGTCTTAATGCCATAATCTGAGTGACGTTTTAAATCTTTTGGCACTTCCTGATAATTCTTCCAAGTCTTCTTCCTTAGAAATACATATATATAGGGAAGGTTAAAAGTTGTGAGTATATCTGTGTTCTACATATCTGCCTTGAACTAATGAGGAAAGTCCTGTTCTAGTAAATAAAAAAGGTTAACCTGCTCTGAACTTTCTGAACATAAGCATATGTCAATTCTGCCATAATTTATGTAGTTTTAAAACCAAGGCATGCTCTGTAGAATGTTAATGTTTTATAATTTGGCCAGGATCTTGTTCTGAACTTCAGAGAAAGCACCTATGTTAAATCCTAGGGTCAAAGCTCCTTCTTCATTAGTATATGGAATACTCATTGTGTATCAGAGCCTGTTAATTAGATGAGGGTGAGTAAATATTCCATAGAAAGTTCTACAGTGATTTCAAATATCTCAGAAAACACAAATTTAAAGACATTTCTTTGTTACTGCAGTAACTTGTCACATGTCCAATATTCAGTCCAGCAATATAATCTCCCAGCTGCCCAAGTGAGGAATATCTTCCATCCTGGAAATCCTGTAGGAGTGTAGGCAAAAGACTCTGGAGTGGCTTGCTGCACTTGGATGTTATTTGGAGCCTTTGGATAGGGTGTCTTTGCACACATTTACTGGGAAATAATAATTAGACATGATTTTAAGTCTTTTCTCAGTTCATGTCCTGGAACTCTATTTAATTCATAACATATGACCTCCTCTTTGTATGAGTTTCATGAGAATAACTTTACAATAGTCTTCAGGTCATAATCTGGTATATCTGAATATTCATTGTCTTTTTTTTAATCTACAATAACCTGAGAATTACTCTAAATATTTTTATTGTTTTTACATCACACTTAATAAAAATGGAACACTCTGAACAATACAGAATGCCCATTAAACCAAGATAATAACAGTTTTTTGTTCATTTTTATTACAACACAAAAGGATGTATAACGTCTTATTACACTGGGAGGTCAAAAATTCCTCCACTAAGTCACATCTGCCAAAACAGTGGTACGATAATTATGTTGGCAATCATAATGGTCCTGGTGACATAGGTGGTGGTAGTTGTGACAAAATTGTGGTAACTTTGGTGGGGATGATGGACACAGACATGATGATTTTGGTTGAACTGAAGGTCATAGTCCAAACAATGAAAGTGATATATGGTGATGGATGTGCTGATGCTGGTGGTTAAGGCCATGAAAAATGGAGAGACAGAAATGAAGATGACCATCAGCTGCCACTCATTGACACTTATTTATTTCCAAAACTTTGTCTTGTACTTTGCTAAACAGTGCATTTACTTTATTTTTGGCAAAGACAAGTCATCGATACATTTAAGAGTCTCAACGTCTAACATTAAGAATAAAACATAGAGAAATACAAACCAAACAACTTCTGAGGAGAAAAAGAGGTGAGAATGGACAGAAGGAGTCTGAAGGTTAAACTGTGAGGAGATGGGAGATAGGGGGCTGCAGTCATGCAAGATGAATAAATAAATTTTTAATAAATAAATAAATTTCTTTTCATTAAAAAAGAAAAATAAAGACATGCTAAAAGATAAGGTAAGGACAATTGTTTTAAATATAACATCAGTATAAATGAACAAGGATGCACATTTGTAAGTAATGTACACGTAATATACATGTATAAATAATAGGGCAAAATAGCATGTAAAAGAAAAATATGTGTGTTGTAGCAAGAAAATTTCATCCAAGATATATTGATGAGTGAACACTACATTATTTTAAGTAAGCATGGTCTAAAATGAGATATTGTAGTTATGTAGGATGAAATAATGTGTTCTTCAAGCAATCTCTCAGTAGTCTCATAAGATCCAAACTTCAGGCAAAATGCAACAGCTTCATATTAACATGCAGATCAAAGGATGAAAACAAACAGCTCAGAAAAATCCCAAGTTCTAATACCTGCCAAGGTATATAGAATTTCAAAGAACACCAAAATATGTGCATAAAAGAGAAATACACACACACACACACACACACACACACACACACACACACACACATATATATATATATACAAACACACACTGTTCAACTACCTACCAAATAAAAGAAAAAGTCACTTGTCATGGCAGACTACTGTATGTAAGTCTAAATTTCTGACTGCTAGGTAAGTACTACTTATCTCATCATTAAAACTGGACTCAGGGTACTTATGTCCTCAAAATTAACTACACAACATAAGAAGACAAGAAATACAGACCAACTCAAGAAATAACATGGAAAAGGATCTCCTACGTAGTTCAGAACTTCAGTATCAGAATTCTGTAGTCACACAGCTAAGAAATTCTTTATAGAATTGGTTGGCCAGACTAACGGGAACAAAATTGATTGATAGTAGGCAGGTACAAGAATGAAAATCCATGCATGACTGGCTTCCCTACGAATCTACAAAATAGATAATATCTTTTACCTGCACAACAGCATTACTGAGTACTGTGACTCAGACATCTCTCTTGTCTTTAGTACAGTAAAATCTCATTGTTTATCTAAAGTGGACACTTCTAGTTTCTTTAGAAATCTAATTATGTCAAATGAGGTTTTGCTGGGGTAAATGGGTGAAATGATGTCTTACTAAAGCAAACAGGTGAAAGACTGTTTTCCTGAAGCAGAAACAGGTGAAAGGATATTTTGATATAGCAAACATGTGAAAGGGCCCTTGATGAAGGAGCATTAATATGACCCCACAGAGAGTGGGAGAGGAGTACTGAAGAACTGTGCATTGGTTTGGTTTGCTCCACTTCTCTATTCTTAGCTAAGGATATGCATGTATCAATTCAACTTACATAGCAATATTGAGCTCAACTTGTGGTAACAATGCTATTGAGAGAAACTCCCAAAAAATGCTTATGAGGTTCCTGCAGAAACGTGTCACTTGGTATGCCTCACATTAGGCCAGTTTTGGAGCCTGGCAGTTTCTTCAGGATTGAACTGCATTTGCCTAGAATCTGTTTGCTGAAAGAACTGGACCGCAGCTGCTATAAGTTTATGCCTGGGTTGTGCCTTCCTAGAGAACTGGTCTGCTAAGTTGTGATTGGTGTTTGCAACAAGACTGAACTGCTGCAAAAGAAGATTAAGCTCACTGCCAAAGAACTATTACTGAACAGGTCCACTTCCCTCACATCCTAATAAATTTTCTCTTTCTCTACCTCTGCTGAGTGGTGGACTAGAGGACAGGTTGAACCCTTACTAATAGTAGGTTGTAGAAAATGTATGCCTATAGATCTCTAAGTTCTCTTT
>JADRCG010000133.1:0-23098 GCA_019844195.1 Rhabdomys dilectus | reverse complement strand
GTCCTGTGAAGGCTGATCAGGTGTACTCTGGAAAGTGCTAAAAACTTTGAGGTCAGAACAATGAGAAAATTGGAGAAGTCTCTGTATTGATTTGGATTCCAGAATTCAATTACTAATTCTAACACAAATCAACTTAATTAACTTTTAGATTTACAATATGTATCCCTTAAAATATTTGAGTACTTCATATAGGAATATGTGCTTTATACAGGTTTAAAAATAATTATATTTTCCAATTCCTTTCATGTTTTATCCACCAACCACAGTTTTCTGTGAATATCGTGTGTTCCTTAAACAAACAAAGAAACAATCACTAAGTATACTGAGAGAAGCTAGTGTGAGCCTAGGGCAGAAGCATTAATGGAACTATGAGGAGTCTCTAAGATGTGAACATCATAAAGAAATCTGATACTTCCTCTCTCAAAAGCCTACTTGCCTGTGTTTGTGTGTGTGTGTGTGTGTGTGTGTGTGTGTGTATGTGTGTGTGTGTATGTGTGTGTGTGTCTGTGTCTGTGTGTGTGTGTGTGTGTGTGTGTAAATACAACCTGCTTGCTCTGTAATGTATACCTTTTATGTGTTATATTTTCGAGATAACCAGTGATAATGGAAGATGAATTAAGAGGCTCTTCATTGAAAAGAATACTTCTACCCATCTCGACATTTCTTGCTTGTCTCTAACTGTCTCTCTATGGTGTGAACCAAATGATAATCATCCTACTCACCTAACCTTGTCTGTCAGTATCATCATGGGAACTTCAGAGAGTTAGTTATAATGGGAGGCGGTCACTGAAGGCTGTCTGTTATACTCCTAAGAATCTCAGGTATTAATCCTGACCAGATCCTTGGAACTTTTAAGGGATAGCATTCTGTACAGTCTGTACTCTCTAGTCTCTGACCTCCTGTGACTTCAACTATCTGCATTCTATACATACCCATTCTCTAAAAATGTTACAAATTGCTTGCTTTGGTTTGTGTTGTCAATGATAGTATTCCCGAAGCATGAACAGTTTTGGCTGACCCTGATTTACCAGCTACAAGACCACAAAAAGCACTTCAATGCTATTTTTGAAGTGATCTCAGTAGCTATGGGAAATCTGCATAGAATATATTAGCTGATAACTGTGCCCCTGACCAGCCTTGAGCAGGCTGTATAAGACCTTGTTACCACAATAGACCTTGCCTCAATAAGACCCAGGAGGAGTCATCTACCCTGGCTGGCCATACAACTTCCTCCAGGAATTTAGAAGAATAGACTGCCCACTGAGCTTGCCTTGCAACATAAACATATGCTTGCCAGCTCAAACCAAGTATGGATATGATGGGGCTTTCCCTACATATATACATGAAGTACTAAATATTAAACTTTGAGCCTTGATCAGAAAACTTTGTCTTAGCTCCATGTTTTTCTAGCTTCTCTGTCTCCTTTACATTTAAAGAGCTCCTTTCAGGTGAACACAGTTTGTCCTTGACCTCTGGGAGGCTACAGCTGATGTAATTTCACAGTTCCTCTCTGATGTTCTTTCACACTCTGTGTAGTCCCTCTCTGTCTCTGTGTCTCTTTGCCTCTCTCTCTCTCTCTCTCTCTCTGTCTCTCTCTCTCTCTCTCTCTCTCTCTCTCTCTCTCTCTCTCTCTCTCTCTCTCACACACACACACACACACACACACACACACACACACACACACACACATTTATCACCAGTCTACAACATCGCCACTGATATGTATGATAGTTTCTAAAAAATATGTGATTTAACATTTCTTTGAGATTTGGCTCATGTGAAATTACGGAGACTAAAGTAGCAAAACTTAAATTGTCTGTACTAGGTCCTCTGTATTTATACTATGGCTTTGAATTTATTACTTTTATAGGACTCATGAATGTGGAAATAAATGTATTTCTGGTACTTGGGCTTTAATTAAGATCTACTTTCAGTATATCCTATCTTGTCTTGCCTTATTTTGAGATGACATTATTTTTGTTCACTCATGTGCTGTATTTTGTTGTGGTTCATAATTATATCTTATAAGATTGTCCTTTCCTAATGAGAATAAAAGAGGATAGATCTGGATTAGAGAAGTGAGAGAATGGGGAGAAGGAGAGGGAGAGGAAACTGTATTCAGAGTATATATCATGAAGAAAAAGCCCTATGTTTAATTAATGAATAAAAGAAAAATACTAGCATACAAACTTCAAGATCACTTCAAAAATTTAATTCATTTTTAATTGACTTTGGTACATAGTAAAAGACTTGAATCACAAATTTTGTCCTAAGTGGCTATATGCCTATATTCCCAGGCTTTATTGAAGACTGTTGGAAAAAGATTGAGAGTCAAACAGGAATTTTTCTGGAGCACCTTCACGCAAAGTATCTGGGAAATTATCATGAAGAAATTTGGTTCTGATGCAGACTCGATTGTCTTTCATGTGACAAGTGTTGCCTGAAGCACAAGTTTATGGACATCCATCCTTCTCCGTTTGCCTTTCAGTTAACACATGGTAGCTACAACATGTCTGTGCAGCAGTCAATCAGCCAAGAATTCCTGACAGAATGCAAGCCAAAAGAAGGGCAGCTTTATTGACAGTTTGCTCACTAGCATCACCTAAGCAATGAAGCACTCTATTAGATATAAATTGAAGAGTAAAATGCGTCGAACACTTTATGATCAGCTCATGCAAGCTGTTAACGCAAGTAGCAGAGAAAACTCCCAAGCACATTTTTGTTCATTTGCACAGACAAGAAGCTACTGTTTAATTTTCCTTACTGGTCTTTTATGGTGATAAGTGAATAAAAAATTGAAAAACAATAAATATTAATATTTATATACTTATATTTAACTTAGGAATAGTTATTATTTTCTTAATCAGTACAAACTGAACCTAGACACAATGGAGTAATGACTAAAGAGAACAAATGAAACAAACAAGAGAAAACACAGAGAAATGAGGACATTGATGTTCATCAGCCACCAACTGTGATTATGAAAAAGGGCAATGCAGCCTCTTAAGACGGAGGAGAGAATAAAGTAGGTCAGAAATGTAGATAATAGTGCAAGAAAGTTTTGGGTCACCCTGGATTCAGGGGAGGTTCTTCTGGAACTATGAGACCTGTGGATGTGTTGAACTCTCTGCTTCTGTCTGTACAGTATGAAAATCACGGAGGTGCCAGACCACGCAATGAACATAGTAAAGAAAACTTCAGGGCACACCACCAATGCTGTATAGATGAAGTCACTGATATCATCACTTGTTATACGAAAACAGTATCCAAAATCTCGTATTCTTGTGACATTTTTTAATACTTTTTATAGTTGTGTATACACAGATAATGAAATTAATCAACATGTGCAAAACCCAGAAGAGGGAAATGGAGCAGCCAATGAATTTTGCATCTATGACTTTATGATATTTTCCACAGAGTTTCCTGGGATTTTTAGTTATGATTTGGAAGACACTCAAAAGATGGGTGGTACAAATGGACATTCTTCTGCCAAATCCTTGAATGTACAATAGTAGCTCACATCCAAAATTATTCAGTAACTCCTTCAATCCCCAAACTGACAGTGTTTGGGGTACTCCTGAAGAAATGATGATCAAGGCACTGGCTATCATTAGGTGAAAGAGAATGAAATCTGTGGGCTTTAATATGTATTTTCTGTAGTATCTCATGAGATAGTAGATTATATGAGAGAAATTTCCAAAAATTCCAATTGTAGTTTGTAATAGGAAAATAATTCCTATTGCCATATTTCAGAAGTCCATTCTGTCATTCAGGACAATTTCCTTTACACTATGGCCACAGTAACTGTTTGGTCAAAAGAATAATGTCAACTGATTATAGCCTATTATAAAGAGAAACATCTTTAAACCATGGAGGTACTGAGAGGATGAAACAGAAATTTCTTTTCCTTGGGAGCAAAAGTCCAGCATAGACCACATAAAAAAAGAACTCATCTCAAAAACTGTGACAGAAGTGGGTAGTTCTCATGCTTGTTACTGTGGATTTCTCAATACCAGAGAACGATTGATGGAAGGAGAACCATCAAGTTCTCTAGGAAATGCAGCACTCAGGATAATGTTATGTTGGCTCATGGGAAACAAGAAATAGTGACAGGTAATATAAATAAACATAATGTAAGATTATGAGAATGTACTTATATTTGCTAGTCATGTTGTAAAGAAATCAATTTCATTAACTACCACAATACTTCAATAAAGCAATTCTTTTTACCAACAAAATACTTTTATTTATTATTTGAGAGTGTTATGTAAGTTCCCCTAACCACACTCACTTTCCCATCTTCCCAGATCAACCCTTCTGCTTTTTATAAAAATAAAAATTCTATAAATATTGTATACAAAAGTAGAAAAAAAATGCTATGTCCAATTTGTGTTGTCCATATGCTCACTGCAGCCTTGTCAGCTCTCTTTAGTAAACCAATACTTAATGTTTAGCTCATCTAGATTCAAAGGATAAGTAATGAGATATTTATAATATCACTCAGAATATATGTATAGTTTCCTCAACAGGACAACGTTTCCTTTATCTTTTCTCAGCTACAGATGCCTTTGTTTTAACATTTAATAGATCTTCCCTTCTTTAAATGCTCAATGAAAAACTTTACAGAAAAGTACCTATCCCTGTTCTAGGCCATGTGGGTCAAAATGCTCCAGCTAACTGCAGGTTTTTAAATTCTGTAATATTTTTGAAACTTAGTTGTATTTAAGTTCCTGGTGTCAATTGCCAAACAAAAGTTTCTGGGCCCTTTGCCATTAAATCCTCCAAGAAAAATGCATTCTAGACTGCTCTGCAAAAGCCCTTCCCTATAGGCACTCACCAGACCTGCTAAATTCAAACTCTAAATATAAATTTAGGTCGAGGTAGAGGTCTTTGGGTGATTAGTCTGTAATTTATCTTTGACAAGAAATGAATTTACTAAATGCACAAAATATATTAGAATGATGGTTTAAGTGACAGGTTAAATTATGTTCAGAGCTAGCACTTGGGAAATGTAACACCTCATGATCATACACAGACTTTTGTGCAAACTCAAATCAGGACTATTAGAAAGGGACAACTGGTGTGATGAAATCTCACAGAATGCATAACAATATAAAGATAGAGAAAATACACTATGCGAGCAGAATTGCAAGGTGAAGTCAGTATATGTTCATTGAGAGTTACTGTGGAAATGCTCAGAATCTCTGTTGAAACTTTCCCGGGGTATAATCATGCAATCTTTATAATCCATGTGTGAATATGGTAGGAAAGAAGGCAGTGAGTTACACAGCTCACCAGTGCAGTGCAAAGGGAGGAGACGGCCAGGACACTATTCCTACTCCTGTGAGAGAAGGTGTCTGCACACCATTCTTAAATTGAGTAAGATCCCTTGCAGTAACAGACAGTTGATGCTTTGCATCAGCACTAGTTTGAGCCTAGAATTCCCAGAAAGGGCTTTGTTTTACACAACCCTTGTCTGCCACACAGGCACAACTAGCTGAACAATCAAGAACTGGGGCTTGTCGTGCTGTAAATTCTGGGTTCTGAAGAAGTTTAAACAGAGTGGGGAGAACAGCTGAGACCATAGATACTACCAGATAGAAGCAGTCTCCTTTCCATCTTCTGACACTCTAGTACACCTAGAAAATGGCTGCAGGAGAAAATAGAAAGTACTCATAGTTTTGACATTAGAAGTGTGTGTTTATGTGGGAGTCAGTGTGTGGAGAGTTCATGAGACTTGAAAAGGATCATTCTTAGGATAATCACACAATAGGTTTACTTTTCTCATCATCCAGTATCAATCAGGAGAGCATTAATCTGCAGACCACTCACACATATCTAGTAGCTGTTCCTGATCAATGAACTGATAAGCACAAAATAGAATTTTACATACCAGTTATGGCCTCAAAAGATTCCATGCCATCTCCTCCATGAGAGGAATGAGAGGCTGTGGCTGCATAGCAAGACGAGAATCCACCAAGGTTACCAGGTTCCACAGAGCTATCAGCCACCATGACCAATGTGAGCATTAATGATTGCACAACATAAAGTAAGTCTGTAAAGATTTGGCTGTGCTTGAGGATCACACCATGTTTAATTGCATGTAGAAAAAAATTCTGAGCTTCATTTGTAACATCCAAAGATCTTCTAGGTCTGTGTCATCTGGCTGGAATGACACATCTTTGATCCAACTGGTTAGAATACAAACAAATCCTTAGTACATACATTTAGTCCCAGAAATGAATTAAATTTACTTTGTAGAAGAAAGCAGCCACGTTTGAAAGTTATGTCTGACTCAGGGGCAAAGTGATGAATCAGAGAAATATTAGACAAGATGAGTCAGAGATGGGATATGTCCAATTCTCAGGAGAACCGCATAGGAAACAGAAACTATTTTTATCAGTCAGGCAGAAAAAGAGAGTGAGTCAGTTAGAGGTCAGTGCAATGAGTGCAGTGCAGTGGACTTGAGTTCATAAGTGAGTTCATACAGTGTAGTGCAGATCAGCTAAGGCAGTTGAATCCATAGAATAAGGAGCAAGAATATTTGATCAAATATCTAAACTTTATGGCCAAGGATCCCTATTGCATGAGGAGCCAAGAAAAGTCATATTGAGTCAGTCACATTGAAGAAAAGTTGAGCCAGAATTTCTGAGTTGAACCCACCAGCCAGAGTTCAGAAAGAAGTAGAAAGGGGGAGCTCATTCAGCAGTAAGCTTCTGAGATGACAATTACCTCAGATGAATAAAAGTTACTTTTAAGGTTTCTATAGTTTTACCTACCTGGAGTTGTGTTTACTGAGAAGCCATGCCACTCACAGAGACAGGATTCCAGTGAACCTATACCAACTATTTCTGCGAAGCTGGCAGCAATTACACATAATTATTGATAAGAAGATATATGATAAAAGCTGCTGTGGCATTTGAGACTCCTTAGTTGCCAATGACTAAAAAGGATGTGCACCACATGGTTCAAAACTTAGTATATCTGTATCTACCTGCTTTCACTGTATTTAGGGAAATAAACATGTTAATGTAAAAAATAACAGTGAGCAGTGTCCACAAGTTTGAGGCCACTTCTGTGTTCAAGTTTGTAAGGTCATTCTGACCAGTCTAGAAATGTGTGTTTGTTTTCACAGCCATAGTATTCTGTACATAGAGGTACAGTGTGGTCATTTACATAGAAATCCAATATTCTCACTGATAAATATCCACTCTGCTTTATTCTGTGAAGAGTTAAGTGTATAATGTCAAATATAATTTTTAAAAGATTTATTTTTATTATATGTTTATTGAACTGTAGTTTTCAAACTGAATAGCATTCCTTACTGATCAGAGTTTAGATCAACATAGAAACTAAAAGCCAGTGATAAGGCTCAACTGATTTCTCCCTTAACAGTTTAACACAGTCTTATGCAACTCATGGAACCAGACATCAAAAGCTGCCTCTTTTATGTCCAGCTCTCCAAAACACAACTGTCCATTATTTTATGATCTTTCAGTTCCATATATTCACTGACATATCATCCAAAAATGAAATGTCTTTAGAAACAGTTCAAAGCCAGCCAATCAGAATGATTCATTTTATATGGACTCAGGCATATTTTCCCTCAAGGACAGGTTAGGTTGCATTCCTCAATTTCTCTGCTTCCAAAGATCTCACAATAATCACATCAGGACGATTTTTAGTGACCACATGAGCCAGTTTATAAGAGATACTATCCTTCTTCGTTGCTCTGAAGACTCCCCAATGTAGCCAGGTCAGATACAGAGTGTCCCTAATTTTTCACAGTATCATGTACTGAGCCATGATAAAATTCCATGTCCATACTCAATCGTATACGTTTCTCTTTCCCTACATTCTCACAGGACACATATATGCATCCAGGCAAAACATGCATGCACACACAATCAAAATAGATAATACATGAATCTTTTCAAAAATAAGTTTCCATTTTTACATCATGACCCATTTCATAGGCAAATGGCAAGTACACATAAGGCTGTGGAGATTTTAATAAAATACAGTATCCTATACATAGTCTGACCTGACAGAAAGCTGACATGGCTTCCAGGTTGATTTCACAGGCACAAGATTAACCTAATATTTATGGTGTTCCTGGAAATATGCATTCTTGTGATTGAAGATTAAGGTTCTATTGTTAACAACAGATGAATTATTACCTTGTTTCTTGGTATAGAGTACAATATGAAATACTAATGTGCTGAATTAGTATGAAAAGAAATTTAAGTTATTAAATTATAATTAAATTTAAAATTAATTCTAATTTTATTTATAACTCTATATATTTCCTACTTCCTATATTGATGAATCTATTATAATAAATTTTATAGTGTAATCAAATAGAGGAGATAACATGAAAGATACATAAAAATGAACCAGAAACATGTGAAAAGGAAAACATTGTCCAAACAGAAATAAAGAACTGTATGTGAAGACAAACATAGCTGAGTGACAGATTCTTGACCCTCCATGGACAAAGCTGTGTTTTCCTTTAGCCACTGCAATAAACAGTAAGCGAAGGCATGTGTCATGTTATGTTGAACATTAGAGTATGACTAAACCATGGGAGATAACTCAAGAATATCTAGTTCTACTCTGGTAATCATATATGACTTCCCTTTAATGATACTTCCTTGATTTAAAACTAGAGGTTTAAAACCAGTTATTATACCAGGGTTCATTCATTACACATGCATTTACTGCCTCGCTCACCTAAAATTGTACCAACATTTAAGAATAAATTTTACACTAGACAGATTCTATAAATATTATGCACATTCCCATGTTTGTGTGCTTCTTATATTTCTGTTCCAGTGTTTACTATGATGTGAAAACATGAAAACTTCACATATAATAGCCACATTTGCGAAGATAATTCTACAATATTGTAAGTTGAGGGTAAATATTACATCTAATTCTTACCAACGATCTTCAACACATTCGAAAATAGGCTGTCTGACCCACAGTTACACTCAGTGTGGGACTTATTGCACAACAAGAACCAAGAGGAACAAGCACAGGCTAGGAACAGTTCTAAATTTCTCACCCAACTCTTGGTTATGGAGTTATACTTGTGATTTTTGTTTCAGTTCTACAGCAGTGTTTCTATACCAGATTCCCATTACCAGACAGGAATATTTTTTTCAAGCCTCTTTTCTTTGCTGGCTCTGCAGCACACTAAAATATAAAGTACTCACTGGGCTCCTTGCCTCTGCAGTACTGTGTGTGTACTCCACATATCATTTCTTCACAATAACAAGCACTGTGGGAGGGAGGCAGTTCATGCCTGCAATAAAAGTCTGTGACTCTGTTACCTCACTTCCCTCTAGAATGACAATTTCCATTTTATCTGCAGTGGCAATGACAGGATTGGCTTTGAGAGACAAAATTATTCTTGAAACTTTGTCTACTTCCTAATTTAAACAGATCCTTATGGGTTTCTTATTAATATCTCCAAAGGGACAATGTCTTATGAGGACATAATAAGTTTTCATGATCACCACAGGCTGATTTGGCCTCCTATAGAAGATTGTAAAATATTTGATATCATATTCATAAAAAATTCAGAAAAGTCTCTATCATTAGATCGCTGCTTTTTTGATATCTTCCAACATGAATGCACTTAAGTTTATTTTTTGTTTGTTTGCTTTTTACGATTTAGAAAATTTTCTACTTAAATGCCTCTGTCTATTTTATACATACACGTTGTTTTAGTGAAGTCCACTCCTCTCTGCATTTTCATTTTCCAATTTTGTTCTTATCCCATCACCACTATTCTCTACAAATTATATGTGATTTTTGGAATTGAAAGCATAGCAAAGCAAAACACGGCAATAACAAAAAACAACAACAGCCACAATTATTAATACTGTTACTATTATTACTACTACTAGAATACATGGAGCCTACATAGTTTTAGCCACTATGTACCTATTGCAGGGGCATCTATGAATGCATGGATAACTTTGAGCCACATGTACTTGCCCCTGAAAACATTGCCAGGTATGGGTTTCATCTTGTAAATTAGGCCTTCATTTCATTCACGAAGAGGTTAGTTATTGCCATGATGTTCATGGCACTACCACGAGAAGCCTGTTGCTATAACTGTCAGGGTTCATATCTGGGTAAGATTTTTGATAATTTCTAGCACTGTGAAAACTATCCCCTGGGAATGAAGCTTTATGATATATTCTGCTGATCTTCCCATGGTCTATGACCCCACTATTTGTTATCTTCACCATGAGGGTCTTACCCTCTAGAGGTCATTGTAGGCTATATACATTAATCTTGATTGTTGTCAATTTATCTCTTAACTTTAAATATTCACCACTCTGCCACAGTTTAACATTCTCAACAAAGGAAAAAAATCAAATAGGAAATGAATATCTAGTGAACTAAGAACAAAAGTAAAATTTTTGTGGGCTCTTGTTATCATAGAAGATCATTAAAGCATTTAGCATAATACAAATTAAATTTATGGCGATAGCAGGAAAGCATTCTAACAAGAAATGCAACAGTAAGTTCCTAGTCATTAACCAACCGTCTCCTCAGAGTCAGACAAAGGTTAGGTAGTTGGAAGCTAGATAAAGGTTACGTCTTTCATTTTAGATAATATGTTTTTAGACTTCATGTAGTAATTATTTAAGGAAAAGCATTATATGAGGATGGACCAAAAAATTTGTTTGATATAATCTCAGGGGGTACATTGTATAGTAATGCTTTAATCTTCCACACCCATGCTAATGACAAGTCCTTTCATGAAGACCATCAGCATGTTGTGTACAGTTTGGTATTTGCTCTGAAGTTACTAGATTCTTTTACATGAGGGCCAGAACTACTTATACTGTTAATATTTTCAATGTGTTTTTTGAAATTATTTGTTAAAAATACTGTGTTTATTCTGTCAGCAGATGTCTGTGTTTCATCAGAACAGAATGCCATCAGAGTGCTTGGGCTATTTTAGTGTCCTCCTTTAGATAAGTGGATAGTGGCTTGTCTTCTGACACACCTATGGGTCATTTTGTACTTCATAGACCTAATATGTTGCTACTTTGTAGAAAGTGTTCCATAAAAAGAAACAATCATGCATGTACTGTAAAGGATCTGAATGAGCAAATCACCATGAAATATAGGGAACCAGGCACTGATGTGGGCCCATAATTCCAGCATGTGAAGAGCAAAAAAAAAGAGAATTACATAGTAAGTCTATCTTTTCCTATAGATGTTGGCCTGTGCTACCTAACAAGAACTTACCTCAAAGAATAAAAAAACATAAAAATTAAAAAATAAAGGAAGAAAGAAAAAATAAAAGGAAAAAACGTTTTACAGACAATATAAGAATTAGCCATTTTTTAAAAAAAAAATCTTTGTCATCTGCAGACTCCATTTCTGCCCTGCAGTGACTGATTAACCTACAGTGAAGACAGAGCTAATGTCCATAGCTTCTGATTTCCTCTTTCATGTCCAGATTCTGGACAGGACTCAGGGACTCTCAGTTTATCAGTGTAAAGTCAGTACAACATCACTCACCTCCACATGCCCTTGGTGACTTCAAGGAAGCATTGTGAGGACACAGACACAGGGTTCTTTACTCTATGGCTGTCTTCTCAGCCTTATGAATTGAATGCATGGATCTCATATCCCTAGGCCAGAAGTCATATGAAACCTTTCTCCTAGAGCTATGCAATCTACTAACCACTTTTGGGAGCTAAGAAACTGTGCCTTTAGTGGCAAATTAAGGTAATTTTAGATACCACATCCAGGAATCTATCTAAATTTGTGGTTTTTTAAGCAGCTACTTATAGATACACCACATGACTCAGCTACATTTCTCTTCACAATAGGTTCAAAGGACTCTGTAACCTACTACAGAGCCATGTTGCATCCATGCTCATTCCCACTCTGTTCACAATATCTAGAAAATGGGAATAGCCAGGATGTTCAGCAACTGATGAGTGGATAATAGAAATATGGTGTATTCACCCAAAGGGAATCATAGTCACTCATAAATAAAAATGGAAAATGAATAAAATTAGAAAAAATATTGTAATATATGCAAGCCCAGAAAGATAAATAGGGCTTTTTTCTTTCATATGCATATTCAAGCTTCTAATTTTTATGTAAGCATATTTTTATGGAGGTAAGTATGCCTCAAAGCTGGGAAACAAACAAAAAAAAATAGGAAAGTTGGGGAAATGGAGGTTTTAAAGAAAAATGGTGGGACCTGACTGGTCTGCTCTGGTGTCCACATCGAATCGCAAGACATCCTAGAGGGACCATTAAACCCAGAGCAGTAGGTAAGAACACTCACAAAGCGCCCTAAGCCTGCCCCAGACCCATAATTGGGTGTAGGCAGTGCTTTGGATCCAGCAGACACCAAAACCCCACCCCTTATTTCCTACCACTTCCATTCTCAACTTATGAAAATATACTTGTTATATACTACCTAATTTATTCTATGAAGCCAAAATACTCTGATACCTAAACAACACAAGGACTCAATCAAAAAACAGAACCTCAGACCAATCTTGCTTATGAATATTGATACAAAAATTACCCAGTAAAATTCTTGCAAATCAATTCCAAAATCACATCAAAACCATCATTCACAACCATGTAGGCATCATCCTAAGGATGCAACATTGGTTCAATATATTAAAATCTATTAATATAATCCATTATATAAACAAACTCAAAGAAAAAAATGGCATGATCATCTCCTTAGATGCAGTAAAAGGATTTGACAAAATACAACGCCCTTCATGTTAAAAGTATTGGTGAGATCAAGAATTCAAGGCCAATATATAAAAGTAATAAAAGCAGTTTGCAGCAAACCAACAGCCAATATCAAATTAGAGACATCCTTGAAACAATCTCACTAAAATCAGGGACAAGAAGAGGATAGTCACTCTCCCAGTATCTATTCAATACAGTACTTGAAGTGCTAGAACAATAAGACAACAAAAACAGATCAAGAGGAAACAAATTGCAAAGAAGAAATAAAGGTAACACTATTTGTAGATGATATGATAGTATATATAAGTGACCCCAAAAATTCTACCAGAGAGCTCTAGCTGATAAACAACTTTAGCAAAGTGGCCAGATATAAAATTAACTCAAGTAAATCAGGAGCCTTCCATAATATGAATTATAAGTAGTCTTATAAGGAAATTAGAGTGAAGGGATTAGGAATCCCTTCACAATCACCACAAATAATAAAAACTATCTTGGGGTAGCTCTAACTAAACAAGTGAAAAACCTGTATGACAACCACTTCAAGTCTCTCAAGAAAGAAATTGAAAATCTCAGAAAATAGAGAGACCTCCCATGTTCATGATTAGGCAGAATTAATATAGTAAACATGGTCATCCTACCAAAGTCAATCTACAGATTCAATGCAATCCCCATCAAAATCACAACACAATTCTTCAAAGACATGGAAAGAGCAATTATTAAATTTATCTGGAAAGGCAAAAAACAAATCCCAGAATAACAAAAATAATTCTTACCAATAAAAGAACGACTGGGGGAATCTCCATCCCTGACCTCAAGCTGTACGAAAGAGCAATAGTGATAAAAACTGCATGATATTGGTAAAATGAAAGACATGTTGATCAATGAAATAGAATTGAAGACCCAGAAATAAAATCACACACTTATGGACACTTGATCTTTGACAAAGAAGCCAAAAGTATACAATGGTAAAAAGAATGTATCTTCAATAAACGGTAATGGTCTAACTGGCTGTCTGTATGTCGACAAATGAAAATAGACCCATGTTTGTCACCTTGCACACAGCTTAAGTCCAAGTGGATCAAGGACCTCAACATAAAAACAGGATCTTATAGAAGAAAGTGAGCTCATAGGCACAGGGGGGAATTTTCTGAACAGAACTCCAAATGGTTCATGCTCTAAGATCGAGAATTGATAAATGGGACCTCATGAAACTGGAAAGATTCTGTAAGACAAAGGACATAGTCAATAAGAAAAATTGGTAACTTATAGATTAGGAAAAAAATCTTCACAAACTCCACATCCAATAGAGGGCTAATATCCAAAATATATAAAGAACTCAAGAAGCTAACCATCAAAAAAACCCATACAATTCCATCAAAAATGGTGTATAAAACTAAACTTAGAATTCACAACAGAGAAAGCTTGAATGGCTGAGAAGCATCTAAAAATGATTCAAAGTCCTTAGTGATCAGAGAAATGCAAATCAAATCGACCCTGAGATTCTACCTTACACCAATCAGAATGGCTAAGATCAAAACCTCAGGTGTTAACACAGGTTACCAAGGAAGTGGAGATAGAAGAATGCTCCTCCATGGGTGGTGGGAAAGCAAACTGGTACAACCACACTGAAAATCAATCTGGAGGTTCCTCAGAATACTGGATATAGATCTTTCTGAAGACATACCAATACCACTCTTTGGAAGATACCCAAAAGATGCCACACCAAATCACAGGAGCATGTGTTCCACTATGTTCATAACAGCCTTGTTTGTTATAGCCAAAAGCTGGAAACAACCCAGATATCCCACCTGGGTACAAAATGTGGTTCATTTACAGTATGGAATGATACTCAGCTATTAAAAGTGAGGACATCCTGGTTTTACAGGCAAATGGATGGGACTACAAATTATCCTGAATGAGGTAACTCAGTCCCAAAAGGACATGCAGGGTATATACTCACTAATAAGTGGATATTCATCCAAAAAGGTACAGAATACCCAAGATATATTCCACAGAACTCAAAAAGTTCAACAGGCTGAAATGCCCAAGTGAGGACACCTCATTCACACTTGGAAGGGAGAAGAAAGCAATCACAAGTGGGGAGGGAGGGAAGTATCTGAGAGGGAAAGTTGGTCAGGAGGGGGAGGGTGTGGAGAGGGGAACCTGATCTGGTATTGGGTGAGGGGAAAGAACTAAAGTCCTGAGGACCAGCAGAAAGAATGGAAACAAACAACCTTCACAGGTAGGAGGTCAGAGGGACTCTCCAGAATGTTCCAGAGACCTGGGAGATGAGAGACTCTTAGGAATACAATGGAGGGACATTAGATAAAATGACTGACAGTAGGGAGAAAGAACTTAAAGAGCCTACCTTCAGCAGAAAGAGAAGACATCAAGTGAGCGAGGGGTTTGTCATCGCACAGTCAACTCTGACTGTGTTCCAGTCTGAAATTTGTTCCTGTCTGAAAGAACTGCAGGGACAGAAACAGAGAGGAGCCTGAGGAAAAGAAGGTCTAGTGACAGGCCCAAAGTGGGATCCAGCTCAAGGGGAGGTCACCTGACACAATTATTGAGGCTATGGAGCACTCACAAAAAGGGACCTAGCATGAGTGCACTCCGGAAGACCCAACAAGCAGATGGAAGGGTTAGATGCAGATATTTACACCCAACCAATGGACAGAAGCTGCTGATCCATATGGTTGAATTATGGAAAGGCTGGAAGAAACTGGGGAGCAGCAGTCTCAATTAATCTGGATCCTGGAGATCTCTCATACAGAAACACTAAAGTCAATAAACTATAAAGAATAGCAATAAGAAAATCCAATATGAGAAATCAATTACATAAGACGGTGATTCCTTAGTAAGATAATAAATTGACAAACCCTTATCTAAGGAACTTAAAGGCAGAGAGGAAACGGCCATTGAAATGAGAATAAGCTGACATTACTTCCTAAAAGCTTGTTATTGACAAGTTTTTTTCTCTGTCTTCTGGGTGTACAGATCCTCATAGACTGAAGAGGGAGTTGTAAACCCTCAGCATTACCTAAGTGATGTATTTGGTATATATGACTTATTATATTACTAAAATAGGTATCTTAATTAAAAACAAGTTAAGCTATGTAGTACTTTTAGTTTCAAACTGCACACTTAACTTTCTCTGTACCTAAAATGGATAATATAATTCCTATATTTTGGCGAATATTATGAAAGTGCCATTAATTAGTACATGTATGTCACCATTAAGAAATTGTTACAGATCATGTTACAGTTCCTTTAAAAATGGCTCATAGTTTTCTGCATGCATGTGGTGTGATCATTTTCTGTTTGTGTATTCAGTTAGATTTACAGACACTGACCCCAAGAGACTTCTAAAGTGCAAACACAGCTTCCATTTTCATCATATCTTCCTCTTCCTCTGAGTCCATCCCTCTGGTTGAGCACTGTGGATTTTTTATGTCCTAACACCCTAGGAGAGCAGAATGTAGACCAATTGTTAAGCATGTCCCTGTGCATTTCAAATACAACTGAAACTTTCTTGTACTTTGTTATGAGAATTATTCTCATATTCAAGGGTATTCAAGGGTGTTATCAACTCCCTAGGAAGACGCTGTCAAGAATACCACCTGTGACATCATCTTGACCTCAGGAGATATGAAGTCTTAGCATATCAACATGTCACCCTGTGAGTGTGACTGTATGGATACAGGCTGTCTATCCTTCTGACCATTTCAGCTCCATCCAGCATCTTTCATCAGAGAGAAGTCTGCTTTCAAAGGTGAGTCTTAATGTCTTCCCTCAGTCATGCAGAAGCCAGGATAGTTCGCTGTCAGCTGTTTGAGTGCAGCTCTCTGAGCTTGTCTTTCTCTTGCAGGAACTGAATGCTGCACAGTCTGAATGCTGACAGAGCTGTGGATCTTCTGAGTCTGAGCATTCATGATAGAGGGACCTTGCAGGAGACAGATCCCTGTGCTTAGTCTCCTCTCTCTGATAATCTTTGGCAAGATGAACTTGGTGAAGGATTCCAAGTAACAAGAATCAATTGGGTTATTTTGCCTAAAATGCTGCATTACTGCATTTAATGTACATACACACACGCACATGCACACATGTGTGCACACACAGAAAACTTTTTTTGGATAAATATCAGGCAAAATCAGTAGGATATAATACCTGGGCTATCTCAAGAACCAGGATACAGAATCCAATGACCTGAAAGACCCTTGCCTGCCTTCATGTTGACACTTTAACTCTGTGTCAAGGCAGCAGTTGGTAGTTTGCTCTTGGACTCACTGATGCTAGGTGGCATGGTGACAGGGGAATATTTTTTTTCATTTTTAGAAAGCGAAAACATTAATAATAATTGCATGTTGCTTTGATATGTAAAACAGTATTGAAAATCAGAAAGTTCCATTCGAATTTTAATTCCTTCTAATGAAATTTCTCTGACTTGAATTTTACAGTCACTTGGTCAAGACTGAATATTCATATCTCTGCAACTCTGGTTTCTTCCTTATAGATATACCCTTGATCTTCATCTTCTCCCATGCATCAACGTATGCTTATACCACTTTCTGTTTCATAGAAAATATCATATACTGCACATATAGGAACACATAAATTTTATTTCCCATGTGTTTAAACAACAATGACAGGATATTGTCTATATACTGGTGTTAATGTTACCATACTTAGTAAATGGGAAAATTCTCATGGTTGCCATCTCAGTACTGAATGAACCTTTGTAATCATTAATTTCATACTTGTATAAAATTGATGTGTCTTATATATAATTATCATGGTCACTATTTTATGCCAATAGCATATTTTATGAATTAATGTTATAGCTCAAATATATATAGAAGTCTGTAAAATCGTGTACATAATGGCACCGTGGCTTATTTCATTTTAGAATCAAGATGTGGAAAATGTACAAGAAAAAACCAAATTTGTTACACCTAAACTTGAGAATATTATTTTCTTTCAAAGATGGAATTGATTGAGCTTCATCTGCCAGTTGTCAGTGGTGGATCCTGGGAAATCTGTAGAACAACTATTATTATTATAAAAGTTTCTCTTACCATTAGAATCACATACACAGGGTTGCTGTGAGCTTTTAATCACACACCATTTGTAGAACCTTATGGAAAGTGCTGACACTTAGCAAGAGCAGTGCTAAGTTTATATGTGCTGTGAATTGTGTCTCTGGAAGCAATTGAGAATACATTGAGCCATATATATGTTTTTATTCAACAATGTGACAGTCATCATATAGGGAGGGAATGGCATCTGGATCCCTAGCTGTGGGGATCTTCTTCTTGTCCCAGACTGTACTAGGAATTCTGGGGAATTCAGCCTTGATTTGCTGTTTTATCATCACTGACTTCACAAGAATCAAGGCGAAACCCATAGACATTATTGTGAAGCATTTGAGTTTTGCCAATATCATGGTTCTTCTCTGCAAAGGAATCCCTCAGACAATGGCTGCTTTGGGTCATACATATTTTTTAGATGATACATCATGTAAACTTCTCTTTTATTTGCATAGAGTTGCCAGAGGAGTATCCCTCGGCTCCACATCCCTGTTGAGTGTCTTTCAGGCCATCACTATCAGCCCCTTTAATTCCAAGTGTGTATGGCTCAAGTTCAGAGCCCCCAACTTTATTGGTCCTTCCCTGGGCCTCTGCTGGTCCCTGTCTCTACTTGTAAACATCTTCATTATCATGACAGTGACAGGCATGAGAGATAAAGGAAATCTTACTGAATTCAGAAAACTTGTATACTGTGTAGTAGTAAAACTTTCCAAAAAATCTTACAGAATTTATCTGATCCTATTGTGGTCCACTGATTTCATATGTTTGGGACTCATGACATGGGCCAGTGCCTCCATGGTATTTATCTTGTTCAAGCATAGGCAGAATGTCCAGCATATCCACAGTTTCCTGTCTACTAAGTCATTCTCTGAAATCAAAGCCACACAAAGAATTCTTACCCTAGTTTCCAGCTTTGTGGTCCTTTATGGAACCTCTGTCACCTTATTGATATATTTTTCTTTCCAAGATGAAACAGACATAGGGCTGGTCAATGCCAATGTGGTCATGAGTGCATGCTTTCCAGCCCTCTGCCCCTTTCTGCTCTTTAGACACTGTATTAAGTGTTTTCAGCCTTTCAGTACTTGAGTATATCAAGAACCAGCTTTTCTTGTGTAATATGAGTACTCTAAAAAAATACAGTATATACATTATTTTGTACACAATATAATCTCTTCACTTCTGATACATGATGTACATATAATATGTCTAATAATATTTGAAGTATAATTTCAAATCCAATTGCTGTCAATTGTTTCAATTTATATCTTCAAACACTTTATTTTTTATTTTTTCTTCATTTTTTCTCAACCAGTTTAATACTGAGTCCCTTTAATAATACAGCCACTCATGTTGTGGTGATCTCCAAACAAAAAATTATTTTGTTGCTACTTCATAATTGTAATTTGTTCCTGTTATGAATCATAGTATAAGTATGCAGGATACCGGATTTCTGACCTCTGTGAATGTGTCATTAGAGCTCCAAAAGGCTCACATCCATAGGGTGAGAGTAGATAATGTAGAACCCGTGGTGCTAGATGAGTTCACCCTCTGGGATGTGTAGGTTATTGTGATTGTTATGAGGCTTTAGAAGGTCTGACTATCATTCATTATTCATTAATCTGTTGCATGAACACAATTTAATCTATCCTAGTTTTCTACTATGTCACCATCCTGAAGAAAGTATGGAGAACCAAACTTTTCTGAGAAAAGGAACAATTGTGAGAAATGCTGAAGTGATTGGTGACATTGGCCACTCTATAATTTGTTCATGTTTGAGACCATAAAGAATTTAGAGAGTTATTTGGAGTTTTGTTTCTCATGCACTGATGGTTAATTACCAACATTGTGCAATGTGGGATGGTGGAATGTTGTTTTTCATGTTTCCATACAATTTTATATTTGAAATGATCAGAAATGGAGAAACAATTGTAACCAGGTAAGTTTCTAAATTCTGCCTTAGTTCCCAAATAATGACACAGATACTATATTTATTTATAAGCTTTTGGCATTTTAGATAGCTATTGTTTCTCACTAGTTTATAATGTGATTATCTCATTTTTACTAATTTATATTCAGCCTCATGGCTGGTTAGGTATCCCTCCTTTTTCCTGACCTGCTTCTCCCTCCATGTCAGCCTGGCTGAATCTCCTGCACCTGACTCTTTTCCCAGAGTTTCTCTCTCTCTACAAGTCTTACCCTACTAATCTGATTTTTAACATTGGCCATAGGTTTTTATTTAAACCAATCAGACGGTGATGGATAACACTGTTTACAAAATACTAAGGCAGAAGATGCTTCACAATATCAAAATATGGCCTCTAATCAGATCTGCCAGTTCAGAAGTCAGCATTTGAATAGTACAAGAATAATCTGTAGACTATGCATAAAGACATTCCTCCAACAGAAAATTATTTTAAAGCATATAATCAGACAGTTCTCATTTTAAAATATTTATTATTTATTTTATACATCTATGGGTTTTCATGTATGTATGTGTGCCATGTGCAAACCTGAGTGGTAGGATTCAAACAAAGGTGTCAAAGGTCAAAGAAAGAGAGTCATGGATAGTTATGATCTATCATGTGAGTGCTGTAAACCATACCTAGGTCTTCTCCAAGAGTTCAAATGCTCTGAATCATTCAACAATCCCTCAGAAGGTGATTTGTAAGCCTTAAGCTTTAAAGAACAATGTTGTAAAGAAGGATAGACATATACGAATAGAATTACATGTTCTTTGGAAGGTGAGCTTCTGATGTCAGACATGATGAAAATATATGTGCATAGGAAAATAGTAAACCAATGTGAATCAGAATACTTTTGTATTAGGAAATCTTGAACAATACGGGAATATCAGGAAATGTATGTGTCGTTCCATGTCTGTTGGTCAGTTTTGAAGGAATTGCTATGAATTCATTTTTCTAATTCATTAGACTATGAACAGAATTTCTAACATAAACTGAGTTAGATTTAAAAAGACATATACAAACAAAATTAAGATGAGAGTAAAATTACAATTGAATCCAACCTGCATAGTCATTATAAAAATAAATGTCAATAGAATATTCATCTTAACAGATCCTATTGTGTTAAAAGTATGAAATGTTCACTATAAATTTCATGTTGTATGCTTGATTCCCAGTTTATGCTGCTGCATTGATGGTATGACAAAGATCATGGTAGTGGCATAGTTACTTTTGTAGGATGGATTAAAAATGTGGAAATTTGTGCAAAATGGCCTGCGCAATCAGCCAATTTTTTTCAGCTTTAAGGTTCTTGAAGTGTCCCCAGTGAGGTAATTTTATTTAAATTTTTTAATAATCATTTCTGCTAAGCATCCAAAAAGTTTTCAAACATATATATCACTAAAATTGTTTAATACTTTACAATGAAATCTCCTTTAAGGCAAATGGATAGAACTCCCAACTCCCACTGCCTCTATGAAAAAAAAAATGTCAATTAGACTTGGATTCAGCAGTTACAAGAATATGAAAAACAGACACATATAAAATCTGAAATAGAATGAGATGAGCCAATCATATACCTCAGTTGTTTGCTTTAAAGAATAATGGGTTCACAAACATAAATGGAGAAGCCCCCTTTGTTTTCTGCAATACAAAGTCATAGATCTCAAGTCCTTCTACTTCAACCTCAGATTATGCCTATCACCACAAACTTGATGTCGTTAATCAGAATTAGCTTCTGAAGTGTGATATATATGACAAGGGCCAGCTGTGGTAGCATGTCCTCTGTTTTCTCCCTCAAGGTGCCCAGATCCTGGAAGGGTGAAGTAGAGTTCAGAGTGGATGGTATCTGACTGATAATGGTCTACCTGTAGGTAGTGCTGAGGGAAGAGAGAGAAGGCATTCTCTGGGGATCTTAGTGTTACAGCTCTTTTACACAAAGGCATCGTTGAACCATATTCAAAGAAACAGCTTTCTTAGATGATCTTAGCCTGTGTGCATACCTTTTTTTGGGGTGGGGTTATATGCATGTACATTATTCAGGGTGATCTAGGGTAATATAAGGTCTTCAGTGAATGGGATCGAGTTTTCAGAGTAAAATGAAAATTATTGGCTATACTTAAAAGTACTGTGAATGCCTAGTAGGTGTGAAGAGGCATTCCAGAAATCCCAGGTACTTTCTGCATGAGCTCTTATCAGGAAAAGAGGAAGCTGAACTCCTAGGTCTGCAAAAGACTACTTGAATTTCCCCAGGTAGAAAGTGTTAGGTGTCTTGTACCACAAAAAAGGTCAGAAAAGGGGAACCCCTGCTGGTAAAAAGAATCATCCATTTTGCACCCTATTCAGAGGTAGTGTCCAATCATGGTAGACTGTGACCTTAGTTAACAGGCTTTCCCAGTGTCTACGCCTGTTTATTTGCAATGATGGAGACTTGTCATTGTATCCTGAAGGCAGCCTCTATGTTGGGAATAATTTGGTATTGAGTCAGAACCTGAGCACCAGTCATTTTTCTAATGCTAATTACCTGCCATTTTACAAACTGGATGAAGCAGGGTACCAGGAGAAGTAGGGTTTCAATGGCCATGTTTGGGCCAATCAGGGGAAGTACACAAAGTGGTTTAAGTACTGTGGAGTTAGGATGTCTGGCACCTAATGTACTCAGAGACACCTAAGAATATCTTTGAGGATTTGCATATCTTGTTCCCTCAGCCCTGACTCTTTATTATAGAAATAGCATTTCTCCTCCAATACAATGGAAGTCCTGCCTCATTCAACAGTCATCAAATGCAGAGTTATCCTGGTTTGGAGAACAAGCTCTGCGAGGGAGTTTATTTGCCACTGAAGGAACTTGGAACTGTAGTAGAATCCATTGCCTGGTCAATCTTGTCCTGGAAGTTGAGGGTCATATGATATGTCTAAACAAAGGCAGTTCCAATGGCTCCTGTGACACCCAGCTATACTGTAAGACACAACCCTGTGAGCATCAGGATGAAAGTCTCTATTTTCCGTTGTTCTCCTTCAACTCTTCCCAACTGCAAGTTGAATTCTTCAGTCTCATAGAGGTAAACCTAGGGAACCATCATTACAATGATGCAGAAGCTTTGGAAAGAAGTTTAGTGCAGTAATCAGTAGTGTTACTACACCAGAGAAGAGCTGGGGAAGTGGTGTCTTCAGGAACTTAGCACATATTGGCTTGATGATGTTGATGTTATGGGAACATATAAGATGGGATCATGAGGAGGGCTGTGCAAGGCAAAGGGTTGGAGTAGGTTCCAAATGAAGATTAGCTTTGAA
>JADRCG010000132.1:0-14589 GCA_019844195.1 Rhabdomys dilectus | reverse complement strand
GTGAGGGGAAGCATAGGTTGGCTAAGGCACACAGGGCTGGGTAGCAAGCAGGGTCCTGTCCTGTATCTTCAGGTAAGCAGGCTAAGGGAAATAGCTGTAGCCTGCCTGCTAAAAATAACAGGGGGAGAGGGATGGGGTCAGGGGAAAAAGCTACCTGGCAGGCTGCTAGGGACTAGAGTTTGGACCCATTGATCTTGAAAGAGAGGACAGTCTTAGCCGCGAGAAAGAGTCTCTCAACCAAGGGAAACAGTCTTAGAAAGAGGGTTACAGCGGGTGCTGTGGCTTGAAGGACAGCTGTTAGCTGAGAAGGAGCCCCCTTTGTGGAGCTGGGGGAATGGGAAGAGTGGGGGGCTAGGAAGCTGCCTCCATCTTGCCCTTGAGCTGGAGAACAAATGGTTAGAGAAAGAGAGAAAGAAACTTATGTTAGCAGGCAGTGTGCAAAGACTGTAGTTAAGAATCAGAGAGAGAGAGAAAGAAGGGGTAGAGTGGACAGAGAGAGATGTTACTCACAGTTTTTGCAGGCACCAGCAGGGGGCACTTGTGGAGCTGGCTCTGCAGGTGTTGCCCACCAGCTGTGGGAAACAATGTAGGCCTGTGCATGGGTGCACAAGTGTGGATCTGTTGTGTCGCTGGTCTGTGCCATTCTTCATCAGCGGTGGGTGTCTCAGGGAGACTGGGTTTACCACAGAGGAGCAGAGGCATGCTCACACTGCACCAAGTGGACTCAGTGGGGCTCGTGCTTGGGCAGGGAGTGAACTCATCTTGATTTTAGCAGGGGTGAGCACAGGACTCTCAGTGATAATCACCATTCTGGGCCTCAGCTGCCATGGTGGGGGGGAGGGCGCTGCAGAACAGAGACTGTGGGGGCACAGGTCCATGTGCTGAGATTGGCGGCCATCTGGGGCCTCAGGACACCAGCCAGATGAACTTGGGAATGTGCAAGGCCCACGGTGAGAGAAGACCAGGAGAGCACTGGCACCATGGCGCAAGGAAGTATAATTGCTTAGCAGACTCAGCCAGGATGGTTCTTGTAGACACGTGGTGTTCATGGTCCACGTTGGTGGTGCCCTCTGTGGGGAAAAACTCTCATAGGGGTGTGGGGGAGAGTCCGGGGGTGGGGTCCCATGGTGATCGGGTAGCTGGGTCCCGGGCCCAGGCAGGCTTCCCACACCACCAGCATAAGGTCTCACATTCACACAGCCACAGTGGGCTGGCTGCTGCAGTTCAAGGTTCTAAAGACTGTGAATCTGGCCGCAGGCACAGGAAGGCCCAGGCAACATGTGGAGTCCAATTTTCCAAAGCTTTTATTGTTCATGGTGTGATAAATGGGTGTAGATGGTGTGCCATCCCCTCAAAATGTCAAGGGGCCTGGCTTTTTACAGGGAGAGGAAAAAGGGGTGGGAATAACTTAATTAGCTTTGCCTCCTGGCCTTTAGATAACTCATTAATATTTTAATCTCTGGAGGTGGAGAATCGCTAATCACACCCTCTCCCTGTGTGCTACATGACTGAAGATCACCGGGTTAAATGTAGTTACCTCGTCCAAGGCCTGACAATCTGACCTAATCAGTGAAAAATCAACTCACTCCCTCTATGTTGCACTGAGTTCATCTTACTCTGATTTTCTAACCTCATGACCTCTGTACAAAGAACAGGACCTTGATGCCTGAAGTCCTAATGTCTAAGAGTAGTCTACAAAGTCATAAACCCAGGATATATATATATATATATATATATATATATATATATATATATATTAAAATTGGTCAGCAGAAACATGAAAGCCATTCCATGTTCAAAAGTAGGCAGCTGATTTATCATGAGACCTACCTGGGAACTACCCCTAAGTGTGTTGGAGATGGATTTTGCTGCTGACAGGCCTGCATGACATGGATGTTCTAGGTTTTAATGAAGACTGGATAAAGAAATGTTCAGACATTCTCTACTCTCCAAGTGATTCTTGATCTTCTCCTGTTACAAGAGTGTTTAAAATTTCTGCTTTCCCTGACATGGTATGAGACTTTTGCCTCTAAATATTGATATTCTTAATAGTTTTAGGATATGTTAACATTCTCATTCTATTCATGGGTCCTCCAAATTATGTTTCTGACATGAAACCAGGAAGTCTCACACTTTCCCCAATCTCTGAAGTGAAGCTCAAATCATTCTTAAGGGCTCAAGGGGTCCTCAGAAACAAACTGATATTAATGACATAATCTGTCATTAACCAGGAAGGCAAATGACTCCAGTCATACTCAAATAGCCTTCAGACCTACAGCTTAAGATCTACTGAGCTTCAAAATTTCTGTATGGATAAAGGGGACTCCTGATTTGTCCACTCTGAACCAAGGATCCTCAGATCTTCCCTTATGGCCTAAGTAACCTTAACCTTAACTGTCTAGAACCAATGTGCTCCACACCTTTCACCAATAACTCAACAGGTTTCAGATGTACTCCCTCAACATCAAATGTGTCAGTAACTCTGCAATGTTCAAGGTAGCATCAACATATAATACCTTTGAGAACCTGAAACCTCAGACATTTATTAATTGCCCAAATTGACCTCAGAGTTACCTCTTAAGAAATAAGGTGTCACATAGGCCCTTAATGATGAAAGAAGTCCTGAGACCTATGACATAATAAGCCGAGGAAGTCAGACTTTGACAACATCTGAAGAAGGCCACAGATATAGCTCCTCTACTATCATCATGCAATAAAATTGGTGAAGTCACAATGGGACCTCAGATAAACCCATCTAGATTCAGGACAATTTATACCTCCAGCTAATAATTCCATCAAGTCTTGCCCCCTCAGAAGTAAACTAACCCATGAAATTAAGGGGGCTGATACCCTGTTGTAATATCTTCTGAAGAGGGTCTTAGTCTTAATATATCTAATCATAGCAGCACCTGAAATTAAGGGTATGCCAAAGAGGTCAGGTGACTTTAAGAATAAAAACATTTTGTTCTTCCTCTATCTGCACTGGAGTGTTTTGAGACATGCCCCTTAGATAAACCAAGCTACAGAACTGTTTTTGTGACTGAGGAGTGTGTCTCAAACATTCGGGCTAGCCTGTAATGTGCTTCAGATGGAATCCTTTTCACCAAGAATGCACAGGGGATTCTCTCTTTGTTCTTGGCTGACTCAGGTCTACCATTCAACTAAGAGAGACTAGAGATACTTCGTCAGACTTTATTGGTCAGGAAATATACCTTTGACCACCAAAAAACCTCAGAGAATGCTGGATTCAAGTCCCATAGCCATTGAATGATAAACTCGAACTGAATCCAAGGCCATCTATCTTTAATCTGCTCACCAGGAAGGTAACTGTCTTCCACACACACACCTGTGCAGCTTATTTTAAGTTTAAATAGGAAACAGATCCAGGGACTTTGATCAAATTAGTCAGAAGTAACCTCAGATCACTGTCAAGTCTGCATTGTAGTTCTCAGAGATAATATTCTAGAGTTCTCTGAAGACCTGGAGGCCTGGAGTGCCTGGAACAACCTCCTCTATAGAAGATAAGCAGGAATATTCCTCTACTCTCTAACATGGTTGAGGGCCTTTCTCTTTATCAAAATTTTGGTATTTTCTTCCTCTGATGATTGAGGCCTTAAAAGTTACACCTTTATCCCAATAGGCTCTTACAACAATCCCTTCTGCTAAGGGGCCTGTGGGATATTTTACCTCTGACCAAGGAGCATTGCTCTTTTTGGTCAAAGTTCACAGAAATCAAGAGGAGGAAGCAAGCCGGGCGGTGGTAGCGCACGCCTTTAATCCCAGCACTTGGGAGGCAGAGCCAGGCATTTTTCTGAGTTCGAGGCCAGCCTGGTCTACAGAATGAGTTCCAGGACAGACCAGGACTACACAGAGAAACCCTATCTCGAAAAACCAAAAACGAAAAAAAAGAGGAGGAAGCAAATTCTGGAACCTTATCCCACTTCCTTGAGTAAAGTCACATGACATGTTGAGAAATCATCACTCTATCATAGTTCTGGTTGGTTGAACATAATTCTCAGGAGGTAATCATGCTGAGGACACATACCCATGAAGATCATGAATCACAATAACTATATTTTGTCTCCTGCTGCTTCAGCTAAAGATATGAATACTGTAGACTGTGAAAATCAGTTAGAAGGTGAGGCAATGCTAAGTCCTCATGAGCTAAGGTAAGCAATTTTTTTGCTTAAAATATGGAAATTTTTATTCTCTAATCATCTCTCCTGTCTCAAGGAAATCAGGATCTCCCTTCTTCTCTGGGGTACTCACTCCTTCTACCTTTGATTGAGGAGACATTATATTCTCTTACTGAAGCAAAGGAAGTCTCATATCATTTCAGTGAGTCCAAAGTCTTAAACATTTATTTAGATTGAGGAATCCCATACAACTTTCTGAACATCTCTGTGTGTTTTCATGTCAGTGACTTCTCTGAAGGCTCCATAATCAGAATTTGTGTTAAGTCCCTTTCAAATTGACTTGGTAGGAAATTTTTATTACTCCCTGGGGCGTTGGGATCATAAGGATGGATCCTTAAACCAAGACTGAGGTTTCAGAGAATGGGGTTGAAAAACAATCGTGCTTTTTTATTTAAATGAACTACTATGAAGCAGGACTATGGCACTCAATGTCACACAGAGTTAGATAATGTCTGGCCACACCCCCACTGTGTAGGCCACGCCCCAAAGGCTTAGTTACGCCCCCCAGTGATTAAGCCTCACCCCCATGACAAACCCAATGACCAAGCTACCCTCCTGATGACTAAGCCACGCCCTCAGCGAACAAATCTTGCTCCCATGGCTAAGCCATACCTCTGATGACTAAGCCATGACTGCAGTGACCCTGCCCTACCCCCAATGATTAAGCCGCGCCCCAAATGGATAAGTCGTGACTCCAATAACAATATAAAACTGTTACTATAAGACATTAATTTTAATCATAAATAATACCAATAATAATAAAATAACAATGAAATAATAGTATGACAATAATAAAATATTAATACTACTAATAATAAAAATATAAAAAGTAATTTAAATAAATGTTAATAATAATGCTATGATATAGTAAAATAATACTAATACTAATGACATTGATAATAGTAAAATAATGATAATAAATTAAAAATAAAATAATAATACTACAATATGATAATAAGAAAATAAAAATAATAAAAAATTAAATAATATTGTAATAATGAAATATGTATAATAATGTAAATAATACTAATAAATTTTAATGACAATAGAGTAATAATAAAATGTTAATATTAAAATATTAATGTAATAAAAATAAAATAAAATAATATTACTATAATAATATAATAATAAAACAATAATAAAATGATAATGAAATAATTATAAAGTTATAGATTAAAAAAATAAAATTATAAGAAAATTAAAAAGATATTAATAATAGTTCTTAACAATATAATTTAGTAATAAAATATGGTAATAACACTAACAATAATAATGATAATAAAATAATAAAAATAATATAATAACATATTAATAATATAAATTAATAATTATTTAATAATATAATAATAAAATATAAATTTATTTAGTAATATAATACTCTAAAATAATATCATAATATAGTATTAGTAATAACATAATTAAATAATAAAATAAAAAAAATAAATGATAAAATAGTAACTTAATAATTGTAACATAATAATAATGATATGATAATAAAATAAAATAAAAGTAACCATAAAATGATAAAATAATAATTATAATAATAATATTGATAAAATGATAAACTACTAGCATTAATGAAATGATAATAATTTAAGGACATAACATAATATTCATAATAATATGAAATAATGATATTGCTCTTAAATTATAAAATAATAATAATAATAATAAAAATAATAATAATAATAATTAGACTGTTTGATCCCTGAGGAAATTTTGTGTCTTTGGAAGGTCTGCACTCGGTCATACACAAGAGATAATAAATGTGCTAGTCTCTATAATAATAAGATAATCACACTGATACTAATAAAATAATGGTAATATAATAAAAAATTAAAATAGTATAAAAATAAAATAATATTAATAATTATTTAAAAAAATAAGAAAATAGTAACAACATTAAAAATAATATTATGGAAAATAATGATATTAAAAATTTTAATTTAACACTAATAGTAATAATAGTAAATAATCCTAATTGACTTTTTATGATATTTGACTAAAATAAAATAACTAGAGTTGGCTACCTGGGTGTTTTTGCGTCTATAGTTACACGCTAAAAGTAATAATAACAATAATAATAATAATAATAAAAATAATAATAATAATAATAAAAACGAATAATTATAATAGTAAAACATAGTTATTAAATAATAATATTGATAAAAATAAGAACAATAATACAATAATAAAAATAAAATAATAATAATAATATTTCTGTAAAACTAGTAATAAAATAATATAAAAATTCAATATATTTTTATTTATAGTTGAATATTATAATATATATAATATTATATATTACAATAAAATATGTTGGGTTATAATATATTAATATATAATAATATATAATGTACTATAATAAGCTATAATATGATAAATTTCATATATCCTTAGTTATTACTGAATATTTTATTGACATTTTATTTACCTTTACATTTCAGAAAAATGTTTCTATCTGAAAATGTATAGTTGCCATGAACAAATATAATGTATCCTTTTTATTTTGGATAATATAATAATTAATATTATAATGTATTAATATATTAATTGTAATATACAACATATTAAGCTATAATAATATAATATCAAATAAAAAATATATAATATATATTATATATATTATACATAATAGAATAGAATAAATTTAATAATCTTTTTATTTTAGGCATTTTATTAATATTACATTTACAATTCAGAAAAAACTAAAAATGATAAATGGCAATGAAGAAATCAATATATCCTATTTTGTTTTTGGATAATATCATATGTATAATATATTATTATGTATAGTAATATTATTATATAATATATAATATATAATAATATAAAATATTATATAATGAATTAGGATTGAATATATTTAATATACAGTTTTTTATTATTACATATTTTATTTACTTTATATTTAATTTATATTTCAGAATATTTAGAATCTAAAATTGGATAATTGCCATAAATTAATATTATATATTTTTTACTATTGGATAATATAATATATATAATATATTTTAATAATATATTAACATTAAACTATAATATGAATATATATAATAATATATATTATCATATAATGCAATATAATAGATAAATGTACTATGTGCTTATTTATTGTTGAATAGTTTATTGACACAAAGGACAGCGTGTACATGTCTCAATATATATTGTTGTCTATTAATATCTTCTTTTAAATTGGAGTGATTTTCCTTTCATTCTCAGTTAAATTTTAATCGGTTTCTTTATTTTTTGTTTGTATTTGTTTTCATTTTTATTTTACACACAGTGTTGTTGTGACAATTACACATGAAGAGAGCATGTTTGACATACACACAGCATGGCTGTGAAAAGAACATGAGAAGAGAGCATGTGTTACACACAGAGCATGGTTGTGACAATAACATGGGAAGTACATACAGCATGCATATGACAATAACACGTGAAAAGAGAGTGGGGTGTTCACATTTATGTGATATTCTAATGCAATCACCATGATGGAATCTGTGAAGTGCAAGTAATATGATAAATACTGTCATGAAAGCCGTGGCATGTTCACATGTAAATGGTATTCTAATGTAATAATGAAGTGAGTCCTGGCGTGTTCACGTGTACATGATAATTTGATGTCACACCATGATGGAAGCCATAGTATGTTCACATGTATGTGATATTCTAAAATAACCATAATTAATGATAATAATCATAAAATAATAAAAAGAATAATGATAATAATATAATAATAAAAACAAAATAATAATGAAATATTGGTATAATAATAAATATTAATAGTATAATGATGATATAATAAAAAATTTGTATTAATAATACTATTAATAATTTAAAAAATAAAAATGGAATAATATAATATCTATATAATAATATTATTGTATGGAAATAATAATAAAAGAAATAATAAAAATATAATGATTAATAATAGTAATTATAAAAGTATAGTAATAGATATTCAAATTAATATAAATGATATAATGATAAAATGATATTAATACTATTAACCAAAATAAAATAAGATAAAAAATTATAATATAATTATACTAAAAACTAATATTATAAGATGATAATATTAATTGTAATTTTATAACAATAACAGTGAAATAAGATTAAACAATAATATTAAAATAATAGTATAAAATAATAAAATATTAATTCAAACAATAACATATAAAACTGATTCAAATAAATGATAATAATAATATAATGATGACATAACAATAAAATACTAGTATCATCTATATTGATAATAATAATAAAATAAAAAGAAAATAATAATAGAATAATAATCCTACAATAAGATGATAGTTATAAAATAATAACAACAATTAAAGAAACAGTAATAATAATAAAAATAATAATAATAATAATATGAACAACATGGATAACAAAATTATAAATAGTACAAAGAAATATTAATGACAACACAAATAAATATAAAAATATTAATATTACTAATAAAGTAAGAACATAATCATAATAGTTCTAAAGTATAATATGGTAATAAGAGTAACAGTCATAATGATCATATTATGTGATAATAATGAATGTAATAACAACATATTAAGTAGTATTGCATTAATGTCAATTTTATTATGTAATAATATAATAATGTAAAAAGTCTGATAATATATAATAATATAAAAATATAATAATATAAGTAAAAAATAAAAAAATAGTGGTAAGATAATAATAAAATACTCATTTGATAATAGGAATATGACAATAATAATAACATTGTAATATTGAAAAACTAAAAATGACATAATAATAAAATGAAATTAATGTTAATATAATAATAAAATATTATAATATAATAGTAAAATGAAACGAGATTAATAATAATATAGTAATCACATAATTTTAATAATATGCTATTATTAAATTTAAAAATAATATGAAATAACAGTATAGATTAAATATAACGAATTAATAATAATAATAATAATAGTAATAATAATAATGATAATAATAGTAATAACAATTAGACTGCTTGAACCTTGAGTTAATGTGTGGGTTGGAAAGTCCACACTCAGTCATACATAAAATCTGATAAAGATACTAGTTTTACAATAATAATATAATAATACATATACTAATAATGTTGTTATAAAATAGTAATGATAATTTAGTAATATGAAAATATAATGTTAATAATAAAGTTAATAATATAATAATATTAGTAATAATACTAATATAGTAACACTAATAAAAATAATGTAACATTTCAAATATTTTTAATATAATAAAAATGATAATAAAAATAACAATAATCAATAATACTTATTTACTTTGTATGACGTTTGACTAAACTAAAATAACCTGAGTGGGCTACCTGGGTGTGTTTTTATTAATATTTATAGGCTGAAAGTAACAATAATAACAATAATAATACTATTAATAGTAAAATATAGTTATAAAATAACTATAAGTATGATGAAAATAATATAATAGTAATGCAATAATTGTAAAATAAAAATATTATTATTAATTGTAACATTAATATAGAAATAATAAATATAATAATAATAACATAGTAATAATTAACCCTGTATGATGTGTGAATAAAATAAAATAACTAGAATGGGCCACCTGAGTGTGATTGTATCAATAATTAGAAGTAATAATAATAATTAATAATAATAATATAATGATGTAAAAAATAAAATAATAAAATTAACATAATATTGATATAATCATCATAATAATTGTATTTATTATATTATATTAGTGTATAATAATATAATAATATGTTATATAACATACTTTGTTATAATATAAAATGTAATAGATCCTTTTTTATTATTGGACATCTTATTGACATTTTACTTACTTTTACATTTCAGAAAAAAATTCAATCTGAAAATGTTTAATGGCCATGAAAAAATTTTGCATAGCCTTTTTTACTATTGGATAATATTTTATTTGTATGTAATAAATCATATATTATGTACTATAATAAATCATGTATTAATATTAATATATAATATGTAATATAATATTACTATATAATCATAATATTAAATATAACACAATATAAATATGATAATATAAATATACTTGGTTTTATATAATTTTATATGCAGGCATATAAAATAATATGTAATATTTATTTTGCTAACATTTGTAATTTATAATATATTAATATATTATATAATATATTAATTTATGTAATATATAGATAAGATACAATATATAAATATAATTGAGGTCTTAAGGTTTCCCTTCTACTTCATGACAAGTCATCCCCAAGTGACTGAACAGATGACAGACCACTCTGATTGGTTATCCTGAGATATAATATAATGCCTTGGTCCTGCAGTAAAAATCTGAGCCCTGATCTAAGTTCTATCTTTAAGATTGCCACTTGGAATTGAGCAGGTCCATCTTTGTTGCCCATGTCTGTGCTGCTGCTGAACAGCTTGTATAGAACATAAAGCCAAGATTACAACCAATTTATAAAGAAAAGAAATCTCTGTATGCTGGGAAGCACACCTCAGCGTCTCAGATCACACGAGTATTCTGGACTGTGAGGACATTTTCACCTGATAAGGTATTTTCTGTATATTCTTTCAATTTCAAAGATTACCTTTTGCCTGAGTGATTATGTGAACTTCCTGGTCTTCTCTATCCTCCCAACATATTCTCTCTATCAAAAATGGGACCCATAATTTTCCCACATATGGTCAAAGTAGGTTTTCTATCTAACTGATCAAGTATAGTTCCAAAAGTGACTCTTTTTTTAAACAAGGGATCACAGTCCACTCTGTTTTGAGGTCCAATAGTCCAAGGTTAGAATCAGAGCATAGAACCTGTGCCATCTGAGGCCAGGCAAGTTCACAGAAATGTAATAAATTTAAAATTTCTGCCTAGATCTGGACAGTTGAGCAGACTGGAAATAACCTAGCCAGCAAAGTCATCCATTCTTGGGAAGAAGAAATGAGTTGCTGCCTGCTCGCTCCCAGAATGAACACAAATTATAAAGAAACAAAACTCCGAATAAGAACTGGAAACTTAGGAACACTACTGGAAACTTTCTCTACAGTATAAGGTACCCGGGACCTTTACCTTTGACTGAAGTGTATATGACACCTTCACGGGCCTCAGAATTTGCCTTTCTTACATAGGGCTCACTTTTTTCAGTGTTAACTGACTCCTTCTCACTATGTTGAACAGAATGGCAGAATTTTCCTAGGACTAGCATTTGCCAAGTGGGGCCTTGAATATGTAATTATGCCTTATGTGGTCCTTATATATTCCTATTCCTACCAAGTTGCTTTGAGTCTCTTCTCCTTAAACAGCTGTCAGATCAAGGGAACCTTATACCACTCATTCTACATAAAAGAGCATCTAACATTCCCTGTCCTCCCAGTACAATTGTGACCCTGTTGTCTACTTCCACCCACCAAATGGATTTTAGACCTTCAATTTTTGCCAAAAGGGCCCTGGGAAATCAAAGTCTATTGAAAAGGTTCTTACAACTAGCCCCTGTTTCAAAGGGGGGTTTCAGACCTCCATCCTCTACACTAGGGGACTTCAGGTCTCCTAGCAACTAAAGATCCACCAGACGTTCTCTTCTGCTCATGCCTCACAAACACCCCTATTAACTAAATTTTCTTTAAATCCTTCACAAGATTAGAATCACCAATGCCCTTCTATACTAGAAGAAGGGAGGAGATGTCAGGGGCAGCCCTGCTTATACACGGAAGGCCTAAAGTCAGCCATAAGCCTAAACTCAGCAATTGGTGTGACTTACATGCCTGCTAACACAAGGTCTTGGCTCTCTGTGGAAAAGCACAGATGATTACTAGCTATTGCAAACAAGCAGCAGATATGTGTACTCCCTCTAAACACCTATGCTCCTGTGACATCCCCTTCCCCATATCCTGCAATTTTGTGTATATAAGTCCTGTGTGAAAAAATAAAAATTAAGGTTTAATCATACTATGGACAAGCCATCCTCCTTTGCATTTGCATGCTCCCCCATTCTCTCTTTCAGGTGAACCCACCAGACCCTGTTCACTGCCCAGCTGATCAGGGCAGTGGAGTGTTAGCGAGAGGAGAGAGATTGTGAGGGAGCTGGAGTTAGCCCATAATGGTTGCCTGGTTTTCTGATCAGTTGCCTGGTTTCCTAGTTGGTTGCCTGGAGATGCCTACTTAATAGGTGCTTAGAATTGGGGGCCCAATGTCAGGGCCTGATTGTTAAGGGGGCAGGTTAAGATGAAATATTCATTTCTTGTTTAGATATGTCCTTCTCCTCAACTCATTGTGCTAGGTGACCTGCAGGTGAGATTGTGGAAGTGGGAGGTAAGCCTCTCTGGGGGCCCTTCTTTTCATCTCCCATGACACTCTGGGCTCAGTCCAGGGAAATTGAAGGCCTTGAGGATGCACAGAGCAGCCCCTCCATTGCCATGTATACAGTGCAGAGCCTCCTGCTGCTATGTGGGAAGCCAGTGTATACTAGTGCCAATGAAGAAGGTCAGTTCCCCACCACCAATGTGGCCTCTGTTCAACTTCCCCTGTCTCCTGAACTCTCTGATTCCACCACGCAGGTGCCCTACCAGCTGAGGATCATCCTAGGAGAATCATTTTGGCTGAGTGCCTTGACCTGGGATGTGAGAGTGTGTGACCAGAAACCATAGAATCTGTATCCATAAAAAGAGAACTGGCTGACAACTTCAGGGGATACCTATGAGGGCAGAGTTGGGACGGTAGGTGCCTTGATTGATTCAGAACAGATGCCTCCAGGAAGCTTGGTAGGAATGGAGAAGTGGAAAGCAATGTCAGGCTTCTCTCCTGGTGGTTGTTAGCATGGACTTCTTCCAACAGCTGTGACTTAAGCTCTTGACAGTGCAGGGGTGGACCTCTGGAGAATCTCAGGGCTCATGAAAGGAAGTCTTGATAGTGAATAGTGAAAAGCATTTCTCAAATGACCATGGCATTCATCATCTGGTAAACGGAGAGGTGCTTCTCCCCTAAAAATGTCCCTAGACGTGTATATATTGGTGAGCTAAAAAAAAGATAGTAGAAGGTTTGTAAGTATGTATGTATGTATGTATGTATGTATGTATGTATGTAGGTAGGTAGGAAGGTAGGTAAAGTTAGGTAGATATGTAGTTTGGAAGGTAGATAGGAAAAAAATAATACATACATATATATATAAATTTACATAGATAGTTGGATAGCCAGCCAGTTGTTAACTTACTCTGGCAGTGAGCACGTGGATAAAAAATTGAAGGCACCTTGAGAATTTCCAATGGGCACCCTCAGAGAACCTTGATGTGAATTGGTCTAGGAGGAGTTGGTGAGGGGAGGGGGGAGGAGATGTGCTGCAGGGATCCTTGTGGGACAAGTGATAAATAAACATTGTGCTTTGTGTCTAGGTGCCTGTCATCTAGGTTCCACTTGAATCCCTTCAGAGAGTTCTGATTTCATGAGTGCCTAGCCCCTGCTCAAGCAGATAATTGAATGTGTGCTAGAATACAGAAAGAAGGATTCATCGTGAGCGTTCTTGGGGACTTAGGAGGAAGGAAGAAGATCAAAGTGTCCCCAGAGTGCTCTATGGTGGTTGGTGAATGGCTGGGGTATGATAGAGGTGGTGTGGAGGGTTAGAGAGAGGACAGAGATTGTGAGGGTGCTGTAATTAGCTCATAATGATTGCCTCGTTTCCTGGTCAGTTGCCTGGAGATGCTTACATAACACATGCTTAAAACTGGGGGCCGGAGGCCAGAGCTTGCTTTTCAAGGGGACAAGTTGGTATGGAATATTCATTCTTTCTTTTGATATGTCCTTGTCCTCAGCTCAGCATGTTAGGTGGCCTGTGGGTGAGATTGTTGAAGTGGGCAGCCAGTTATTCTGTGCCTCTGAGGTGGAGAGATAACTGGATGACTTTGTGGGGTAGCATCAACTCGAATTCTAATTTAGGAGTACATGCAATACCAACCTGTGTGCCTGGGTAAGTAGACAAAATTTTTCCGGGGATGGTGGTTTCTCTTCACTTCCGACCACACTCTGGGCTCACACCAGGAAAACTAAAGGCATCAGGGACACACACATATGCCCACCCATTGCCCTGGGTTTAGTGCAGGGCCTCTAGCTGCTATGTGCAAAGCCACTGTTGAGACTAATGCTAATGGAGAAGGTTAGTTGCCCACCCCCAGCCCCTGTGGCCTCTGTTCAACTTACCCTGTTCCCTGAGCTCTGACACCACCACCTGAGTGGCCTACCAGCTGAGGATAATCCTGGGAAAGCCTTCTTTCTGGGTTCCTTGACCTGGCAACTTGTTAGAGTGTAACCAGTGACAGAAAAGTCTGCATCCACAAAAAGAGAACTGACTTTCAGATTAGGGGAAATTTGTGTGAGTGGAGCCAAGCAGTCATAGACT
>JADRCG010000131.1:23777-65551 GCA_019844195.1 Rhabdomys dilectus | reverse complement strand
TGGAAGGACACTTCCCATCTCTGCTCCTTCCTTGCTTTTATGGGTGCTGTATGCCCAGGCTATGAATGCTACTGTGGAGATTCTGGTAGAATACTGCAACCACTTCCTCACTAAAGGGCTTGCAGGATACACAGGAACTGAGTATCCAGCTCAGCTTCCCCATGAAGCATCCAAGTAGCAATGTCAGACTTCACAGGGCTCAGCACACTCTTCCTGTCCAATGGAATTGTAGGGAGGCATTGAGGTGGTCCCTTTGTGCTTTGACCATGGTCACTCTGCCAGACACTAGGTCCCCAAGCAGAGTCTCGATCTGAATACATTCCTCATGGACAACAGCTCCACCTGCCCCCTTTCACCTAGGCTGTACCCACAGTCTCTTGCTGATTACTGCTAGTTTGGTTGTATCAGATACCACCTAGGCATTCTCCAACAGGATTTCTTCCTGAGGTGGTAAGCCAAGGATCAGGGTTTAATCCAGCTGGAGTAGAAATACACCTGACCATCCCAAGAGACCCCAGAAATGTACACTTCTCTGATTTTTCCAGCAGGGAGACATGAATAAAGACATAGAAAGTAAATTACAAAACAGAGATACCTCCTCCCATACCTACTTACCCTTCACTGTGTTCTGCCTCCTGCCTGTTTCAGGGGAGTCACTGTTAGGAGGATGTTTACATGGTCTTTGTCCTTCTAGCACAGGGGAAAAAACAGAGTCTTGATAGGCCCGCTCTGATTTTCCTGGTGAGTCTCTTGAAGCGCCCAGGCTTCTTAGGAGGAGACATTTGTGAGTCAGAGTCTTGCTCAGGTGGCACAGGCAATTCATCCTCCAAGATGGTGTTGCACACACTTGGGGTAGCCACAGCTCTGTTATGGAGGGCACAGTTGGAAGTGCTGCTGTTTTTTTCTTCTGGACAGTGTAGAGCAACTGGAGGCATGGAGACACTTCTGGCTACCTCCTGTCCTAATAGTGTTAGGAAAACAGGCCTGTACGTTTCTGAGGGCTGGATCTGGAGGAGACTAATGTTGGGCTCACTAGCCCTTTTCTTTAAGAGAAGACCAGAGATAGAGGGATGTGCTGGTGAAGGGGGTGGTGTAGGGCACCGATCCATAGTCTCCACTGAAGTTGTAAATGCATGCTCTTGCCCCTTGTCTGCCTGTGCTTTTAGAATCAAATACGCCCACATGGGTTCGTTGTATTTTTTTTTCCAGGGATTCTATAATCTCATCAGCATCAAATCCCATGCCACAGAGCACGTCTATGATGTTATAATCTGGATCGGTCTCAGTCGGGATGTCTACCTCACACTTCACCACCCATGGATGTTCCTCAGTCATGTCAGCAGAGGGCCTCATCTCTGGGGCAACTGTGAGCAACTGGTGGATTAAGTTTTCCAGCTGCCCAGAGACATGAGATGGAATGTTATAGGTCCCTGTTGTGATGTTTTCGTCCATCTCCTTGACCGTGCTTCCTCTGAAGGGGTAGTGCCCAATGTTAATGAAAAATAGTAGCACGCCCAAGCACCATATATCAGCCTTTTTTCCATCGAACGGCTCCATTAATACGAGTTCTGGGGCAAAACAGCTTTTGGTGCCACACTGCTGTTTCAGTAATGTGCCAGGTCTGCACATGATGGCCAGGCCAAAGTCTATCAGCTTTACATTACCGTCCTCATCTCTGAGTACATTGTGCGGTTTGATGTCATGATGCACAAGATCCAGGCTGTGGCAATACTTTACAGCTGACACTACCTGCCCGAATATTTTCTTTGCCTCCTCCTCCTGCATCGGGCCATCCTCCTTTATGATTTCATACAAGCTTCCTCCCGGAATATATTCGGTGATAATGTTAACGTGCCTTGATGTTACCAGTACCTGGTAGAGGCAGATAATGTTGGGATGGTGCAGTGTCTCCAATGCTGCTATTTGTTCATGGATCCCCCTGATGTTCTTCTTGCCGATCTCTACCGTTTTTATGGCAACCAGCGCCTCGGTTTTCAGGTGCGAGGCCAGTTTCACAGTGCCAAATGAACCTTGGCCAAGAGTAAAGAGCACCTTGTACTGACTTGCCATATTCTTCTTTATGGAGTTGCTGGCCATGAGGGTAAATGTTCCCTGTGCTCTGCTGCACCTTACTGAAAGGACAGTGTGGGACGAACACCTTTTATGCCCCAGAGCTTGTACTACGGGAGCCTTATGATGGCAAGGCAGCAGATGTGTGGAGTCTTGGTGTGCTACTCTCATCTATCACCACTGGGTACCACCCTTTTAGGGGAAGCATGCCTAAAGGGATAGAGAAAAAATTGCCACGGGAACCTATTATATTCCAAGTCACATCTGGGCTCCTTGAAACCTAATTCAGCAAATGCTCAGTTTCCCCACATACTAGGCCTTTCTTTGAAGACATTGAGAAACATCCATTGTCATAATATTTGATGTGAGTATCTCACCTGACGTCTACCCAGATTCTAGTAGTATAGACGTTCTCTGTGCCATGGGATTTAATGCCAATAAGATCTCGGAATCCCAAAGCAAACAGATGATGAATTGTTGGGGGCATACATGATTTTAAGAGAACAGTCATGCAAGAGGCTTGAGCACGGATGTACCACTTCAGATTAAGCTTGTGGATACCTGCCCTCTACCACCTCATTACCAGCACATCCCTCTATCTCTGGTCTTCAACTAAAGAAAAGGGCCAGTGAGCCCAGCTTTGGCCTCCTCTACATTCGGCCATGTCGAGAGCATGGCCCTGTTGTCCTGACACTGAGGACACAAGGTGGGAAGACATGCTTCCATGCCTGACATTGCTTTACATTGTCCCAAGAAGAAGAGCAGAGATATTACCTGTGCCCTGCATTCTGGAGCTGTGGCTGCTCCGTGTGTCTCCAGCAGCATATCAGAAGAGGGAATGCCCCTGCCACCTGAGGTAGACTGACAGTGAACCCTCATCGCCCCTTCAGAATATTGGGTACTTCAAGAGGCTATGCAAGAGAATCAGGGTTTGCCTGTCAAGACTCTGTTGTTTTCTGAGGGTTCCAAAGACAAAAACCCACTTATATCTTCCAAGAAATGGCTCCACTGAAAGAGAATAGAGGCCAAACCCAATGAATAGGTCAACTGTTGTGTTCTGAATTTTATTTTCTCTATCTTTATTCATGTCTTTTCATAGGTAAAATCAAAATGTATACATTTCTGGGTTCTTGTGGGATGGTCAGTTGTATTTCTAACCCATCTGGATTAAACTCTGCTACTTGGCATACTACCTCAAGAAGAAATCCCGCTGGACTAAGCCTTGGTGGTGTCTGATGCAAATAAACAGCAGTAATCAGCTGGAGACTGTGGGTATAGCCAAGGTGAAAAGGTGTAGGTGTAGCTGTTGTCAGTTGGGAACAAGTTTATACAGAGACCTTCTACTTGGGGACCTAGTGCCTGGCAGAGTGACCCTGGTTAAAGCACAAAGGGACCACCTCAATGGCTTCCTACAATTCTATTGGACGGGCAGAGTGTGCTGAGCCCTGTGAAGTCTGACAGTGCTGCTTGGATGGCTTCATGGGGAAGCTGAGCTGGACACCTAGTTCCTGTGCATCCTGGATGCCCTTTCTAGAGGAGAGGGTTGCAGTGTCCCCAGAATCTCTACAGTGGCATTCAGAGCCTGGGCATATAGCACCATGCTGGTCTTTTAAGTCACCTCCTATCCAGTGCAGACTAGCTGGCAGAGAATCATCACTGCCAACAAACTCAAGGAAACAAAACCTCACACTGACTGTCCCGGGAAACTAACTACTGGCCTTCTTGGGTCTCCTTTCCTCCCATCATTTCATCTGCTATCAACAGGGAGAAATCTGCTCCCAGTGAGGCCTTCAGAGGCCTGCTCAAGAGCAAGCAAGGAGCAGTGATCAGAAGTTTTCTTCCACAACTCCATTCCTTAAGGTTTATATATGCATTCAGCGCATGTGCAGTCTTGCGTAGCTCCTGTGCAGGCACAGGATATCCTGAGTGACACTATATCCGCATCCCTCCCTTGTGCATAGGTAGGATTTGCCTTTATGGCCTCTCGTACTAACCAAGCTCCCTTATGTGTCATTCTACAGCTCAAGCAGCCTCTGAACTAGCCATCTTCCTGAGAGACCACACTGGGAGGCTTGTTACATTGTATGCAGCTGACTGCAGGAGGCTTGGTAGTCATAGAATTGTGAGAGCTTCAGGTGCCTCCAGGATCTGATCCAGCACCAAGTACCAGAAGTGTTCAAGTCCAGGACTTTGGAGGCTTCTCTCTACAGTGACAGTGTAGTTAGTCTTTGTACTGGGCTGAAGGACCACATACAGAGGTTGAAGGATCACAGTCAGAGTACTGCCAACAGGAAGTTCAGTCAGCCTGTGTGGCCTGCTTTTCTGTGAAAGAGTGGGAGCAGGCACAACAGCACAACTGGTCCTTGTTTCTCTCCCTTACCCTATTCCTTCTATCTCTGATCATGATGAAGACATGCCCTTCCAATAGTCAGAACTGAATCCTGTACCATAACTCAGGGGACACAGTTGAAGAGAAGAACTGGACCTCTCGGTTCCACATGTGTGTATGGACTTTCAGGATGGACAGTCTCTGGAAGATCCTGTGTCAGCTGCAGGATGTCCTGGGAATCTGTGCTGTCCACATTTATGGCAGAAGCACTTGAGTTTGACACTGCCCTCGACACTGATGTGAAGATTCCACTGTCTCTACATGAACACACCTAGCCTGCCACAACAGTGTGCACTATGAGAACACTAAGGAGAAGAGGACTGTGACAGTAAGATGCTGGATGCAAAAATGATTGAGGCACCTTGTAACACTGACAAAAGCAGCTCAGGCCTCAAATGAGGTGGACTTCAAGTGTGAGAGCTGAGTGTTACTCCTGGATTTGAGTCAACACCAATACCCAGGAATCCAGGATATTTGATTGGTGGATGCTTCTGTCTACAGTGGGAGAGTGGTAAGTCATGGGGTGCACTCACTCTGTGAAGATGCACAGAAAACAAATAGTCTTGTCTCTCTGGACATCAGGGCTCAAATGAGTAAAACAGCATGCATGGGCTTCTTCATTTGGGAAAGGGGGTGAGGGTCGGAGCAGACAATGTATATATCCTGACTACTTGAAAGTCATTCTGTTTTAGAGGGAATCTATGAAGCTTGAATCACTGTAAAATTGCTGCCTGCCAGTGCCACATTCCTCCTGAGAGCAAAATTATAGAAGGCAGGAGGCTGAGGCATGCATATATCCTGACCTCTTGAAGGTCACCCAATTGGACAGGGGACATCTAAGTCCTTAATCAGTGTAAAACCTGCTGTCTTCCAGTACCAGAATCCTTTCTGAGAGCAGAATACACTACCAAACCACCAGAACCCTAAAGTAATGATGAGTAAGGTGACAGGTGTTTTGGTGTTTTATAACTCCATCAGGAGCTCTGAGGCTCACCTCCTCCTGTATTCAAATTTAGCCCACATTGATGCAGTTCAGTCCAGGGCAGCTGTCACTTTTCCAGAATTCATGCAGACAGGAAAGTTAAGGAGGCCTCCTCTTCCCTGCTGTCTTTGTCGTCTCAGGAAGCTTGAATACATAAGTCCCTGAAGATTTCTTAACCTGCCCGAACTCTTTGCTAATCCAGTGTTCCAGGAGTTTCCAAATCTTAGGAATGAGAAGACCACAATCATTTCTAACTCTGATCCTCTATAACTGAGCTTCCAGTGCTCAAAATCAGAGTGGACTGAGATTTCTGAGGCCTCTCCATGAATGCTGTCCAGAATCAAGCTCTGGGGGAGTTCAGTGTGGGAGAATATGCAGTTCCTTTGATGGTGTCTGGGGTTTGAGTAACGAAGTGTGCCCTCATCAGGGCCAGAAGACACATGAGGACTGCGAGAGTAGATACAGAAGACATGGTGTCAAGATGTGGAGCCCAAGGTCATGGGAGGCTACTGAGAAATCTAACACCTGTATGAGTGAACATGGACATGAACAGGGTGAGTGGACATGGTTCCCTTCACTGTAGGCTGCAGTGTGGTCACCATCTCCTACAGAAGCTCATATTCTGGTAGACTATCCTCTAAAAATGCTACTCTACCCTTCAAGCTCATGTGATGATTGGCCTATCTCAATAGAGGCACACCAAGGTCAGCCCTACAAGGTGCTATTGTCACTGAGGTTACAATAAGGACAGGAGGACTGTGACAGTGAGAAATAGCATGCAATTCTGATGGGAGGCCTAGTTGTACCTGGAAGATACATGGTACAACCTCTGATCGCTCTTCAGACCTTCATTCTATGCTGGTGTCTTCCTAATGACAGAGCTGTCACCTGTCACCTGTCACCAAAGGACGTCAACCTCTCCCTGATTCACTCTCAGCATCACTTCTCAGTCTTGAGACTTGAAGAGCCTAGAGGAGGCCTCCACAGATCAGTCAGTGGGTGTCTCCCTAACAACTGCCACTGAATTTCCTTAGGATTGTGCTTTTTGGGATGTCTGACAGATTTGGACTCCCAGTTCTTGCCCTGTAGCCTATTCCTCACGTCCTCATCTGTACCTGCTCCCATCCTCCTGTAGCACCATGGAAACCATTATTTCCTTCAGAGGCCTGACTTCATTCTTATCCACAAGGAGTTAGGGTGAAGATTGGCTCTGAGATGTGACCCCAGCTTCTAGAATGTCTCAGTGAAGTGGTGTGATATTTGGTCAGTTGCCATTCCGTAAGCATAGGGATGTTCAAAGTCCTCACTAGGTGCGGGATCCCAGGATCATTGGTATGAATGACAAGCTCTGCTCAAGGAGCTGACACTCTGGCAGAGTCCAGGCATTCAGGAAGACAAAGATGGTGAGGTAAGTCCACATCAAAACACGTAAAGATGTAGTGAAACTGGGAGCTTCCATCCTAATACAGGTTGCTGGGAAACATGCTCCCTGAGAAGAACATCTCTGCTGGGATGAGCCTGGGTAGAAGAAGACACGAGACAGAGGGCCATAAGAGCAGCCATGGGACAGGGACTCACTGTAAATGACTTGACCCAAGGAGTGCCTGTGACAGTGGGAATTTTATGGATACCCTAAAGGAAATTCATTGTAATTCATCTCTTGGTGAACTGGTGTTCTCCATTCAGATCTCAGGCCTTGGGCGTGTTGGGGGTCACAACATACCAAGGTGCTGAGGATATACTCCTCTTCTGAAGGTGATGAGAATGTCAGAAGATGAGAAGGCTGTCCTGATTCGGGGACAATGTTGGAATTCCAGAAACAAGAGGCCATGTTCCAGCATGGGGCTCCACCATTCATAACATACACATGTTGAGTTTCTAAGCAGGTAAAAAGTGCAGATAAAAACTGTCACCATGAGAATTCCTGGACCTTGATTTTCCCTCAGCAATTTAGCTTGCTTTCTCTCCCAAGCAACTACTCAGTCTTCTTGGGCACACCCTGTCACTGTCCAGGATTTTTCTTAACTATGAAAATAAGATGCTGAGTGGTACTGGTAGGAGGAGCTACCTGAATCATCTGTTCTCTGGCCTACTGTCACTGTTGTCTCTTCAGATGTCTGCAGCTATGATTCTGATCTTCAGTGAACAGTCAAGGAGCATGAGGCTTTACTGACAGGAATAACACAGGCCAGAGGCAAATCCAGAACCTGTGCATCAAGTCCTTCCCTGTTTGTGGCTGCTGAAGACATTCTGAACAGAAAGTCTGGACCTGCTCTGTCCCTGAAGGCACAACCTGTTGAACTCTCTCATTTTGAACTGTAGTTGTAGCTAATGCTGCTGCTGATCCAAAAATCTAGTTCAATATGTGAAAATATAAGTTTCCAACATCAAATATGGAGCATTCTGTCTCAGAGACAACAGTGTGTACACTTGAAAGACCAGGTGAGGAAGATGGAAAGGTGCCATGTGGCTTTCTTACCCTGTGCTTGATCTCAACCTACTTTCCAAAGTTTCTTCAGTCACAACACCAAATTAGTTGTAGTTCTAATTAGAACAGAACCCTGAAGTTCTGAGGGATCCCTGGGTGGTGTGTCCCATGCAGAGTCTTCAGGATCTTCTGTGAGGGCTTACTCCTCTTCATTCTTTGAACACTGGGTGGTGTGAATGATTACCCTGAACAGGCTGACACTCACTGCTCAGTGTGCAGACCTGCCCACCACTTCAGGAAGATCCTCCCACTCTGTTTGACTTCTGGGTTCCACCTACTTTTCGATAAATATTCACTGTGGTCAAAGAGGAATCTGACTAACACAGTGCATTGAGTAGCTAGATTTCTGTAATGCCCAGAGAAAGCCCAAGATGGGGCCCCTGGGAACAGCCAGCTCTGTTTCTCTCAGTACCCTGGACTTTGTGATCAGTCATCAGCTTAGAAAGACAGTTTATTGTGCTCCATCTTCAGTCGCTAAGTCTTTTCTGAATGGCATTTCTATAGTGTTGGCATGCTTCTCTAGGAACATGGGAATATCCTGTAATTTTCTATCATCTGTGCAATCTCTCAGCTGTCCTCTTCTTTTGAGCACTTAACTCCTGTAACTCTCTTTGTGAGGAGCTCATACTCTGGTCTGTTCACATATTTTTTCCTCCAGATTATCAGTTCAGTGTCAGGACATCAGGAAGCTATGGACTGGATCATGACCAAGGTTCTGGGGACTCTGTCCTCATACATGGTATTCCATTCTCTCACTTCTCTCTTGCAGGTCCTGGTGCCTTTCCACAAGATGCTGCTGAACATGGCCACCTGGCAGGCCAAGGGCCTCTGTCTGCCAGACAGGATTATACCATCAATAAGTCAAGCAACATCGTCTGCATCATCACAAGCAAATGCAGTGTGGAAGTCTGATAAATACATTATGGACTTCTCCTGTCCTTGGTTGCCACCATCAAGTGTGATATAAGTCATTCCTGTCAATGCCTAGACATAGAATTTCTGTGCAGGTTGTGCTTGGAAAATTGACCACGTGCAGAGGTGCTGGCAGTTTATGTCACTGTATATTCATTAAATGTGAGAAATTTTGGTATCCAGCTGTTATGGAGTGAGTGCCTTCTTCTCTAGCTCTTCACCCATGCTTCAGCAAGAATGCTGCTCACTAATTTTCTCAGTTGAATGCTGGCACCAGGGAAGCAAGGAGAATATCAGAGACTTGCCTCTTAATATCATTGACACTTTCTAGAAGGTCCTTACTGGAGGGATGTTCAGGGTCTCTGAAAACTCTTCTTTACTCTCATCTGACACATAGCATGCACTGACCAAGGTTCCTCTGACCCTTGATATAACACAGTGAAGGCAATTCTTACATTTTGACTGGAGATCATTCAGAAGAAGTGAGGCAGTGTGCCTTTAGTACCACCGAGCATGGGTTAGGACCTAAAATGTGATCACTTTTACTAAGGGAATCACCAGATATCTTCCACTGTTGAAACTCAATTGTTTTAGAATCAGTGCAATTATCTGAAACAAACCCTTTTTAATTTCATTTCCATCACAGTGAGTTGACACTTCCAAATTATACTACATCCCCACAGTGAAGCCAAGGCACAAAGGCAAAGCAACTACCCATGTCATATCCACAGTCAAGAGCAGAGGGAAATAAATGCATGCATGTAAGCTTTCTTTCTTGTGCTCATCGAGAGCTCTTTAGTGTTATACAGTATGAAATCCAAGCCTAGGGAATGGCACTGCCCGAACTGTTGTGGCTTCCCATGTCAATTAAGGTAATCAAATAAGTCCTCTATAGACATGCTCATGGGAACCTTCATCTAGAGGATTTCTCTGTGAAGATTCTTTCTCTAGGTCACTTCTGCACAGCTTGAGGGTTCAAATTAAAGAACATGAATTGCTCTCAGTGGCCACCACATCTTCCAACACTGAAAATTGTCAGACTCATGACTAGAGGCTTCAGCTTCTCGTTTTACCTAGCCTCAAAGCTGACATCTTGTAGTGTGTCCTGCCTGACCTCTCACATTCTCCTCACATTATACTTGACACTGTTTTCACATAGCCATCAGCTCATCCCTGGGATGTCTCTACTGTGTCATCCACTGATGCTTTCCAGACATAGATTGCGATTTCACAGCAGACTTCTTTGCCTTCAGGTTGCTCCTTTTTTCTCTTTTCTGCCAGGTCCTTTCGTCCCTCCAAGAAAGATTAGCCTTTCATGTCATTTTCCTTTTGCTAGCTTGTGCTTTCTTGAGTAGGTCCAATTCAGTGCTACTTGGTATGTATGTATGAGGCTTACAGACCATACCCTAATTCTCACTGTGGGTATGGCTCTTGGAGCATGTACCCTTTGAAAGCATTTTAAATTATTTACATATTTACTCACTTACTTACCTATTCAATGTCTCCTTTATCCTCTTGTCTTTTCTGTTTCTCTCTTTCTATATCCCTCTATTACTCCTGCTTTGTCTCTGTTTCTGCATCAGTATCTGACTCTCTCCTGTTCTCTATCTGCCTCTCTGTCTCTCTCTTTTTTCTCTATGTCTCTCTCTCTCTCTCTCTCTCTGTCTCTCTTTTTCTGTGAGGTAGGTAGCATGTATATTTTCTGCATATTGTGTGGAAGTCAGAGGATAACTCTATTGAGGCGTTTCTCTAACTTGGTGAAATATTCAGTGATTGGACATTATTGGATATTCTTTGAAAAGTTTCTGTAGGTGAAGCACCTGAAGGATCTGAGGCAGTGTCAGTACATTTGGACATTTTTTCAGTTATGTAGGAAGAACCATTTAGTCGTCATCCTCTTCCCTGGATGTGTTTATATATGCATCCCAGCCCTTGAGGTATTGAGTGTCCAGGAAAAAACTTTTCTTGGTGTCACTGCAGGATCTATGTGTGGATCTCTTTGCCTGCTTTCTGTTCCTGGATAACACAGGTGATGTTTTCTCTAACTGGGTATATGATCCCTTAAGGGGTAGTTGTGTCCCTCTTTTTCATTTGAGTAACCAGGGTCTTCACATTCTCTGTGCTCACTTACCCCGTTCTTGAAGCTCTTCCACACCTGCTCCCCAGTCATTGACTGACCACAAGTTTTTAGACTTTTGATGTTTCCCTGAGAACACCCCTGACGGGATGTCTCCATACTTAGTCCCATTGTAGGAAGGAGAACAAAGCCTGGAGATACCAAGCTGTTCATGAGTTCAGGCAGAACAGGAGATGTGCGAGCAACCAACACTAGAATTTGTGAGTGCCAGGACCCTGTCACTTTCCACAGGGTACTTAGGATGCCTATGGACAGGCAGTGTGGCACAAATTAACTCATTCAAAAAAGCCTGACTGACGTAGTGTCCAAAGGGCCCACAAATCCCTGTCTCCCTCTCCTTCAGAACTTGCAGGTCTCCTCAGCTAACACTTCAGAGAGATTCTGATTCTTCTGACAGGAGAACTCCACCAAAAAGCTCAGACTACAGGTTAGAGGGCCAATATATCAGTGAGGAATTTCTTACCCATTGGTGGAGTGCTAGGATGTCTGCCATGTGCAAAGACTGCTGGGAGAGAGCTGGAAACTTATCTTCTGCAAGAAAACCATTCTCCGCTCAACTTACAAAAGCTCCTTCACTTTGTTCTCCATATGCAGCGTATTGACACTGAGCAGATTGTTCTAGCTGATGAGCCCAGCCTTAGAAGATGGAAGCCAAGAAGCCTTACCACTGTAAGGATCAGTCACATCTTTAGAAAATACATGAACAATATTTATGCACTGGAGAAAAGTACAAGGACCAAAGTCTCATCGGGCACTCCAGGATACAGAGGGCCTGACAGACTCAGATTCAGGTTACCTCTGAATCTTAGAAGAGGTAGAAGGGTCTACTTTACAGAAGAAGCCTGTTGATGATGCTGTTGCAACCAGGACTATGAGTGTGAAACCTGTTTCTTTGTGGATACTGGATTCAGTGGTCTAAGTCCCAGGAGTACATGGTCCTATCTCATCCCTCATTTGGTAGAACTGTGCAAGTCCTTACATAGCGAGTGTCATGTGCTGATGGTATCCCATGTGATACATAGGCTAAGAAAGATTTTTACCCCTTAAAGGGGCTGGATATAGGCTGGGCACACAGTTGGCATTAAAACTGCAGTTTTATACTTTGTGGTTATTGACTCTTTTGAAACTTGTTTGACTGAGAACAAGGGTCAGAGCCTGATATTTCCAAGATTCACCCCTATGAACTTCAGAACCCCACAGCTCAAAACAGTACAGATAGCACTCTGGAACGAATCCAAAGACAAGTGTCTGACATGGGATACTTATAGGTTCAGGACTCAGCAACACTAAACCTACAGATAATACTTTAGGGAATCCAACTTTAGAAATTGGGAGATGTCATTAAAGAATGACCAACAGGAGGCTCATATAGCCACATCATTGCCTCTGTGACACTTAGTGCTGAGAATACCATGTTCTTTTTTTGAAATCAAAATAAGGTACACCGTTTATCGAGTAATAGTGCAGGGCAGCAGAGTACTACAGTGGCCTATGGTGGTGTGGTGGGAGGTTCCAGGAGATACTGCCATCACTCCATCCTCTACACCTAGGAGGAAAGTGGGAGGAATTGGATGAGGGTGAGATTCATGGCCCGAATACAGCTGAATAAGGTGTCAGCTTACCCACATGGAATAGCACAGCTGCCTATGTAGGGAGGATTCAATCAAGAATGCCACCAGGGACAGGGAGTCCATGATCACCCTATGAACGCACTGTACCTGACTTCTTGCACTACGACAGAACAAAGACAGGATAGCTTGCCAATACAGGAATCAGCTCTCGCCTTGCATAGGAGAATTCTCTGAAAGGTACAGGAAATGAGGGCTGACAAGCCTGAAGAAGTGTAGGACACATGCTGAGATCATGTGGCAGTTAGCATGAGCTATGTGGCCACATACAGCTGAATAGGTGGGCTATCTTGCTCTGACTGAAGCAGAACCATGACAGGGACTGCCTGAGCCCTCTATTTGTACCTTGGTTTCCAGGGGCTTCTCTTGCAAGTCACAAGCTGTATGAACAGTACTGTTGGCTGCCAGCATCACATGGGCTTTGTTCACTTTACAGATAGGGTATACAAGAATCTATTCTCTTCCTAGCTAAAGCTGGACTAGGGACAGGAGAAAATCAGATCTCTAGGCCCAGTCTTCTGACCATTCGTATAGTGTATCAGAGAAATATTTCCACACCAGATTTCCTCCTTTTTGAAGCCAAATTGAACTTGTTAGTCCAGCAGTCATATTAAGGATACTCTGGGAGTCATCTAAATTGGGGCTCTCCATCAGCTCTTACTACTGGCTATTTACTGGTCAGTCACTTTCTCTGTGGTGTTGAAGAGAAGCAGAGAGCTGAGCAATGACTTCAAAGTCACCCTAAGACTCCACCCTGGTGCTCACACACTGAGAGGCACTAAAGATTCATTTCAGAGCAGCTCAATAGTACACACTTGGGCCTTACCACAAAAAAAAGTGGATTAAAGGTAACATGGGCCAAGGATATTAAACTCTGACTCAACAGTGCTTGCACAGTGAATATTTTGCACACTACACTGTATCCCCTGGACCAGAGTGAGAGCCAGAGTGGGAGAATGTGTTGTGCAATTAATAGCCAGTGGCATCCTCAGTGACAAGACAATCAGCTGCAGGGAAACCTCAAACCAGGACTTCTGGTCAGGGCCTAAATCCAGCAAGGAAAGCTTCCAAGGAGAAAACTCTTCCCAAGAGTATTACAGCTCATTAACATGCAGGGTCTCAGAGGATTCTGAGTGAAATAACTCATGCACATTTTTCTTTGTAGACAGGGACCTTATGAACATTATGGGTTGGGCTGGGATCCAGGGGTAGATGCTTATGACTGGCTCAATCTGAAATGTTAGAGATGCTTTGTTTGAGTGGGGAAGTTGTTTTCCCTAAGTGATATGGTCCCCCGCAAGGATGTTGTGGTCCAGTGTTCTGAGACCCATATATTTTGCCTGAATTGTTAGTAATACCCACAGTTCTCAAATATGAGAATACTTTGTGTTTTTTTATACTGACTTTAACCTTACCAGTTCTTCTGTTTAGTAGCAGGCTACATATTTCCACAGAGAGTAACATAACGAAAACCAATTCATTAATCAGTAGATGGGGTAGTGAACTGAAGGGATTGCCCTCAAAGGAAGACACACAAAGGTATGTACTTTAACAAGTGTTGAGCAACCTGACCATTCTCCCCTCCATCATGAATGGTAAGAAAAAAACCAAGGCCAACATATGATGGGTAGACAGGGAGAATCATGGATGCTTACACACTGAGAGTGGGAAATAAAACTAGGCCAGACACCTTGCCTGCCAGCATGGAAGTTCCTCAGAACAAGGAAAACAGGACTGCTGTCTGTTCCATCAATGTAAGGAAGGGTTACTAAGACATCTGGGTTCATTGTTCCACTCTTCACTATAGCTCAGAAAGGGAACCAGCCAGGATGAGCAGCAGCACATAGGTGGGGATGAGAAATCACGAACACTGACACATCATGAGGGGTAAAGGAAAGTGAAATACACAGGACATGTGTAGACCTGGAGATCAAGATGCTAAGTGAAATACGCCAGTCTGAGGAGGACAAATGTCAGGTTTACTATAATATGCAGAAGCTATATGTGTGTTGTTCATTATATATGCCATCATGTGAAAAATAGAGAGGGGGGCTGGGAGAGAGAGAGAAAGAGAATATACCAGAGAATGCCTGTATTCAACTGTTTGTGAGTATTTTTGCGTGTGAATCTTAGGACAGGAAAAGCAAGAGTGGACCAGTTCTAAGAGGGGAAGAAGAGAGATTGCGGGCAAGAAGAGGGAGACATATTATGTAATGCATATGACACAACATCAGAGTGAGGAAATAGTTGGGCTGTAAAGGAAACCCACAAATGAGGGTCAGAAAAGATAACAGGCCACTGGGAAGAGGATGGAAATATGACATAATCCATGCATAAGTACATACACACAAGCTTGCATAAACACACACAAACACAACCATAATGAAGCACATTTATTTCAATTGATTCTCAAAAAATATCTAAAATACAACATAATATTTTTTAAAACATTGAGGGCTAATCCAGACCAAGGATATAATGAGGATAGATATTTGAGCCTAAAAATCCATACTATATCCCCAGATCCCCCCCCCAAATCTTATCAGGTAGTAAACACTGTAAACCCTACAGCAAAGCATGAGGTAGAGACAGGAGAACTGACTAAAATCTCCAAGGCCAGCTAGACTAATATATTACCTATCAAAAAAAAAAACCCAGCAGAGACTGTAGAACAACAAGGTGAAAGGAGAGAACTTACCTTCAAACATTTTTCTCTGAACACATGTGACCCTTATGGTGAGTGCCCAGCACATCAAACCAAGTACACACACTAAGAAATGCACATGTGCACACAGATGTACACACAACCACAGACATGGAAGCAAAGGTAATTAAAGATTAAATGTCAATATAAAATTTATACTGATCAGAACACTAGTGTTTGTGAAGGATTGGTGGTTTTGACAGAAAAAAGTGACCTACAGGGGGTTCGAGTTTCTTCAGGCATAGCTACAATTTTGAAAATCTTTTGGAATCATGTTTCCAATGCATGAAATATCATTCCAAAGGATTTTCAATTCCAAACACATGTTGAAAATGACCAAAGTTGTATTCTATGAATTTCTGAGTTGTGTGGAATGAAAAATTTAATAAATTCATTAATCAATTATAAAAATAAGAAAATGGAGCTTTTCATTAAATGTGGGAAATAAAAAAAAAAAACCAAAACAATCAAAACCAAGACCCAGCTGATTTGGGTATAATTTGGTGCCTCAACTCAGTAGCCTACTCGGTGGATTGGATATGGACAATTTATACTGGTTTGATGAGTTCTGACTAACAGGAGAGCTTCCAGTTCATCTGTTTCTCGTCTCTGAATTCTTGGAAGCCTACAAAGTCACACCAGCTTGGGTATTGCACTCAAGAAGAAGAGGCAGGTGAAACTCTGGGAGTTTGAGAGCAGCCTGGTCTACAGAGTGAGTTCCAGAACACCCAGGACTACACAGAGAACCCCTGTCTCAAAACAAAACAAAAATAACCAAGCAGCCCCCTTTGAGAGGCTAGGGAGAGGGTGTAGGTCACTAAAAATGTCTCCAGAGGGTCACATGGCTCAATCCTGAGCTGGTGAGAAAATACAGCAGGAAAGACCATGGAAAGTGAAGCTGGAAATAGCTGGAATCACTAAGTGTGCCTATGGCTACCAGGAATCTTGGGTTGGAATTGGTACAGCACAGTAGGAGGACTTAGCTAGACTGGGTGGGAGGTGTCTGTTCATGAGCAGTATCAGACTGTAAACATCCAAGGGGGAAATCATAGTTACTAGAACTTGCACTTACTGGTCAGTCATTCATCAACAATCAGGATTGGACTACAAAGCAAAACTTTGCCATTGCTCTTCACCCTGAAACATAAGAGTAATGTCCTTGCCAATTATGGATGAGACAACTGGTCTCTGAGTCCTAGTTGAACCAAGTCCATGTCAAAATAGACTGCCACATTCAACTTTCTCATGGTCCCTACACCAAAGCAAGTTAGAGATCACTGACAGGAGTGAGTAACAGTCAGGGCCTCTCTCTGCCTAGGGCATTCTATAGCAGTCAATTCAGAGCCATAAGCTTCTCTCAGACCTGTGCCAGACAGATCCACTCCACCTTGTGAACACTGAGTTCCAGCCTGCAATCTTCCAGGCCCTCACTTCTGCTTCAAATAGGTCCTGGCAGCAACAAGGAACAGCCAGCTGCTTCTGACACTTAGACATTCTACCTGATTTCCTGCATGTGTTGGCATTTCACCTGTTCTTAGCACTGCCCTTTTCATTTGTATGGTGCCCAAGTGTCCCAGTCAACTTGTCAACAACATAGATTAGAAGAAATCTTAAAGAGGCAAAAATGATTGAGAGAATACCTGCATCACATATCCTACAGCAAAGAGGTGCAGAGATTCTTCATCGGTGACTGCTATGAGAGTATGCTATCCCACTGTGGGATGTGCCACTACTGGGCAGCATGTCCTGTGCAGGAGAATAAAGTCAGAAATACAGTCAGCAGCCCTCCTCTGTAGGATGTCTTTCACTTCCTGTTTTTAGGTTCCTGCCCTGTTTGAGTTCCTGCCTTGACTTTTTCAAAGATGTTCAAGGATCAGGATACATGAGCCATATAAACCTTTTGTGTCCCATGTCAGTTTTAGTGTCTGACACATGGATGCAAAGTAACCTATGACAGAGTTGTATTTATTTGTACACTGGTCCTCAACAGGCAGTGGATGTTTCAAGGCAGAACTTAAAGAAGGAAGGGAGACTGATAGATCCACCCCCTTGGTGAAAGGGGATTGGTGGGCAGAACTTTGGGGCATGGGCAACCTCTAACTGCCACAAGCTGTTGTTTAACTTACATTAACTACAGCACTGCTCAAAATGAGGTACCCAGATAAGCAGCCTTTATCTCCACATGACATTTCTTACTTTGGGGCAGGATAATCTCAAGACAGGGCTTTTTCTTTCTTTCTTTCTTTCTTTCTTTCTTTCTTTCTTTCTTTCTTTTTTTTTTTTTTTTTTTTTTTTTGGTTTTTGAAGACAGGGTTTCTCTGTGTAGCACTGGCTGTCCTGGAACTCATTCTGTAGACTAGGCTGGCCTCAAACTCAAAAATCCGCCTGCCTCTGCCTCCCAAGTGCCAGGATTAAAGGCATGCGCCACCACCGCCCCACAAGACAGGGTTTTCTGAGTAGCCCTGATTGTCCTGGAACTCCCTGAGTAGATCAGGCTGTCAAGGAAGTCAGAGATCCATCTGCCTCTGCCTCCCAAGTGCTGGAATTAAAGGTGTGCACCTCCACTACAGGGCTTCCTAATGCCATTTCTAACAGTTCAACTACCAAATGTGCACAGCCCTGTGACCATCCACTGCCACCAGGCACAGCCATATTGGCAGATGGGAAGCAGGCTCTGTGGCCTAAGTGAGCAAAGTGTCAGGTGGGCAGGAGGACTTCTTTTCACACATTCTACACAGCAGGGAGATGGTCATCCCAAAGCCAACTTTTCTAAGATTTTAAGAGCAACTGCCAACTTCCTTAGGCCCTACCACCTTAATTAAAGACAGCGTGGAGATCCATAACCCTATGGATTTAAGAGAAATCAGTAGGGAATCAGCCAAGTGTGGACCCTCTCTAGAGTTAAATCATAATGTCTCTCCATATTCTGTGCCCAGGTCCCAACCTAATGCCCACCCTAGTTGAACAGTGAAGAGGCAGTATTTAGCCTGCAGTTGACCTGGCCCATGATACAGGTCCTGACATGGATAAAAGTCACCGAGAATGCCCTTGGGAAAGAATATGAAGGTGGCCCAAAGAAGCAGATCTAGGGATTTTCTTTCCCTTTCCTGAAGGCTGTCTGCAAAGCTGAAATAGGAGTCTTGAGACATTCTTGTGCTCAATATTTTTTATTATAAAAACTAAGTACCAAAGACTGAAACTTTACTAAGAGCCTAAACAGAAGCTGGCTTCTGTGTCAGATGTCACCATATTAGTCAAGGCACACAGGGGACATAACACTAGGTCTTTTGCCTAGAAAGAGGTGCTGTAAGGTCTAGTGACAGAGTGGTGGCATGGATGTACCGTTCTGCCAAACAGGATGACAGTTGTGAGTGAGACTCTTCGAGTGTCCAAAGCTTTGCCTCTGAGAGTGTGATATGGCTGTCCAACTGAGGACAGGCATGTCTGAATGGGACAGCTTTCACATTCTGCTCTGTCAGAGGACATATCCAATCACAGACCTGGGACAGTCACAGAGGATTGGGGAAGGAAAGGACAGTCCTCAGTACAGCAGGGTGAAGATACAACCAGGTGCAAGGAACACCTCAAGGACATGTGTCCTGTGACAGTGGAATTGATCCTGGCAGCTTTGTAGACCTTAAGAAAATTAAAATTCTGTCTGCCTTGGCCCTTACCAAGTATCCAGAACTTCTCTTCTCACCATCCCATGCATGGATCATAAAAGTCCAGCCTTCTTTGTGACACAGGCTAATAAAGTCAGGGCATGAGGAAGTGTGCATAAGATATATAGGACAGTTGATGCTGGTTGTGTCCTAGGTCTGCTGTGCCTATAGAAGGAGGGAGGAGTATCTCAAGGAATGATGGGAATGTGGGGTTTGCTTAATTGGCTTCTGCCTCCAAAGAACAATCTGGTGAGGATCTGTCACCTCTGAGGAGAAAGGTGCCCCATCATGAGTTCCACTGTAGGCTTCTCCCTCAAGAGGACAGTTAAACATCAAGGTAGGATGCTCCCCATATTGGAAGAAGAGAGATGGAAAGACTTTCAATATTCTCTGAGACTTCTGCAACTGTCAAACAGTGCTTCCCTTTAGAGGTCAGCCCCTGAAGGAAGGAGAATGTACTGACTTAGGATGAGACTTCTAGCTCATAAGTTCCACACCAAAAATTCATTCATTTACACATTCACTAATTCATTTATTCATTCTCTCACTCCCACTTCATGCTTCCATCTCTCCATCTCTTACTGGAACAAATGTGCCTAGAATGTCTCCAGTTTCTCCTGCCTGTGAACATGGTCTCCCAAGTCACACATTTTTTTTGTTCCTGACTTCTGTAGCAGGATGTTTTTTAATTCAGGTCTTTGAGATCAATTCCCTATGTCATGGCAGTAACAACTTTTCCAGACTACTGGCTCCCTTCCAGAGCACTCAGCCTGCACTGCAATATACTCTACTATCCTGCACTTTTGTTATTATGAGTTCTTTCCTTTGCTTGGGATCCCCATTCTGCAGCTGTGCACTGTTTCTCCTTCTCAACGCCAACATCCAAATGATCCCCTTTGAGTAAGCCATAGACTTCATGAATCCACTGGGGTCCCTCTGCTCTTTAGAAACACCCTGGAGAAATTCTAAGTGATCTTCATATATCACTGGGAACCTGAGAGGTTGGAAAGCTAGCAAGCTTCAGCAAGCAGCCCAGGTTTGTCCTGCAATTACCCTCTCTAGACATGAGGAGTCTCCCTCCAGCTGTCTGGCAAGGGCAGAATGGTAGGGCCTACTTGTGTACACATAGAAAGATACCCAGCTCTAATATTCCACTATACTTAGGGCATGAGCATAAGAGTAGTGAGATCAGTTCCTGAGAATCCTTTTAACATGGGTCCAGGTTGAGCCCCCATAGAGGATTACATAGACAAACTTCAGGAAGAAGGACTGGGTTACAGACTGAAGATTAGGGGAGGAGCCTTGCACTGAAATGTTGCCTCCCAGCACTTGGGTGATCAGTGAGAGGGAAGGGGGGATGACATGGAGCTGCTGCGTGTTTAGGGCTGAGCTGGGCACATTGATTTCTTCGTTTTAGTATGGACATAAATACTCAAAGACATGTCCTGGCTTTTATGTTAACCAGAGCCTTACCAATACAGATGTGGATGCTCACAGCCAACAATTGGACTGAACCTGTGGAAGCAAATGGATGACTTAGTAGAAGGACTGAAGGAGCTGAAGGGGTTTTCAACCCCATAGTAAGAACAACAATATCAACCCATCATAACCCCAGAACTCCCAGGGACTAAATCACTAACCAAAGAATACACATGCAGGGACCCATGGCTCCAGCTGCATATGTATCAGAGGATGACCTTATCTAGTATCAGTGGGAGGAGAGGCCTTTGGATCTGTGATGGCTTGATGCCCCAGCATAGGGGAATGCTAGGGAGGTGAGGTGGGAGTGGGAGGTGGGGGAGCACCACCATAGAAGCAGGTGGAGGAGGGATGAGGTGGAAGGTTGCTGAGGTGATCATGAGAAATGGGAAAAAATTTGAAATGTAAATAAAAATGTAAAAAAAAAATCCAGTCTCCACAAGGAGCTCAAGGACATATGTCCTGCTGCTTCCAAAGGAGGACAAGCAGGCATTTTTGAGGAGCAGTGTACACACTAAGGAATGCAGGTTCAACTCCGGGGCTCAATGGCAGTCACACAACAAATGAGGTTTCTGGGTCTCTTCATTCTGAAGCCTGCTGCCCCCTTGATCCCCTGAGTCAGTTATTCCTCCCATTGCATCTCCCAATGTTCTTTGCTCTTTTATATAGCTCACACTGCACAATGTCTCTAGACAAATATCTATTACCATGATATTGTCAATTGCAGTTAGGAGGATTCTCACATTCAGATAGAAAATTGACTTGCACTGAAATGTTATTTCAATCAGTTATGACAAGTGTATGATATTCCTAGTATGTAAGGCTGGGAACATTGCCACTTCAAAGAAAACTATAATTTGCTCTCTTGGGAGCCTGAGTTTTGTACACAGTAGAATTCAGTTTGTCTATGGTAGGCTCAGAGATGTCCTTATCTCTTTAGTGCTGCTTCTGAGTATGGGCTTTGTGCAGGGTTCCTTTTCCCTTTATGTATCCTGGGGTTAAGCCCTCAGCTTTTGCTCAGAGACCAGAGGAAAAGGCATTTGCAATTAGTATTCATCAGGTGACAGATTAGTTGATTCCCCACCCTCGTTTAGAGAGGCTGTCATTCACTGGTTCCTCATATGACAGTCCTTCTTTCTATCTGTACTTCAGTGCTTGCTGAACTTCTTTTCTGTGGAATACAATCTGTCCCTAATTCCCTACAGGAGGCCTATCTACAAACTCTATTCCCAGGTGTGAGGACCTTACCATTCCAATTAGGGGAAGATTCAAGGATAGGATTCTTTTGAGGTAGAGGCTGTAAAAGAACCCTGGAAGACAAGCCTTCATTCTCCCCTCTGTCTGTTGTATGGCTTCTTACAGTTTGCAAGCAGTTTGCAAAGAGGTTATTGCATAAATAGCAAGGGCACTGCTCCTGAGAGTTTGCTGAAGCTCACAAAAGAGACAGGCACAGAACAACACTGAGGGCTGTATTCTACCTGGGGTCTCATTTAGAGGGCAACAGAAGAAAATGAAAAGCATGGAGACACTTTTGCCCCATGCCATGTCTTCAGACAGGTGCTGTTGAAAACATGGCGTGTACAGACATGAAGAGGACCAATGCTTCTTAATTTATGGGGAACAAGTGAAGGAGAAGAAATTGTGGGGCATAGAAAGGTCTATGACCAAGGTCCAAGTCGTTGTGAAAAGTTCCTTCAGCCAAGCCCAAGTTCAAGGCATGATCTTTTAATATTAAGTATGCCCTCAATATTTCCTCATACTGTCTTTTCTGCACAGATACATGGTTTATGTGTTTCAAAAAGAAGTCCCAGAACATGGAAGGTGAATATGGTGCTGCCTGAGAAGGTCTCACTTGGAATAGTCTTTGAACTTTGCTCATTCATATGTTGAACCATGATGTTTCTGAATATCTTCTAGTGGGTTCCTTCTGGAGCAAGTGTCAAAAGTTAGTACAGGAGGGGTTTTAACTGACAAGAGATGGGGCCTGGAACTTAGTGGATCCCTGTTAGAATTTAGGCCTGCAGCTCACCTTGAATATTCCCTATGCAGAGGAGGTGCCCTGTGCTCTTATTTGAGAGAGCATCCTCCCAGATTCCACCCAACTTTAATGTTCTATGACTCCCTCAGGACAAGTTCTGGGGCACTGAAGAGCTCAGAATCACAAAGTACTGCTCTAGGCTTTACAGCAAGAACAAATGCAAACACTTATGACACTGCTGTCTGCATAAGCAGGCGGTTGGGCTTTGTTTAGGACTGTATTAGAATGCCATTATGATGTTTTATGGATAGTATCAGTACCTTTTCTTCACACAGTTTGCAAGGTTCTTCTGCCAGGATAAAAATTCCATTTTTTTTTTAAATAAGGAGAACTATTTGCAACAATAAAAGAACTTCTGGGGGAATCAACATCCCTCAACTCAAAGTATACTACAGGGCAATAGTAATAAAAACTGCATGATATTGTTACACAGACAGGCAGGAAGATCAATGGAATAGAACTGAAGATTCAGAAATGAACCCACAAACCTGTGATCACTTGATCTTTGACAAAGGAGCTAAAACCATCCAGTGGAAAAAGGACAGCATTTTCAGCAAATGGTGCTGGTTCAACTGGAGGTCAGCATGTAGAAGGATGCAAATCAATCCATTTTTATCTCCTTGTACAAAGCTCAAGTCCAAGTAGATAAAGGACCTTCACATAAAACCAGATATACTGAAACTAATAGAAGAGAAGTTGAGGAACACATTCAAATACCTAGGCACAGGGGAAAAGTTCCTGAACAGAACACCAATGGCTTATTCTCTAAGATCAAGAATTGACAAATGGGACCTTATAAAATTGCAAAGCTTCTGTAAGGCAAAGGATATTGTCAATAAGATAAAATAGCAACCAACAGATTGGGAAAAGATCTTTACCAATCCTACATCCAATACAGGGCTAATATTCAATATATACAAAGGACTCAAGAAATTAGACTCCAGACAACCAAATAATCCTATTAAAAATGGGGTACAGAGCTAAACAAAGAATTCTCAACTGAGGAAACTCAAATGGTGGAGAAGCACCTTAAGAAACGCTCAACATCCTTAGTCATCAGGGAAATGCAAATCAAAACAACCCTGAGATTCTAGCTCGCACCCATCAGAATGACTAATATCAAAAAGTCAGGTAATAACAGATGCTGGCAAGGATGCAGAGAAAGAAGAACACTCTTCCACTGTTGGTGGGATTACAAGCTGGTACAACCACTCTAAAAATCAGTCTGGAAGTTCCACAGAAAACTGGACATAGCATTACCTGAGGATGCCACTCCTGGGCATATACCCAGAAGATTCTCCAACATATAACAAGGATATATGCTCCACTACGTTCATAACAGCCTTATTTATAATAGCCAGAAGCTGGAAAGAACCCAGATGTCCCTCGACAAAGGAATAGATACAAAAAATGTGGTACATTTACGCACTAGAGTATTACTCAGCTATTAAAAATAATGAATTTGAGAAATTCGTAGGTAAATGGATGGAACTAGAAATTATGATCCTGAGTGAGTTAACCCAACCACAAAAGAATACACATGGTATTTACTCACTGATAAATGGATGTTAGCCCAAAAGCTTGGAATAGTGAAGACTCAACTCACAGACCACATGAAGCTCATGAAGAAGGAAGACCAAGTGTGGATGCCTCAGTCTTACTTAGAAGGAGTAATAAAAATACTTAAGGGAGCAAATATGGAAACAAAACGTGGAACAGATACTGAAGGAGGGGCCATCTGGAGACCATTCCACCTGGGTATTCATCCCATGTGCAGTCACCTAAGCTAGACACTGATGTGGATGGCTGGAAGTGCATGCTGACAAGAACATGATATAGCTGTCTCCTTAGAGGTCTGCCAGAGACTGACAAATTCAGAAGCAGATGCTCACAGCTAACCACTGATCTGATCAAGGGTTTCCCAATGGAGAAGTTAGAGAGAAGACTGAAGGAGTAGAAAGGGTTTGTGATCCCATGAGGAGAGAAACAATACCAATCAACCAGAACTCCCCAGGGTCTAAACCACCAGCCTGGGAGCACATAGGGAGGGACCCATGACTCCAGCTGTATACATAGGGGAGGATGGCCTTGTCCTGTATAGGTGGGAAAAGAGATTCTTGGTCCCATGAAGGACGAACACAGAGTGTGTCGGGGGGAATGTGAGAGTGGGGAGGGGGTAGTGGGGACAGGGGGTAGGTGGGGGCACAGCCTCATAGAAGCATGAAGAGGGGGATGAGATTGGAGGTTTCTGGGTGGTGGTGGGAAGTCGGGTAAGGGGATAAATCTGAAATGTAAATATAATACCCAATAAAATGAAATAAACTAGGTGTCATGAAATTTAAAATTGAATTCAGATGCTGTAGAACATCGATATCAAAACACTGCAGTACAGATGATTCTCTGTGCTTTCCAGGCTAGTATTTTGATGGCTTCCAGGTCCCTGCAACACCAGGCTAGGTTAATCTTACAGAGTCAAACCCACATGACTATAGGAAACAGCACCATAAACTGACTCCTGAGGTGATTCTTCCTGAAGATGTTGGCCATGAAGTGAGATTGAGTAACATCCTTGGCCTCTGCTGACAGACAGGTCCAGGGGAAATCCCAACACATGGACTAGAAATTAAACCAAGATAGGTTCATGGGAGGGCTTTGGCTGCAACAGAAGAAAAAACAAACAAACAAACAAACAAACAGCTCCCAGTACTGTAGAGACATATCCCTAACTAAACCACAAATACATGCACATGGTGTATCTTTTTCACTTACAATTCCCTCACAAATGTTTCATGGGAACAGGAAGTGGAGAATGCCCCTCTCACCATATCAGCATAGTGGCTGTGTTCATATTTGCCTTCAGGACCTTTTTCTTCCAAGTGAAAATGCTAAGAACCTGTGTAGGGATTTGAATGAATTTTGTCCCCATGGGGTCCTGTGATTCAACACTTGATCCATGCTGGTACATCTGTTTGGGAAGGATTAGCCAGTTTGACCTTGAAAAGAGCTGTGTCCTTGAGGCTGGGGTTGCACATTTCAAAAGCCCAGGCCATTCCCAATGACTCATTCCCTCTCTGCCTCCCATTTGTGGACCAAGTGAGCTCTCAGCTGTTCCCCTTGCAATGCCTTTGCTGTGTCACAGTAGACTCTCAGTCTGTAAATATGAGTGTGAAGTACACATTCACTTTTATAAGTTTGCCGCCTTGGTCATGGTGTCTTATTGCAGCAAAAGTAGGAAGGATGCAGACCTTAGTTCCTACTGCTTTAGTGGATCAAATCGGCTGACAGTTACTCATTCACACGTCAAAGCCAGAACATATATTAGTGGCCTTTGATGTTGAGTTTATGATAACATTTGAGACTGCTAAAATGTAGGTTATTTAAAAGAAGAGCAAATACATAGACCTTCAACAATGACAGGCATGTCCAGCTATCCAGTTATCAGAAGCTCCAGAAATGCAACTTTTTTCTAAGATGAAGACAGTGCTGGATCAGGCACTTTGAGAACGGTACTTGAGTCACACTTTCTTATCAGTGGACCCACATGCATACATGAGCATGGCACTTCTGTAAATCCACTGGTTGAATAAGTTAGACTTTGGTGAAATAATTCTATGGTCTATTGTTGGTTGCACATCAGGATGGCACAGATACTTGTTCATGTCTTCTCAAAGAATGCTGCCTGGTGCACTGATAATTCTTTTATGTGAGAAGAACTTTTGATCTGTAATCGGAAATCATCCTCAATTAGCTTCATATTTCTGTCTGCAACTTGAAAAGTTTTTGGAGTTTTATTATCTCCATGAGCAATGTCAAGATTGGCGCAGTACTTTATGACTGACACTAGATCTGTCTAATCTGGCACTATTTTTTTTTCATTTTCCCGCTCTAGCAAGACATCCTAATTATCAGGTCATGGACGTTTTCTCCTGGAACACACTCAGTAACTGGATGGACCCACTTTGATGCCACAAGAACGTGGAAGAGGCTAATGAACTTAGGACAGTGTAGTAAACAATGTCTAGGTTGTAATGCACCATCCCACACTTAATTACCCTTTCATTGGGTTCTGCATCCTGCCACTTTCAGAGAAGGCACTTTTTTGGAAAATATATATGGTGGGTCTTTGTCTTTGGAGCCCTCTGGAAGCAACAGAGTCTTGACAGGAAAGGCCTGATTCTCTTGCACAATTCCTTGAAGCACCAAGAAGCATCCAAGGGGGTGATGAGATTTTCTTGTCAGTCTTCCTTAGGTGGCAGGGGCATTCCCTCTTCCTAGATCCTGGTGCCACCACAGCTATAAAATGGAGGGCACAGGCAGTTTCTTGGCTGCTCTTCTTGGGACAATATAAAGCAATGGCAGGCATGAAAACACTTCTTGACATCTTCTGTCCTGACAGTATCAGGGCAGCAGTCCCATGCAGTCCTAAGGGCAAGATGTGGATGAGGCAAACTTGGGCTCACTGACCCTTCTCATTAAGGGAAGATCAGAGAGAGAGGGATGTGCTGGTGATGGGGGTGGCATAGGGCATAAAACCATAGGTTTGGCTGAAGTGGCAGGTCCATGCTCAAGCCCCTTGTGTACCTGTTCTTTAAAATCAAATATATACCCATCTTGTCACCGTATTTTATTTAAGGAATTTGAAGAACCCCTTGGCATTTAACCCCATACCTCAGAGCATGTGTATAATATTGTAACCTGCATAAGTCACAGTTTGAATATTTCCTTCACATTGTATTACCCATGGATATCTCTCAATATATTCAATGAGAGATTGAATTCAGAGTTCCCCTCATCTCGGGGAACTCTGTGGATCTGGTGAATTACATTTTCAAGTTGCACAGAGACTTGTGAAGGAATGTTACAGGTCCACATGGCAATATTTTTCTCGATCTCTTTCATGGTTCTTTTGATGAAGATATCATACCCAATGGTGATAAAATAGAATAGCTCACCCAGACTTTACACATTTGCCTCCTTGCCATCAGAGAGTATCACTAGTGCCACATCTGGGGTATAAAAGTCCTTGTTCCCACACTGCCATTTCAGTAAGATGCTGGGTCTGCATTGATGGCCAGGCCAAAGTCTACAATCCCCACATTACCCTCTGCATCTCTGAGGAAAAGTTGGTGTTTCCTGTCTCAGTGGAGAATGTCAAGGTTGTGGCAGTACTAAACAGTTGGCATTATCTTCTTGAATATTTTCTTTGCTTTTTCCTCCTCCATGGGGCCATCCTCCTTTATCAGGTCAAAGAAGTTTCCTCCTAGAGCACACTCAGTAACTAGATGGACCACTTTGATGTGACTAGAACCTGGGTGGATGTTACTAGAACTCCACTGATGTTAGGATGGTGCAGTGAACAATGTCAAGGTTGTGATGCACCCTCCCTTACTCATTTACCCCTTGACTGGGTTCTGTGTCCTGTCTTTCAAAAGAGTCACTTTGTTGGAAGCTATATGGTGGATTTTTGTCTTTGGAGCCCTTAGAAAGCACCAGAGTTCTGACAGGCAAGGCCTACTTTTTTTTCTCTGTTCAAGTACCCAGTATTCTGAGGGAGTGATGATACTTCCTTGACAAAGACTTCCTCGTATGGCCCGGTCACTTCCTCTTCTCCTATGCTGCTGCAGACACAGGGGGCAGCCACAGCTCCAGAATGGAGGGCGCAGGCAGTATCTCTGCTCTTATTCTTGGGACAGTGTAAAGCAATGGCAGGCATAGATGCACCTCTAGCCATCTTGTGTCCTGATACTGTCAGGGCAACAGTTCCATGCTCTCCTGAAGGCCAGATGTGCAGGAAGCCAAAATTGTGGTGTCCCTTCTCTTTACTGGAAGACCAGAGTTAGAGGGATGTGCTGGTGAAGGGGGTGGTGTAGTACACGGATCAATAGGCTTGACTGAAGTGGGAGATACATTCTCAAGCCCCTGTGTACCTTTCTGTGATTTTTTTTAAAAATCAAATATTTACCTTTTTCATTCATCATTTTTTTTTCGGGAATCCCAAGATCTCATTGGCCTTAAAGCCCATGCTGCAGAGCATATCTGTAATGTATTAATCTGGATAGATCACATATACTTCACCCTTCATGACTTATGTGTGGGCAAAAATACTCGCAGGGTAGTATGGCTTCGGGGACATAGTCACAAGGGCCAGCGGCAGGGTCCCGGGAGAGTCCAACATATACACAGCTGCCTTGGGGAGGCTTGCAACTGCATTGGGAAGGTTCAGGGTTCCAAAGGCTGGGAACCTGGCGGCAAGCCCAGGAGACACGTGGAGTCCAGGAGTTTCCAAAGCTTTTATTGTTCATGGCGTGGTGAATGAGTTTAGGTGGTTTACGCTCCCCGCCAAAAGCCAGAGGAGCCTGGCTTTTATAGGAAGGGGGAAGAGGGGAGGGAATAACTTAATTAGCTACTCCCCTGACCTTTAGATAACTCATTAATATTTTAATCTCTGGAGGTGGAGACCTGTTAATCATGCCCTCTACCTGTGCCCTCCGTGACTGAAGGGTTCAGGTTTAATGGAGATTAAACCTCATGTCAGGAGCCTGGGTTCTGGAGGTGTGGTCAAACACCCACATCCCAAGAACCAGGATAACCTTCAAAGGCCGGACACTTATGGGTGTTTTTCAATCATATCAATGAAGGGACTCATCTCTGGGGAAACTGTGAGGATATGGTTAATTAGGTTTCAAGTTGCCCAGAGACATGATCTGCTATGTCACAAGTCCTCAAGGCAATGGTTTTCTCCATCTCTTTTACCGTGCTTCCTTTGATGGAGTAATAAAAAAAAAAGTAGCTTGCCCAGTCGCCACACATCTTCCTCCTTGCCATCTTGGGCTCTCCTAGTACAAGGTCTGGGGCATAAAAACCCTTGGTCACATACTGCCCTCTCAGAAAGTGGCTGGTTTTGGACTTAATGGCCAGGTCAAAGTCTACTACATTCATATTACCCTTTCCATCTCTGAGGATATGTGGGGGTTTCCTTTCTTCACGGACAATGTCAAGGTTGCTGCAGTACTTTATGTCTGACACTCTCCTTGAATATTTTCGTTGCCTCTTCTTCCTGCAGCATGACATCCTCCATTATCAGATCTAAGAAGTTTCCTCCTGGAGTGCACACAGTAACTAGATGGAGCTGCTTTGATGTTACTGGAACCTAGAAGAGTCTACTGATGTTAGAATTGTGTAGTGAACAATGCCAAGGTTGTGATGCACCCTCCAATACTTGTTTACCCCTTTCCCTGGGGTCTGGGTCCTGCCTCTTTCAGAAGAATCACTTTCTTGGAAGATGTTTATATGGTGGGTTTTTGTTTTTGGAGCCCTCAGGAAGCAACAGATACTGGACAAACAAGACCTGATTGTCTTCTGCAGTCTCTTGAAGCACACAGTATTCTAAGGGGTGATGAGGTTTCACTGTCAGAGTCTACTTAAGGTGGCAGGGGCATTGCTTCTTCTCATATGCTGCTGCAGACACATGGGTTATGGACAGCTCCAGAATGGAGGGCACAGGCAGTATCTCTGCTCTTATTCTTGGGACAATGTAAAGCAATGGCAGGCATGGATGCATCTCTAGCCATCTTGTGTCCTGATACTGTCAGGGAAACAGGCCTGTACTCTTCTGAGGGCCAGATATAGAGTAGGCCAAAGTTGGGCTCACTGAATCTCATTTAGGGGAAGACCAGAGATAAAGGGATGTGCTGGTGATGGAGGTGGCATAGGGCAGGGATCCACAGGCTTGGCTGAAGTTGCAGGTTCATGCTCAATCCTCTTGTCTACCTGCTCTTTTAAAATTAAATGTTTATTCACTGATTCACCATGTTTTTTTTTAAATAGATGGCAAAATCTCTATGGTTTCATGCCCCATGCCTCAGAGCATGTCTATATTGTTTAAATCTGAATAGATTGCATTTGTGATATTTACTTCACATTTCATGACCCATGGATTTCTCTTAATGCCTTCAATAAAGGGCCTCATCTCTGGGGGAACTCTGTGGATCTGGTGAATTATGTTTTCAAGTTTCACAGAGACTTGAGCTGCAATGTTACTTATCCCCTCGGCAATCTTTTTCTCATTCTCTTTCATGGTCCTTATTTTGAACTTATGATACCCAGTGTTGATAAAATAGAGTAGCACACCAGACTCCACACATCTGCCTCCTTGCCATCATACATTCCACTAATACCACCTCTGGGGCATAAAAGCCCTTGTTCCCACACTGCCATTTCAGTAAGGTACCTGGTTTGCACTTGATGGCCAGGCCAATGTCTACTACCTTCACATGACCCTCTCCATCTTTGACAAAAAGCTGGGGTTTCCTGTCTCAATAGACAAGTTGTGGCAGTAAGGCTGACAATATCTGCCTGAATATTTTCTTTGCCTCTTCCTCCTGCAGCAGGTCATCCTCCATTATCAGGTCAAAGAAGTTTCCTCTTGGAGCACACTCAGTAACTAGATGGACTGTTTGACCTAGTAGACCCTACAAGAGTCTACTGATGTAAGGATTGTGTAGTCAACCATCGTAAAGTTGTGATGCACTCTCCCATGCTTGTTTACCCTTTCATTGGTTCCTATGTCATTCCTCTTTCAGAGGAGTCAATTTCTTGGAAGATAGATGGTTGAAATTTGTTTTAGAATCCTGGAGAAGCCACAGCGTCTTGACAGCAAGGCCCGATTCTCTTGTGCAATCTCTTGAAGCACCCTATATTCTGAGAGGGTGATGAAATTTCTTAGTTAAGAGTCTTCCCCATGTGGCAGGGTCATTTCCTCTTCCTATATCCTGGTGCCAACACATGTGGCCAACATAGTTCCAGAATGGAGGGCACAGGCATTTTCTTGACTGTTCTTCTTGGAAAAATGTGAAACAATGGCAGGCATGGAAGCACTTCTTGCCATCTTGTGTCCTCACAGTCTCAGGGCAACAGACCCATGCTGTACTGAGGGCAAGATATAGAAGAGGTCAAGTTAGGCTCACAGAACCTTTTCTTTATGGGAAGATCAGAGATACAGCAGTGTGCTGGTGATGAGGGTGGCACAGGGAATGGAATCACAGGCTTGGTTGAAGTGGCAGTTCCATGCTCAAGCCCCTTGTGTGCTTGTTCTTTTAAAATCAAATATGTACACATTGGTTCATTATATTTGCTTTTTCATGGGTTCCAAGATCTCATTGGCCTTAAACCCCATGCCTCAGAGCACGACTGTATCGGTTTACTCTGGAGAGGTCCCATTTGCAATACTTACTTCGCTTTTCATGACTCATGGATTTCTCTCAATGTCTTCAATGGAGGCCTAATCTCTGAGGGAACTGTGAGGATATTGGATTTTCAAGTTGCCCACAAATGTGTGCTGGAATATCACAGGTTCCAGTGGCAATCTTTATAATAGCTATAGCTTTCTTTTCTTTTCTTCTTTTATGTAGCTTCCTCTGAAGGAGTGATACCCAGTGGAGATAAAATCGAGGAGTACACCCAGCCTCCACAATCTCTACCCTTGCCATCAAATGGCTCCCCTAGTAAGACCTCTGGGGCATAAAACTGCTGGGTTCCCCACTGCCATTGCAGTAAGGTGTTGAGTGTGCACTTGATGGCTAGACCAAAATCTACTATCTTTACAGTACAGTCTCCATCCTTGAGGAAAATCTTGGGTTTCCTGTCTCGATGGATAATGTCAAGGTTGTGGCAAGATTTTATAGCTGACACTATCTGCCTGAATATTTTGTTTGCCTCTTCATCCTGCAGCAGGCCATCCTCCATTATCAGGTTAAAGAAGTGTCCTCCTGAAGAAGACTCAGTAACTAGATGGACCGCTTTAATGTACTAGAACCTAGAAGAGGCTAATGATATTAGGATAGTGTAGTGAACAATGTCAAGGTGGTGATGCACCCTCCCATACTTGATTACACGGTCACCGGGTTCTGCATCAAGCCTCTTTCAGTGGGACCACTTTGTAGTAAGGTTTATGGTGGATTTTTGTCTTTAGAGCCCTCAAAAAGTAACAGAGTCTTGACAGGCAAGTCCTGAATCTTTTTGTCAATCTCTTCAAGCACCCAATATTCTGAGGGAGTGATGAGATTTTCATGTTAGAGCCTTCTACATGTGACAAGAGCACTTTCTCTTCTGATATGCTGTTACAGTCACACAGGGGCAGCTACTGTGGCAAAATGGAGGGCACAGGTCGTAAACCCGCTCTTCTTCTTGGGACAATATGAAGCAGTGTCAGGCATAGAAACACTTCTTGCCATCTTGTGTCCTAATTCTGTCAGGACAAGAGGTCCATGTTCCCCTGAGGGCCAGATGTGGACGAAGCCAAAGTTGGGCTCACTTGACTTTTTCTTGAGGGTAAGACCAAAGATAGATGAATGTTCTTGTGGTGGGGTTGGTGTAGTACAAGTTTCCACAGGCTTGGCTCAAGTGGGAGATCCATTTTCAAGCACCTTGTGTCCTATTCTTTGAAATTCAAATATGTACCCATCATGTCGCCATATTTGTCTCAGGGATTCCAAGATGTCCTTGGCATTTAACCCCACACCTCAGCACATGTCTATAATATTGTAATCTGGAACAGTTTCACTTGGGATAGTTCCTTTACATTTCATGACACATGGATGTCTCTCAGTGTCGTCAATGGAGGGCTTCATCTCTGGAAAAACTCAGCGAATCTGGTGAATCACATTTTCAAGTTGCACAGAGACTTGAACTGCAATGTTACAGGTCCCTATGGAAATGTTTTTCTTGATCTCTTTCATGGTGGTTGCTCTGAACTGATGATACCCAGTGGTGATAAAAATGAGCAGCATGCCCATGCTCCACATATCTGCTTTTTTGTCAACAGATGACCCCCTTGGACCAAAGTCTAGGGCATAAAAGCCCTCGTTCCCACATTGCCATTTTGGTAAGCTGCTTGGTCTGCACTTGATGGCAAGACCAAAGTCTACTACCTTCACATTACCCTGTCTTTGAGGAAAAGCTTGGATTTCCTGTTTCAATGTCAAGGTTTTATTAGTACTTTATGACTAATATTGTATGCCTGAATTTTTTATTTTGCCTCGGTCTCCTGCAGATGGAAATCCTCCATGGTCAGGTGAAAGAAGCTTCCTCCTTGAGCACTCTCAGTAACTAGATGGACCACTGTGATCTTGCAAGAACATGTAAGATGCTAATAATGATAGGATAGTGTAGGTATACAAGGTATAGGTTGTGATGTACTGCTGATACATGCTTAACCTTTTATTGAGTTCTACATCCTGCCTCTTTCAGGGGAGCCACTTTCTTGGAGGATGTATTCTGTTTTTTTTTTTCTTTTGAGCACAGTAGAAACTGTAACAGAGTCTTGGAAGTCAAGCCCTGATTCTCTTGCTGATTTTCTTGAAACGCCCAGTGTTCTGAGGAGGATTAGATGTTTGTATGTCATTGTCTTATTCAGGTGACACATGCAATTCATCCTCCAATATGCTGTTACAGACACATGTGGGAGCCACAGCTCCAGAATGCAGGGCACAGGTAGAAGTGCTGCTGGTCTTTTCCTTTGGACAATGTAGAGGAATTGGAGGCAGGGAGATGTTTCTGCCCACCTTGTGTCCTGATAGTGTCAAGGCAAGAGGCCCTGTTCTGCTGAGGGCTGGATGTGGAGGAAGCCAATGTTTGGCTCACTGGCCCTTGTATTTAGGGGGAAGACCAGAGTTAGAGGTATGTGCTGAGTTGTGTATCCTGTGTGTCTGCCACAGCTCAAGGAGGCAGAATCACGGAAATTTGAGTTCACTCCACAGCAGTACCTAGCATACGCTGGGCTATTAGAAGCAACTGAGCTCTACTCGTGGGGGCAGAACTCTTGTGTGGGGTTCCCCGAGCAAGACAGCTTGCGAGGACTGACTGGTGTCAGACTCCTGGTTCCCAGGCGTCCCCTGTGAGCTATGGAAGGGTTGAGACTGGCCATACAAGCTGGACCAGCCCCCAACCAATGGGGACTAGAGAGAGAAGCTTCAGCAGCGCCCTTTGCGGGTAGTGAGACTCTTGGTTGTGGCTCCTTTCTTCGCTGGGTCATGGCTGGATAGGCTAGCTTGCTAGAGTTGGTGGGCTCCAAAGCTGGAAGGTAGAGAGGTCCTTGGCAGGAGATTAGACAGTGGCTTGGTAGTGGAAGGCCCCCTCCATGGTTCTCTATGGCGGCCCCAAAGACAAGAGGAATTCCATGATCTTAAAAGATTTATTGTCATGGCAGAAAGTGGATGTAGCTGTACTCCCCTGCTCTCAGGGTGGGCATGAGTTTAAATACATTTTGCAGTGAGGAAGGTCTGGGAAGGAATGTTTAATTGGCTGTGCCTTCTGACCTTTAGGTATCTCATTAATATGGAGATCTCTTGAGGTTCTGTGGCCTGTCGTCATGCCCTCTATCTGTGGAGGGCCTGGTAGGCGCATTTCCCTACATGATTGAAAGGCATATCAATGGAGGTCTTCGGCCTCCTGTCAGGAGCCTGAAGTCTGAGAGCATGGCAAAATGCATGCTGTCCCTTGTAGGTATACCTGTTGGGTCTCTGGCCATCTTTAGCCAGTGCTCGAATGGAAACCATGCCATCCTTTCATGGTTCCACAATTGTTGGAATATTTCCTTCACATTTCATGACCCATGGATGTATTTTGATGTCTTTAATAAAGGGCCTCATCTCTGCGGTATTTTAGTGGGTCTGGTAAATAAGGATTTCCAGTTGCAAAGAGACTTGAGCTGCAATTTTACAAGTCCCAATGGAAATATTTTTCTCCATCTCCTTCATAGACCTTGCTCTGAACTTATAATACCCAGTGGTGATGAAGTAGAGTAGCAAGCCCTGACTCCGCACATCTGCCTCCTTGCCATTCTATGGCTCCTGTAGTCCAAGCTCTGGGGCACAAAAAACCCTGTTACCACACTGCCATTTTGGTAAGTTGCTTGGTCTGCACTTGATGGCCATGCCAAAGTGTACTAACTTCACATTACCTTCTCTGCATTTGAAGAAAAGCTTGGGTTTCCTGTCATATTGGACTATTTCAAGACTTTGGTAGTACTTTATATGCCTGAATATATTTTTTTTTGTCTCATCCTCCTGCAGGTGTAAATACTCTGTAAACAGGTCAAAGAAGTTTTTCTTCTAGACCACACTGATTAAATATGGACCTCTTGGATTGTACTTGAATCTGAAAAAGCCTACTGATGTTAGGATGACATAGTGAACAATGTAAAAGTTGTGCTACAGTCTCCCATACTTGTTTATGCTTTTTATTGGATTCTGCGTCCTACCTCTTTCAGAGGAACCACTTTGTTGAAAGTTTATGGTGCTTTTTTGACGTGGGAGTCCTGGGGAATCATCAGAATCTTGACAGGCAATTCCTAATTTTCTTTCTCAGTCTCTTGAAGCACCCAATATTCTCAGAGGGTGATTGGGTTTCGATGTCAGGTTCTTCCTTGGGTGGCAGGGGAATATCCTCTTCAGATTTCTGCTCCAGACACATGAGGTAGCCAAAGCCCCAGAATGGAGGGCACATGCATTAAACCGGCTCTTCATCCTGGGACACTGTTAAGTGATGGCAGTCATTGAAGCACTTCTAGCCTATTGTTTCATTATATATATATCTTTATCTCTATATCTATCTATCTATCTATCTATCTATCTATCTATCTATCTATCATCTATCTATTTTGCAGGGATTTCAAGATCTCGTTCAAGTTGCCCAGAGACGTGAGCTGGGATGTTACAAGTTCCCAAGGCAATCTTTTCATCCATCTTTTTCAAGGAGCTTCCTCTGATGGGGTTATACTGACAGAGAGAAAATAAAGTAGCACTCCCAGCTTGGAAGGAATTTCACAGGTCATGAACTCCAGCTCTGATTTGTAGGGAAAAAAATCACAGACCAGCCTGCACTCATTCTTTTATTACAGTGGCTCTTCGTGATGTCAGAGCAAGAAATGTAACAAGAACAACAGGATATAAGCCATAGTGGCAGTCTCCACTTTGGGCAACTGGGACCCTACCATTTTCTTAAAAATGAGATGAGCCTCTCTCAGTTCAGTGGTTTGATGAGACTGATATTTAACAATTTTTAACAATTACAAGCAACAGAGTGCTTCAGTGGCCTTTGTTGCTAGAGGTTGACAAGCATTATCTCCAAACAGGGCCATCTCAAACCTGCTGCTCAGCTAAGGTACCAATCATTGGCTCCTGAGTATTGCAGCTAGTGAGGGGCATGGCCAGTTCTGTTACAGATGATCACAGGGCCAGATTTCCTGCCTTCCATAGATATCAAGAGATGAAGGAATGAAGAAGAATCTCTCCCTCATCCTCTCAATTGCCTAGCAGACAAGAGGCAGGATCCTGGGGGCCTGCTTATAGGGAACCCACACATCTAGGGCTAGGTCTACCGTGCTGCCCAGGCAAGGTCCAGGGTCTGAACTCCCAAGTGCTGTAGCAAGTGAGTGGCAGGGACAGCTCTCCTGCTCTAGTCACACCAGAGCCAAGTCTCCTGCTTGCTGTAGGTTACTAGGTACAAGGGCAGATGAGGGTGTATCTTTCTGGTCCACACCACTGAATGAGCAACTGGTGGCAGTGGCAGGTCTCCCACACTTTCTCTTACTTACAGCAGCATGCATCCTCCTTAGGCTCTGACTGTGACTTAGGCAGTGAAGCTCCTGCTATTTTATGATGGAGAATGCCAAGAGGTAATATTCGGCAGTGCTCGATGTACCCCATGGAAGTTTTGCGGGAGAACACGCATATGATGTCTCTTTAGCATGAAACTCTCCAGACCTTGCTGAAATAGATTGTTCTTGTTTTAGAATCAGGTTACCTATTGATGATTTCAGTTGCTTGGACCCTGGGGACTAGGATAACTCAGCTATAATGACCAGTTTTCCTGTATTAAAGAGTGGCTTTCTTGTATATGACAACTCTCACCTGCTTAGACACAGCTGACTAGAGACTTGTCCCTCTTATCAGGGATTTTAGTAATTTTGGATTGGTCACATCAGTCATGGAAAACAAAATCTGTACATGCTTGTGTGGGAAAAAATGGCTAGGGAACTGAAGGGTCCCTCAAGCCACACTGTGTGTAGTTGGCTGAGAAAGCCATGGGTTCCTCCAGCTGGAAGTTAGGCCCGGCTGTTCACTAAAGGCCTCTCCATGGTTCCTCACAGTGCGGCCCCAACACACGAAGAAGTCCTTGGGTTTCCAAAACTGGTTTATTGGCATGGAGGATGGTGGATGGATCTGGATGTGCACCCCCCAAAACCCAGGGCAGACCTGAGTTAAATAGGGAGGGGAAAAGGGGGAGGGGCTGGGGAGAAATGCTTAACTGGCTCCACCCTCTAGCCTTCAGGTACCTTATTAGTATGTAAATCTCTCTTGGGCCTGGGGCCTGTTTACCATGCCCACCTGTGTACATAACTGAAAGGTGAGGGTGGAATGGAGATTAGACCTCATGTCAGGGCCGACATGCTTGTTCAGCCCACTGGACAAAATTGACCTTCTTCCCTCCTGTATGGTGAGCTCTGGTTCCCAGTTATGACTGCTTGATGGCTGTCTTCTTTTAAACTAATATTTCAGCCCTAAAAGAATATCTCCACTTTTCCCCTGACCTGCCTCTAGCCTGCCTGGGTCCCCAACACTTCCTCTGATCATGAGGCCCTGGATCATATTTGCCAAGCACATTTTAGAATTGACAGAAGCTGCTAGGAAATTTTGCTTTTCTTGTGTGGTAGGTCTAGTATCTAGGAAGAGAAACTTTAAAAGTTTAAAAAGTTTGAGCATATGAATAGGTCCTGATTACTGGAGATTGCTCCTAGGGTTTATAATAACCATGCCTGCATAGGAGAAAAGCATAGAATAGATAAGAGAGAACCCAGAGGGGAAGCAGAGACACCAGAAGAGGAAGAGGGAAGAGGGATGCCTTGTCCTATTTTAGTGATTGCAAAGGGGGTCCACGTTGCCTGCTATATTCGTCCTTCTCTCGGGCAACAGAGGTGGAAGTACAAAGTTCAAATAATCAGACACATCTCCTGGACCACCACCATATCCAATTCTGTTAACTTCATCCAGCTAGCCTGCTGCCAGACACTAATCCAACAGAGCATCTTCCAGAGGACAGAGGAGTTGTGGTCATCAAACTCCCTTAAACTTGATGAAGGAACAATGGGAGGTGACTGTGAGGCTGCAGTGGAAGCAGACAGGATGCCTAGCTATGAACCATCATGAGGGGAAGGTATATTCAAGGTTCTTCCCCAGGCATGTCGCATAAGTACCCGCTGCTGGACCTTGTAGCTCAGTTCTTCCAAATGGGCACTAGCAGTTTGTCTTCAGCTTGTAGTGCAGCCATGGGTCCTATTAGTGAAGACCTCTTTCTGCTGCAGATAAAAAAAACAGGCCCCATTATTTGTACCTCATGCAACATGGGCCATTTAAGTGTAGTATACTTCCTACCCTAGGTATATGCTCACTGGTACAAGACTGACCTGCTGTCATTTTTGTCAAGGAGAAGGTATGTGGCTTCAGTCTCTTTATGAGGACAATGCTATGAGTTGCTTTTTCTAGTGTCCCTCTACATAGTTGACTTGGCATGGTTCAAATTCTCCCAGCTCCTCAATCTACCAAGTCTAGGTGTAAGCCACTGAAGGCAGGGATTCCCTGTAGATTCCTACAGTATGTTTAATCCCCAGGCTTTGCAGAACAGTCTGAGGCTCAAGACTCAGTCTTTTGAAGCCTTTTGTTGGGAGACCATTTTTTACCCCCAGATATTCGAAATCCAAAGACAGTAAGGCAGGTAGAATAGATGATGATGGCATATTCCAAGTATGAGGTAGATGTTGAGGCTGGATCCAGAGATCCCTTGCCTGTCAGCTGGAAACAGATGTGTGAGTCACAGATTTGACTCAGTAACCACAGAGTGGTTGGTTATTCCCCAAGATTGCTCACTCATAAGACCATTTCTACTGTCTGTTTCGGTTTGTAGACTTGATAGAAGCTGGAGTTACCACAGAGAAAGGAGCCTTCCTTGAGGAAATGCCTGCATGAGATCCAGCTGTATGACCTTTTCTCAATAATTGATCAAGGATTTGAGGCCCATTGTGGGTGGTGCCTTCTCTGCTCTGTTAATCCTGGGTTCTACAGAAAAGAAAGCTGAGCAAGTGAGGGGAGGAACGCCAGTCAACAGCATCCCTCTGTGATCTCTGTATCAGCTCCTGCTCCAAGTTCCTGTCCTATGTGAGTTCCTGTCCTGACTTCCTTTGGAGATGAACAGTAATGTGGAAATGTTAGCTGAATAAACCCTTTCCTCCCCAACTTGCTTCTTCGTCATGATGTTTTGTATAGGAGTACATAGCCTGACTAAGACAAACTGGAACCACGAGTCAGGTATTCCTGTGATAGCCTGACCATATTTTTGGGAAAACTGTGGAAGGACTTTGGACCTTTAAGCTAGAAGACACATTGGGATGTTAAGGGCTCAGTGGGATGTTCTTTAGAAGCTGGGAAGATAATGTTGAGAACAGTACAAATGATGGAGGCCCGGCTTGTAATATTTCAGAGAGAAAATTACAGACTCTTATAAGAGCCATTGCTGTTTTGACTGAAGATTCTGTGGTTTTGGTTAGTTGGGGATGAAGAACCAGCTGTGATTAACAAGATACCAGAACTATAAAATCAAAACCTTGCATTACTGAGACGATTGATGCTAGTTAGCTAGAACAAGAAAATATCAGTCATTAAGCCACCAGCATCATTAAGGTGGAATCTGATGGAAAGTGTTTCCTGAGAGTAGAGAGAAGCTGTGTTCCAGAGGCAGTCATGATTGTACCTCATGTTGGCAGCCAGATTTGGTAATGTATGAGTCACCCACGGGTTACTGGTTTTCAAACATAAAGGTAGCAGCTGATGCTTGACACTATGAGAGTCCAGGAGAGGACATTGGTGAAGGTGCAGCCTCAGTGGCATTTGAAGGCCCAGGAGTGAAGTAGTCATGCGGAGAATTTGAAGCTTAGCACCCTGAAAAGAGCCTATGAGAGGCTATTTGTGAAAGTGCAGTCCAGTTACAGCAGAAGACAGAAGTGTTTCGGAGATTCCAGTGTCATGAGATGACCACCAAGAACAGCAGCAACAGTGGAGTAGAGGCAGTTGGAGCCTAGAGGACAAGGTGTGAGCTACAAAGAGCAGAGCTGGAGAAGTTACCCAAGCTGGTAAAGGAACCCATAAGATCGTGAGTGGATCCCAGACATTGGACAGTTAGAGTTTGATTTTGCTTTTGCTTTTCACTATGCTCTGATATTTTTCACTCTTGAAGTAAGAAAGCAATATAGTAGACCCCACAGTTAAGAGAGTTTGAATTTAAAAAGATATTGGACATTTTAAAGTGATATTTTAATATGTAATGACTGTGGGAATTTTAAACTTATTTATATCTTGGGGATGAATAAGAATGTAAAGGTTGCTGCTTAATACTGATGAGTTTGCTTGTCAAGTTGACAAGGGGACAGCTGTACTAGCTATTTTGTGTGTCAACTTGACACAAGCTGGAATTATCACAGAAAATGAGCCTGAGGATATGCCTGCATGAGTTCAGGCTGTAAAGCATTTTCTCAATTAGTGATCAAGGGTGGGAAGGCCCATTGACGGTGGTACCTTCCCTGGGCTGGTAGTATTGGGTTCTATAAGGATGCAAGCTGAGCAAGTGTGGGGAAACAAGCCAATAAGCAGCACTCCTCCATGGCCTCTGCATCAGCTTCTGCCTCCAAGATCCTGCCCTGTGTGAGTTCCTGTCCTGGCTTCTTTGGTGATGAACCTTTTCCTTCCCAATTTCTTTCTTGGTCATGATTCTTTGTGCAGGAATACAAACCCTAAGGCACCATTTGACAGGGTCTTTGCTCTACTCTGTTTGGACAGAATATGAGTGAAGGAGGCTTCAACTTCTCTGATGACCTGGGCCTGTAGGTGTTCTATCCTCTTGTCTCCTGGGGCTGGGGGCACTGGGTTGTACCTGCTAAGTCATACCACAAGGTAGGTAACCATATGGTCTGCTTGGGGTCTGCAGGTTGTGGGTAGATTATTGGAAATCCCTCTCCATCTAGCTATGTAGAGAGAGAAGCAAGAAGTCTTGATTTGCTTCGTGTCCTGGTCTTCAGCCTGGGTTGGATCTCTGAGCTGAAACAACATGTCTAAGTGGTACCTCCATAGCAAGATCCAGAGAGCCATAAAAGTTACAGGATTAGCGACTGGATTCTCAGAAATTAAGAGGACATCTCATTCATCGAGATTGATTCTCACAGTTGTACCTGGCTCATGTT
>JADRCG010000131.1:0-23767 GCA_019844195.1 Rhabdomys dilectus | reverse complement strand
ATTTTCAGTTACTTAGAATGCAAGATAAAGATGTATCAAGTTGGGTATTGGAGGTATTTGTGCAGAGATAGAAGTATCCCATGGAATCTATAAGTTCTATTCAATTCCTAGGCACCTGACAGATCAGGAAAGTTCATGCAATAAAGCATGAAGAAGGGATTGGAAGCAAGGAATAAGCTGTGTAAAGTAGTGTTAGGAGCCATCTAAGAAGGGCTAAAGCTAGCAGGTGGCCTTCCTGGAGATGGCCTAACTTTTTGCTTGACCTAAGATGGCTGATGCTGCGGGCAGACTTAGTTGGGGGTCCCACACCAGGGGAGAACCAGAGAACCAGTATCAGGTGGGCAAGGAGTCAATGCGTGACAAACAGACACAAACACAGCAGTGAGTGTAATTCATATGTGCAAGCATCAGAGGTAAACAGATAAAAAGGAAGTTCATCATTGTACAATAGCCAAAATCAGTCTGACCACACATGGCCAGTTTAAATATCAGACAGGAGATAACCTTTCGCTAGACCCGTTAGGAGCAAGATAGTGGTTTTACAAAGATGATATCAGTATTGTCTGAGTGTCCTGTCCAGCAGGGCATTAAACAGAGGTCCAGGAGGTCACCTGAAAGAGAGTGGGAGGATACAGGCAAAGATGCAAAGAATGGTGATCTGTCTGTAGTCTGATCAAATTGCCATTTTTACTTTTTCACACAGGGGTTATATACACAAAAAGGCAGGATGTGGGGGAAGGGGATGACACAGGAGGGTAAGTGTTCAGGGGGAGTACTATAGATATCTTCCAGAACAGAGTATTAGCTGGGTGAAGCTTCAGGGGACAGGTCACTTTGACTCTACCTATGATTCACTTGTTCCTATCTAAGTTGGTATTATCAATCAAGGTTACTTATCTACAAGGTTTATGACTGAGACCTGGCAGCTTTCCACCAAAGCTGCTTGTTTACAATAGCTTCTAGCCATCTGTTCTAGCCAGTTCATTATTCAGTTTGTGACAGGGTATAAGGAACAGTCATGGGGAACATTTTGTATAGGCTATTCTCAAAGAGCCTATTTGTAATAAACCATCTATCTTCTGGTTAGCCAAGTTCCTGAAACACAGAGCTCATGACCAAGCTGACCTGCTCTGCCTAGCCTGTTAGGAGATTTTGAAAACTTTTAACCCTTTCAAATTCACTAATGCCTCTTATGTGGCCAATCTGGAGTGTCCAATCTGATAGACTCTTCAATTATACCCTGTTCTCCAAGCTGACTATTTCCAAGAAAAGTTCAGTAATACAAAAGATATGACACAGAACCCTCCCCTGGTAATAGCAAGAACAAATCTCGAACACATCCTATTCAGGGACTTCCAGGGCTCTCCAGGAGATAGGCTTCCTTGAAGCACTCTCCCCAGGAGTCAGCATCCACGATTTTACTCTTGTCACATATATGTCACTGGATGTGTGGTGGCAGGCTGAGCTTTGAGAGGCAAGGTGCCAAAGAGACTTCATCTCAGGATAGCTTTTTGCAAGTGCTAAGCCTTTCCTGCCATCACTGAATTAGTGTGATAATCCCTGTGCACTAGCCCACCCTATTGAGTAGACTTCCTGCAGATCAACATAAAAAAGAACTTTCAAGAATTAATGCTGTTTAGGTGAATTAATGACTTTATTGAATTCCTGATTTGATCTTAAAAAGAAAGATCCAACAGATGGTTTTAGGTCGTTTGGTAGAGATATATAATCAAAAAGAGAATGTGTCCATTCCTCATAATATTTAGTAAAGGCTGTAGAGTAAGAAATACAATGAGCTCCAAACTTACACTAAAAGAGGACAAATAGTCTTGGGACAGGTTTGTGATCAAGGAAAACCATTCTAGTTCACATTAACAATGAAGCCACTGGTGTGCAATATGAGGATGCAAGACCTTGTGGAAAGAGTTGCTTTGAGTTTATAATGCTCTTACAGAATAAAACACTGCTTTGAACATAATAGCAATGTCCTTTTGTAACTCCCATTTTGTGCAAAAGTTTTCTATGATTTGTCTATGAAAAGGCCAGAGAAAAATAAAGATGGTGGGGCTGGATTGGGAAGCTTTGCTAAATCCTTCTATCCCTCCATCCCTCCATCCCCCATCCCTCCATCCATACAAATATATATGTCTATCTATTTATATGTACATATGTAGGTATATGTATATACATGTAGACATACATGAATGCTTGTGGATTTGAGACTGATTGCTGGGATAGAATGTGTGTGTATGAATGTACATGTGTCTGTGCATATTTGCCTGTGTACAAAATTTAATTATGTTTTCTTTCATTCCTCTCTAGTTCACAAAGAGTTAATCAGCCTAGCCAGTGAAGGGCTTCTGGCTAACTGCCCAGAGAAGAAAACACTAGTAATAAATCCTTTACCTTACTTCACCCACACAGTAATGCCCACTGTTAAGCAACAGGTATTAATTTCCCTGAAGCCATAGGTTTATAGAAGCCATAGGGTATAGACTCTCTTAAACAGTTGTCCAGCTTTGTTTTGTAGGAGAGGAGCTCACCAGAGGCCCATTGGCTATAGGTTAGAAAACCAATCCTCCTGCCCTGTCATGGGTTCTTTGAAACTAGGGTGAGGATCTGAGTACTTACTAAGTGGAATCTCTGTCTACGAATGGCACAGCTGAGGTATTGACAGTTTTTGACTTGTGAATGAGTAAATGTCAGTCTATTCGATCCACTGAAGTGACAGCTACTAAAGTCTGCATTTTCCTTACTTTGCTGCTATAAGACACCATGACCAAGGCAGCAAACTTATAAAAGTGAATGTGTACTTCAGACTCATATTTACAGACTGAGAGTCTACTGTGGCACAGCAAAGGAATTGCAAGGGGAACAGCTGAGAGCTCACTTGGTCCACAAGTGGGAGGCAGAGAGGGAATGAGTCATTGGGGATGGCCTGAGCTTTTGAAACCTGTAACCCCAGCCCCAGGGACACAGCTCTTCCCAAGACCACACTGCCTAATTATTCCCAAACAGATGTACCACCTAGGAGCAAAGCATTGAAGTAAATGAGCCTATGGGGACCATTCTCCTTCAAAAGTCTACATAGATTCTTAGTATTATCACAAAGAAGAAAAAGCCCTGAAGGCAAGAGTCAAGACAGCCACTGTGGTTTATGTAGAGAGGGGCACTCTCCACTTCCTCCTTCACATGGAACATTTGTGATGGAATTATAGGTAAAACAGAAACACTGTGTGAGAAAGTCTGTGGTCTCAGTTGGGCTTTTGTCCCTATAGTCCAGGAAACATATTTTTCTTTTTCTTTTGTTGGAATGAAAGGACTCCTCTGTACATAATTTGGTTTAATTTCTAGTCCATGTGTTGTGGTTTTCCCTAGACCTGTCTGTCAGCAGAGGTTAAGGGTGGTAGTCAACTTCATGGCCAGCCTTTTCAGAAAAAAAACCTCAAGATTCAGTTTATGGTGCTTTTCCTATAGTTGTGTGGGCTTGACTCTGTAAAATTAGCTCACCTTGACCTTGCAAGGACATAGAAGCATAACACTACTGTGCTGGAAAGCTCAGAGAAGCGTCTGTACTACATTTGTTTTGATATTGCTGTTCTCCAAAAGTAGCAGCATATGAATTACAATTTTCAAGTTCCATGTCATGATGACATCTACATTTATTTAATACCTGAATATAACTCTTGACAGAGGAATGTCAGCATCTCCCAAAAGCATATGCCCAGAAACAATCTGAATAGACCATAACAGCAATCAAATACTGCCCCAAACAAGACCAAACAATCCTAACACATGGATGAGTGTCTAAACACTTGTTTAGATGCCAATGGCAATGTAAAGTCATTGAGTTTGGTACCAAACAATCCCAACACAATGGCTAAAAGTTAACCACCTGCTTAGATGCAAAAGGCAATGTAAAGTCACTGAGTTTGGTCTTGGAATCAAACCTAGAGCAGGACATGTTTTGAGGGAGTCATACAAAGGTAATGCTGGGTGAAGTCTGGACAGGATGCTCTCTGAGATAAGAGCACAAAGCATCTCCTCTTCAGACAGATCACTCAAGGTGAGCTGCATGCCCACATCCTAATAGGGATTGACAAACTTCCAGGTCCCATCTCTGGGAAGCTGGAAACCCATATGTACTCATACCCATATGAGTGTGCAAAGTTCACAGACTATTCCAAGTGAGATCTACTCAGGCCACACCATCTTAACCTTCTGCGTTTTGTGACTTTGAAATGACAAACCTATCATCAGTGCAGAAGAGAGAGACTGAGAAATAAATCAGACATAGGTCATATTAAAAGACCTTGCTATAATGAACTTGGACTTGTCTGAAGGATCTCTGCAAAGACATGAACTCTGCCCATGAATCTTCTCTGTGCCCATAATTTCTTCTCCTTCAGTTTTTCTCCATAAAGGAAGAAGTATTGATCTTGTGCATGCCTGTTCAGGCCTCTGTGCTTAGAACAGCACCTGCCAGAAGACATGGCATGGGGTAAAAGTGTCTCCATGTTTTTCATTTTCTTCTGTTGTCCTATGAATAAGAGTCCCGAGTAGGTCCCTGCCACTCGCTGTACTTTGGTGGCTGTCCCTTGTGAGAGCTTCAGCAAACTCCCTGGAGCAGTGCCCCTGCCATTTGAGCAATAACCTGGTTGTAAACTGAGAGGAGCTAAGAAGAGGCAGAGGAAAAGTTGAAGGGTGTTTTTTCAGGGTTCTTTTACAGCCTGCAGGTCAAAAGAGTTTCATTCTTAAATGTGAGGTAAGACCCTCACATCTGGGGAGAGTGTTTAGAGAAAGGCCTCCTTTAGGTATGCTGGGACAGATTCTGTCCTTGAATAGGACTTTAGCATGCACTAAAGTACAAGTAGAAAAAAGTCCCTGTCCTATGAGGACACAGAGAATGGTAGCCTTTGTAAACCAGGAAGTGGTCTCACTGGGAATCCACTCGTCTGTCACCTTCTGAGTCCTAATTGCAAATGTTTTTTCCTCTGGTTTCTGAGCAAAAGCTGAGTGCTTAAGCCCATGATACATAAAGGGAAAAGGAACCCTGTACAAAGCCCATCCACACTCAGCAGCCCTAAAGAGATAAAGACATGCCTGTGTCTGCAAAACTAGCTTATCACAGACAAATAGACATCCTATTCTGCACAAACGTCATACAGCAGAGAGACAAAATAGATTCTCTTTGAAATGGCAGTGTTCCTAGCCTTACATTCTAGGAATATCATACACTTATCATAACTAATTGAAATAACAATTTTTTATAGTTTTTTTTATTGGATATTTTATTTATTTATAGTTTAGATGTTGTCCCCTTTCCCCATTCCCCTCCCAGAAGGCCCCTATCCCATTCCTCTTCCTCCTGCTTCAGTGATTGTGTGCCCCACTCCCACCAAGCCACTCTCAAATTCTTCCACACTGGAGCATCCAGTCTTTAGAGAACCAAGGGCTTCCTCTCTCACTGGTTCCTGAGAGCTCTGCTTGTTTGGTATTACTGCACTTCCCATAGGGCTGCAAACCACTTCTGCTTTTCAGTCTTCTCTCTTATCTCCTCCATTGGGGTCTCCTTGATGAGTTCAATAGTTGGCTATAAGCATCTTCCTCTGTATATGTCAGGCTCTGGCAAAGACTCTCAGGAGACAGCTATATCAGGCTCCTGTCAGAGTGCAATTCCTGGCATCCTCAACAGTGTCTGAGTTTGGTGATTGCATATGGGATGGATTCCCAGGTGGGGCAGTCTCAAATGGCTCCTTTTTCAGTCTCTGCTCTATACTTTGTCTTTGTATTTTCTCTATTGGATGTAGGATTTGTAAAGATCTTTACCATTCTGTTGGCTGCCATTTTGTCCTATTGACAGTGTCTTTTGCCTTCCAGTAGCTTTGCAATTTTATGAGGTACCATTTGTCAATTCTTGATTTTAGAGCATATAAGCCATTGGTGTTCTCTTGAGGAACTTCTACCCTGTACCCATGTATATAAGGCTCTTTTCCCTACCATTCTTTCTTTGTTTGAATCCTGGAGACTCCTCATATCTAGAGAGAGTAGTCTGCAGGACAAGCCTGACTGCTTTGCAGAGGCCAGCAAGATTTTTGCAAACACTTGGGTTTCTGGTGATATATGAAGATCACTTAGAATTCCTCCAGGGTGTTTCTAGAGAGCAGAGGGACCCCAGTGGATTCATGAAGTCTATGGCTCACTCAAACAGGGTCATCTGGATGTTGCAGTTGATAAGGAGAAACAATGCACAGCTGCAGAATGGGGATCCCAAGCAAAGAAAAGAACCCATAACCACAAAAGTACAAGATAGTTGAGTGTACTGCAGAGCAAGCTGAGTACTCTGGGAGGGAGGCAGCAGTCTGGAAAAGTTTCTGTTACTGCCACAAAGTAAGTAATTGAGCTCAGAGTCCTGAATCCAAAATATCCTGCTATAGGAGTCAGAACAACAAAATGTGTGACTTAGGAGACCAGGTTCACGGGCTGGAGAACCTGGGCTCATTTTTTTTCTTCACTGAGTGAGGGACGAATGAATGAGTGATAGAGGAGAGAATAAATGAATGAATGAATGAGTGAATGAATGTGATGTTGAACATATGATGAACTCGAGATCTCATCCTAACTCAGTGCCTTCTCCTTCTATCAGGGACACTGTCCATTCCCATTTATTGGCTGCACATTTTGAAAGTTGCAGGAGAAGCCTAAGAGGATGTGGATAGTCTTTTCATCTCTCTTCTTCCAATGTGAGGAGTATCTTTTATTGATGGTTAACTATCCTCTTGAGGGAGAAGCCTACAGTGGAACTCATGATGGGTCACCTGTCTCATCAGAGGTGACAGATCCTCACCAGGTTGTTCATTGGAGGCAGAAGCCAATTAGGCAAACCCCACATTCCCTTCATTCCTTGAGATACTCTTCCCTCCTTCTACAGGCTCAGCAGACCTAGGACACCACCAGCATCAACTGTCCTATGGATTCTTATGAGGTACAGACTTCTTCAGGGCCTGATGTCAGCCTCTATCCCAATGAAGGCTGAGCTTTCAAGACTCATGCATGGGATGTGGAGAACAGCAGTTCTAGACAATTGAGGAGGGCCTATCTAGACAGAATTTTAGTTTCATTAAGGAATACCAAGCTGCCAACATTAATTTCATAATCACAGGATACATGTCCTTGAGGATTTCCTTGCAACTGGCTGTATCTTCACATTGTCATTTATTTCTTCCATCCTCTGAGGTCACTGTGACTGTCCTAGGTCTGTGCTTGGGTATGGCCTCCCATAAAGCAGAAGTGAGAGCTGTGTCATTCAGCCAGGGTTGTCATCTCTCTTTCAGTGGTATCACATTCTCAGAGACATGGAGCTGTGCACTGAGCATTGGACTCTGAAAGGTCTCTCTCACAGTTGTGGTTGGAGGAACAGTGCACGCATGACAACATTCGCCAGGTGTGTCCCCTGCACGCCTTGACTGCGTCTCACTTAGATACCACCACCTATGTAGGCCCTTAAAGAAGTTTCAGTATTTGGTATATTTTGTTTCCATTATTTTTTTTTAAAGGAGTCAGGTTCAGACTCCTGTTTCAGCTTTGTGTGAAGATTTATGGAAAGGAACAGAGCACTCCTAAACCTTCAGGTCACCTTCCCATTCTTTCCCAAGGGCATTATCTGTAACCTTTTTCAGTGCAGGACATGAATCGTGGCCCAGGTCAACTGCTGCCTCTTGTCTGTTCACCTAGGGAGGCCATTATACTGGGGCCTGGACACAGAATATGAAGACATTAAGATTTAACTCTGGAAAGATTCCAAACATGGCTGATCCCTACCAACCTCCCTCATCCAGGGCTTTTGTGTCTCCATGTTGTCTACTTATGGTACTAGAGGCAATGGAATCTGTCAGATTCTCTGAACATCTTAGGAGAGATTGCTTGAGGACCATCACACTGCTGTGTAGAATGTCTGAAATGTATTCCTCCTGCCCATGTAAAACTTTGTTCCCTTAGGGGAACAAGGAGCTTACTTCCTTTCTGCTGCCATCTCTGTTCCATGGTGGCTGCAAATGATCTCTAGACTCTATTTGGTAGTTGAAGGGTTAGAAATGCAATGAGGAAGCCCTGTGGTGGAGGTGCACACCTTTCATTCCATCACTTGGGAGGCAGAGGCAGGTGAACTTCTGAGTTCATTACCAGCCTCATCTTATTGAGGGAGTTCTGGGACACCAGGGCTACACAGAGAAACTTTGTCTGAGACCACCCAGTGACACATTGAGAAATGTCATGTGGAGATAAAGGCAATGTATCTAAGCAACTCATCTTAGGCAGTGGTGTAGTTAATATAACTCAAATAATAGCTTCTGACAGGGTTTGCTCATCCCCCAAATTTCTGCCCCCAATTTTCTTTCTCAAGGGGGCTGGTTTCTTAGCCTCTCTTTTTTCTTTATGTTCTGCCATGGAACATTCACTGCCAGTTGAGGACCAGTGTACAATACAAGTCTGTCATAGGTTACTTTGCATTGATAGGTCAGACACTATGGCCAAAACATGGGACACAAACGGTTTAATGTAGATCATGTACCCAAATCCTTGAACATCTTTGAAGAGAATTCAAGGCAGGAATTCAAACAGGGCAGGAACCTGGAGGCAAGAAGTAAAGGAGAACCGGGCAGTGGTGGTGTATGCCTTTAATCCCAGCACTTGGAAGGCAGAGGCAGGCAGATTTCTGAGTTCGAGGCCAGCCTAGTCTACAGAGTGAGTTCTAGGACAGCCTGGGCTATAAAGAGAAACCCTGTCTCGGAAAACCAAAAAAAAAAAATGTAAAAGAGAGCCTACGAAGGAGGACTGACTGGCTTGCTGACCTGAGTCTCCAGCTCAGGAAATATTACCCTATAGTGGCACATCTCCGGTTGGGATACCACACTCCCATAGCAGTCACTGATGAAGAAATTCTGCACATTTTTCTTATAGGCTATGTGATGCAGGCATTCTCTCAATCATATTTCCCTCCTTCCAAATGTCTTCTGCTTTTGTTGTTGACAAGTTGACTAACACACATGGGCACCATACAAATGGAAAGAGCAGTGCTAGGGCCAGGTGAACTGTCACCAGAGGCAGGGACTAAGCTAGAATGTCAGAAGCACCTGGCTGTTCCTTGTAGCTGTCACGACTTATTTGAAACCGAAGCCTGGAGAGGTGCAGGCTGGAACTCAGTGTTCACAAGGTGGAGTGGATCTCTCTAGCACAGATCTGGAAGAAGCTTATGGCTCTGACCTGCCTGCTATCGAAGGCCCTAGGCAGAGAGATGTCCTGACTGGTACTCACTACTGTCACTGAAATGTTGTCTAACCTGCTTTGTTGTACAAACCATGAAAAAGTTGAATTGGAGAAGACCTGAGGCAGTCTATTTTGACATGTACTTGGTTCACCTAGGGCTCAGAGACCAGTTATCTCATCCTCAATTGGCAAAGACATTACTCCTATGAGCCAGGGTGAAGAGCGACGGCAAAGCTTTGCTCTGGAGTCCAATTATAATTATTGATGAATGAAGGACCAGTGCCTGCAAATTAGCAAATGTGGTTTCCTCTCTTGGAGGTTTACAGCCTGATACTACTCATGGACAGGCACCTCTCACCCAGTCTAGATAACCCATTCTCCTATGCTGTACCAATTAAACAGCCTGTGATTCTTGGTAGCTATAGGCACACTTCGAGATTCCAACTGTTTCCAGCTTCACTTTCCATGTGTCTTTTCTTATTTATTTCCTCAGTAGCTCAGGATAGCACACTGAACCAGATGACCCATTGGGGATATCTTTAGTGACCTACACACTCTCCCTAATCCCTCAATGGGCTGACTGGTTATTTTGTTTTATTTTGAGACTTTGATTCTCTGTGCAGTCCTGGGTGTTCTGGAAATCACTCTGTAGATCAGGCTGCTCTCAAACTCCCAGAATTTCACCTGCCTCTGCTTCCTGACTACTGGAATTAAGGTCTGTACCAGCAGCAAAACCCAAGCTGGTGTGTTCTTAAGGGTATGTCATGAGATTTGTAGGCTTTAGTAATTCAGAGAAGGGAAACAGAGAAACTGGCAGCTCTCCTGTGTCAGGGGCCATAATGGGACAAGCTAATAACTAGCAAGTGATCATCCGGAGATGGCCTGCTTCGGATTATATAACCTGTGACAGGCTTGGTCTTATTAAGCAAGGCTGTAAGGGACTCAATTTAGGAAAGATTCCTGCTATTAATATGTTTTTCTTCTTATGACTAACATATGGTAACAATCACTAGGCAATAGGACACCTCTTTGGAGCAGATCTCTGCAGATCCACAAAGATGTACTGTCTTATAGTAATGCTATATAGACAAATAGATGATATAAGATTTAATGATAATCTTATAAGAATCCTTAAAATTATATCTGTGATTATTAAGCTTTTTTATATTGGGACTGTGATTAGGTCCTTTTCTGATAGTCAAAACTGCAATGAGAAATTTGCCAGTCTTCCAAGTGACACCAGTTATTTGCTCTTAGTAAGCAGACTTTCTCCTACTCAGAGCACATTCCAAGAGGCTATAAAACAATTAATCAAAGGTCATAAAAAGAGAACTAACAATTTATTATAGATGCTATTACAGAAGATAAAATATTAACTGGATTTATCCATACAAAAGTTCACTAATAACTTAGTTGTAGTTTTAAACCTTCAGTGAAACTGTGGAGCTGAGACAGGTGAGGGATCTTTAGACAGATGACTACTCCTAATGGATATGCATTAAACATTCTCTGTTGTCAATTTCTATTTCAATTTATAATTAGATTTTCTTTGTGAGCTGGTGATGAACGTTGTAACATGTGATCATGTATTCTGAAAAATGTATATGTACTGAGGACAAAAAGGAGAAGATTTTTTTCTCTTTTCCCTTCCTGAAAGAATTATTTCCTTAATAGAAATAGTTTCTAGTAGAATTTTTGCCCCCATAGATTGTGTCCTCTTCCCAGTGGCCTATTCACTTTCTAGACCTTCATTTGTTGGTTTCCTTCCTAGCCCAACTATTTCCTCACTCTGATGTTATGTCATATGCATTATATTATGCCTCCTTTTTCCTGTCTGCAATATCACTTGTCTTCCCCTCTTAGAACTGGTCCAATCTTGCTTTTCCAGTCCTATGATTGACACAAAAAGGCACACAAAGAGATGAATACAGGCACTCTCAGGCATTCTCTCTGTCTCTCTCTATATATACATCTTATAAACACACACATCCATAGACATATATACAAACAGAAATGCATATAGGATGAACAACACATACTTAGCTTCTGCATATTATAGAAAACCTGACATTTGTCCTCCTGTGATTGGTTTATGTCATTTAGGATCTTGATCTCCAGGTCTACATATATTTTGTGTATCTCATTTTCCTTTACCTGTAATGATGTGTCAGTGTTCCTAATTTCTCATCCCCACCCATATGATAGCGCTGATTCTGGCGGGTTCCTTTCTGAGCTATAGTAAACTGTGTAACAATGAGCCCTGATGTCTGAATATCCCAACATTATATAAATGCATCAGACTTTCATACTGACAGTCAGGCTGTTCCAGTTTCACTTCCCACTCTCAGTGTGTAAGCATCCATTATTCTCCCTGTCCTGCCCATCATTTGTTGGTCTTGGTTTTCTTGTTAGTAGTCATGGTGGAGGAGGAGTGGGGAAACAGTCAGCTCAAACACTTTTAATTCCATTTCCAGGATGATAAGGATGCTGAACCCTTGTCAAAGTACCTGGATTTGGGTCTCTTCCTTTGAGGGCAATCTCTTCAGTTCACTACCTCAAGTATTAATTAGATGACTTGGTTTTTGTTATGTGGCTTTCTGTGGGACAGTAGAGCCAGCCACCAGACGGAAAACCTGGTAAGGTATAAGTCTGTTAACAAAAACCTTAGGTATTCTCATGATCGAGAAGAACAATTTAGGCCAAGATCTACCAGTCTTTGAACTCGTGACCACAACACACCATAGATGGATCATGTCACTTAGGGAAAACACCTCCCCCATGCAAAGAAAGCACCTCTTATACCTCAGATTGAGACAACCAGAAGCAATTCTTCCTGGATCCCAGCCCACCCCATAATATTTATAAGGTTCCTGTCTACAAGGAAAAAATGTGCTTGAGTTATTTCACCAAGAATCATCTGAGAACATCTGTGTTATTGAGCTGTAATACTGTTGGGAACAGTTTTCTCTTTGGAAGCTTGTTTTGTATTGGATCTGGGCCCTGACCAGCAGTCTGGGTTTGAGGTTTCCCTGCAGGTGCTTGGCTTGTCACTGAGGATGCCACTGGCTATTAATTGCACAACACATTCTGCCACTCTGGCTCTGACTCTGGTCCTTGGGATACAGTGAAGTCTGTAAAATACTCACGATAAGAAGACTGTTGAGTCAGTATCAAATATCCTGAGCCCATGTCACCTTTAATCTACGTTTCTTTGTGTTGGGGCCCAAGTGTGTACTCTTGAGAGATCTCAAATAAATGTTAAGTGCCTCTCACTTTGTGAGAACCACGGCAGGGTAGAGTCTTAGGGTGACTTTGAGGTCCTTGCTAAGCCCTTTGCTGCTCTTCAAAAGCACAGAGAAAGTGACTGACCAGGAAATAGCCAGCAGGAAGAGCTGAGAGTGAGGACTGGTTTAGATGACTTCCAGAGTATCATCTTTGGTAATACTTTGAGCTGACAGGTATAATTTGACTTCTAATTGCAGGAACTCTGATGTTGACATATTTCCCTGATACACTATGGGAATAGTCAGAAGACTGGTTCTAGAAATCTGATGTTCTCCTGACCCTAGTCCAGCTCTTAGGTAGGAGGAGGTTAGACTCTTGTATACCCTATCTGTAATGTGAACAAAGCCCACGTGATGTTGGCAGTCAAGAGTGGTGTTTCATAGAGCTTGTGACTTGCAAGAGAGAAGCATCTGGAAACAAAGGTAGCAATGGAGGGCTCAGGCAGGCCCTGCCAGGGTTCTGCTTCAGTCAGAGCAAGAAATCCCATTTATCCAGCTGTAACAGCCACATAGCTCATGCTACCTGCCACATGATCTCAGCGTGTGTCCTATACTTCTGATTCTCAGCCCTCCCTTACTCTCTAACACGCTGTACCTTCAGGATAATTCTCCTATGCCAGGCCTGTGCCTATGCTTTCTTTATTGGCAAGCTATCCATCCTGTCTTTGATCTGTCAGAGTACAAGATATCAGGTATGGTACCTTCATAGGGCAAGCAGGGACTCCTCTGTCCCTGGTGACATTCCTGACCTGAATTCTCCATACAGAGTCAGGAGTGCTCTACCAGGTGGGTAAGCTGACAACTACAGGAAAAGGGTCATTAACCAGAAAGTACAGAACTTCACTTTTAATGGCAACTGTTAGTAAAGCCTATTTCCAGCCCCTTAAAGGGATAAAAATCTTTCTTAGCCTATGTATCATGTGGGATACCATCATGCACATGACACTCTCAATGTTAAGACTTGCAAAGTTCTACCAAATGAGGTATGAGAGGACAACTGTGGACACCTGGGCACAAGATGCCCAAACCTGGAGTCCACAGAGACACAAGTCTCACATTCATAATTTTAGTGGCAACAGCATCAGCAACAGGCTTCTTCTGTGGAGTAGGGCCTTCTTCCTCTTTCGGATGCAGAGGTAACCTCTGACCTGAGTCTGTCAGGCTCTCTGTATCCTGGAGTGCCTCATGAGACTCTGGTCTTTGCACTTTTCTCCAGTGCATAGATGTTTTTCATGTATTTCCTAAAGATGTGGTTCATCCTTATAGTGGCCAGGCTTCTTGGCTGGAGTCCATCTTCTAAGCCTGGGCTCACCAGCTTGAATAATCTGTTCAGTGTCAAGAGGATAAATATGGAGAAAAAATGAAGGAGCTTATGTAAGTTGAGAGGAGAATGGTTTTCTTGCAGAAGATAAGTTCCCAGCTCTCTCCCAGCAGTCTTTGCACCTAGCAGATATCCTAGCACTCCACCAGTATATATGAGAACCCTCATGGCTATACTTTTTCCTATAACCTGAAGTCTGAGCTTTTTGTTGGAGCTCTCCTGTCAGAAGAATCAGAATCTCTCTGAAGTGTTAGCCAAGGAGACCTGCAAGAGCTGAAGGAGATAGAGAGAGGGAATTGTGGTCTGTCTCTCCACTATGTCAGTCAGGCTATTTGCAAAGAGTTAACTTATGCCACACTGCCTACCTAGAGGCATCTTAGATACCCTGTGGAAAGTGTCAGGGTCCTAGCACTCAGAGTTTCTGGTGTTGGTTGCAGGTTCTTCTCCTGCACTGCCAGAACTGGTGAACAGCATGACATTTTCAGGTTCTGTTCTCCTTCCTAAAATGGGACTAAGAATGGAAACATCCAGTCAGGGGAATTTTCATGAAAACTTCAAAAGTCTAAGAACTTCTGGTCAGTCAATGACTGCAGAGGAGATGTGAAAGAGCTTCAAGAATGAGGTAAATGAGCACAGAGAATGTGAAGATCCTGGGTACTCTGAGGGGAAAGAGACACAATTTGACCTTCAGGGATCATCTACCCAGTTACAGAAAATATCACCTGTGTTGTCCATGTACAGTAGGCAAGCAAAGGGACCCACACATAGATACTGCAGTAACCCCACGAAAAGATTTGCCCTGGAGACTCAACACCTCAAGGGCTGGGATGCATATATAAACACATCCATGAGTGACGATGATGGCCAAATGGTTCTTCCTGCATAGCTGAAAAAATGTGTAAATGTTACTTCTGATGAGTGCCCACTCTACTGGGCACAGCTCCACATTTATACAGCAGAAGATTACATTTTAATATATCTGTGTCCTCTCCATTTCCCAGTCATATGGGAGCATTATGAAGAAATAGTGAGACACTACAGATATGCCACTGTTCAGAGATGACCTCCCAGAATTGTACATTGCTAAACAAACTAGCAGGGTCCAAAAGCCCCAAAAGACTTCAGTAGACTTCTTACCTCCATTGTGCAAATGGGGTGTCCAAAAACCATTTTGAACACTTACTTAACAGTCAAAGGGTCAAGATCATCTCGTTACATATTGATAAATGTTGCCTGGAAGCAGCTCAACTTGTCCAGCAGAGACTCATTGCTCCAGTGACTGACAGAGCTCTACCCTCCAACATGATTGGCTTTTGAAGGCTCAGAGATGTCACTGTCATCCATGGACATCCAATTTTCTGGAAAATGAATTCTCAGAGCTGGTCAGAAGGTTTCTTCAAGATAATGAATGCTGAGATAAACTCTGGAGAGATCACAAGACATGGTGTTATCAAAGGCAGGGCTCAAAATGGAGGCACAGAATGGTGTACCAAACACTATCCATTCAGCATCCTAACTCTTCCACCAACCCATAGATAGGAACTTATAACACATTGGACTGTACCTTTAACCAAAGCAAATATAGTCTAAGTTGAAAAGCTGTGAGAGTGTAGTGAGGGTCAAGCCAGCTAAGGATGTAGTTCCTATCCTGTACTTTCTTCCACAGTAGAGCAGAGTATGGCTGAAGCCTGTCCCCCGATTCCAGACTGTGGGTACTAGTCCTCCCTCACTCTGCTCAGGTTCCTTGAACTCAGGAAAACCCTACAATTGACTCAGCTTCTATTTAGCCCTTCTGCCAACAGACCTCTCATTGTAACATCATCCTGACTCTGTCATGTCCAAGATTGGTGGGTAAGATTGGTACTGCAAAGAAGAGAGCCAAGAAGCAGCAAGCTCACATAACAGAATAGGAAGCTAGAAGACTAAAGGATGACACTTTAGCAACAAGCAAAGTATCATTCAGTACATCTAGTGGTGGCAGCTGCTTTTATATCTTGTTAGGATGTGAAAGGTTATTAGTAGATTTGTCTTTCAGCCTTGGGTAAACCTGAAACCTGAAAATGGAATTCTTTGAACTGTGCACAGTCAGGCCTCAGCCTTACCACTTGAAAAGGACTGTTTAGGCTCCTCTGTACCAAATGAGTTCTCTAAAGTTTAAACATACTCTTGTCCATCACACAGTTGAACATATTGCTGGGAATTTGATTGGATTTTGCAGTTTACTATGTTTGTCTTGACCCACCTCTGTCTCATGTCTATTAGATTCTTTGACAATTAAGCCTTTAAAAACAACTTTGCAAGTGGCCTTTTCAGACAAGAAGAGTAAGTAGCTTTACCCAACAAAAACCTGAGAAAAATGAGAGAGTCTTCCAGTTGAAAGCTGCAGGGTCATTGATAGAAACCAGAAGGGAACATCCCTAGGAAACATGGACCAGATGCAATCCAGCAAATACTAGAAAGACAGAGATAATCTTGGAGATGAGATAACTTGTCAGGGTTGAGCAGGACCGTGAGGGTACAACAGCATTGAAACTTTTCTGAATACATCTTGTCTGTAGAGTTTTAGAACAGTATTCAAGAAAAATAATAAGAGCAGGAGGCTTTTCAAGTGGCATCCTCCACAGAAAGTGCTAATAACCAGCTAGATGGAGTTCTCAAAAATGACTGGGAAACCTTAAAGAACACCATAGGATTCTGTGAAGCCAGAGAGCATATTTGACATGTGGCCCATATGTGCAGGCAAGGAGGCCCTTCTGAATGAGAGACCTCACTGGCCTGTAGCACAATGGTTTCCTATGTTAAACTTGGAAGATCCTGGGCTTTCCAGGCAGCAGAAAGAATCATACAGGTGATCCATGGCTGCATGTTAAGCCACAAGAAATAGGCTACCTTCAGATTGAACATGCTCAACTCCCAGCATGATCAGTAATGAACCCAGCTCATATGTGTGGGCGAAAGACACCATCTCTCCTTAAGATTTAAAAAGACGCCCTTCTGTTATTTGCCTGGGCCTGCTGCCTGGAGTAGACACCCGCCTGGTCTGCTCCTGTGTGGACACTGCATCCTGAGACATCCTTGAGGGATCACTGAACCCAAAGCAGCAGACACTCAAACCCTGCCCCTGTGGAATACCACTCCTTTTCCACTCCTTACCTGGACCAGGTGCCTGGAGTACACACCCACCAGGTCTGCTCCTGTGTGGACATCATATCCTGAGACATCCTTGAGGGGCCACTGAACTCAGAGCAACAGACAACATAGCCTTAGACATCCTAGAGGAACAACTGAACTCAGACCAACAGACACCATATCCCAAAGATATCCTAGACGTGCCACTGAACTCAGAGCAGTGGACAACTTATCCTGAGACATCTTAGAGGAGACACTGCAACCAGAGGAGCAGACACCTAGCTGGTCTGCTACCATGTAGACTCCATATCCTGAGACATCCTAGAGGAGCCAATGTATTCAGAGCAACTGGACCTCAGGATGAAAAGATCACAGAGATATCTGGACCCTGAGGAGTTCACACACAAGCAAGATAACTGTACAGGCAGGGTTCAGTCAGAGAGAGTGAATACACGCAGCACTAGAGTTAACAAGATGGTGAAAGGCAAGCACAAGAAATTAAGCAAAAGAATTCAAAGTTATATGGCATCATCAGAACCCAGTTCTCCCATCATAGCAAGCCCTGAACACCTCCATCACACTGGAAAAGCAGAATTCAGAATTAAAATCACTTCTCATGATGATGATAGAGGACTTTAAGAAGGATATAAATAACACTCTAAAAGAATTTAAGGAGAACACAGGAAGACATGTAGAAGCTCTTAAAGAGGAAACACAAAAATCCCTTAAAGAATTGCAAGAAAACACAACCAAACAGGTGAAGGAATTAAACAAAACTATCCAGGATCTAAGAATGGAGCAATAAAGAAATCACTAAGGGAGACTAGCCTGGAGATAGAAAACCTAAGAAAAGACCATGAGTCATAGACACACGTATCACCAATAGAATGCAAGAGATAGAAGAGAGAATCTCCTGTGTAGAAGATACCATGGAAAACATTGGCACAACTGTCAAAGAAAATGTAAAATACAAAAGGCTCCTAACCCAAAATATCCAGAAGATCCAGGACACAATGAGAAGACCAAAACTAAGGATAATAGGTATAGATGAGAGTGAAGATTTCCAACTTAAAGACCAGTAAATATCTTCAACAAAATTATAGAGGAAATCTTTCCTAACATACAGAAAGAGATGTCCATAAATATACAAGCCTAAAGAACTCCAAATAGCCTAGATATGAAAAGAAATCCCTCCTGCCACATAATTATCAAAACATCAAATGTACAAAATAAAGAAAAAACACTAAAAGCAGTAAGGGATAAAGTTAAAGTAACATATAAATACTGACCTATATGAATTACAGGAGACTTCACACCAGAGACTATAAAAAGCAGAAGATCCTGGACTGATATCATACAGACCCTAAGAGAACATAAATGCCAGCCCAGACTACTATACCCAGCAAAACTCTCAATCAATATTGATGGAGAAACCAAGATATTCCACGACAAAACCAAATTTACACAACATCTTACCACAAATCCAGCACTTCAAAGGATAATTGATGGAAAATTTCAACACAAGGAAGGAAACTATAACCTAGAAATGGCAAGAAAGTAATCTTCCAACAACCCCAAAAGAAGATAACTACAGAAACATAATTCTACCTCCAACAACAAAAATAACAGGAAGCAACATTCATTTTTCCTTAGTATCTCTTAATATCAATGGACTCAACTCTCCAATAAAAAGACACAGACTATCAGACTGGGTACATAAGTATGACCCAGAATTTTGCTGCATACAGCAAATGCACCTTTGAGAAAAAGTCAGACACTACCTCAGAGTAAAAGGATGGAAAACAATCTTCCAAGCAAATGGTCCCAAGAAACAAGCAGGAGTATCGATTCTAATATCAAATAAAATCGATTTTCAACCAAAAGTAATCAAAACAGATAAGGAAGGACACTTCATATTCATCAAAGGAAAAATGTACCAAGGTGAACTCTCAATTCTGAAGATCTATGACCCATATGCATGGGAACCCACATACAAAAAGGAAACTTTACTAAAGTTTAAAGCATACTTTGCATTTCACACAATAATAGCGGGAGATTTCAACACCTCACTCTCGGCAATGGACAGATCATGGAAACAAAAGAATCTTCACAGAGAAATCCTCTAGATGAAGGTTCCCATGAGCATGTCTGTAGAGGACCAATTTGATTACATTAATTGACATGGGAACTCACAACAGTTTGGGCAGTGCCATTCCCTAGACTTGTGTCCCAGACTGCATAAGAACAGAGAGCTCTCGAGGAGCACAAGAAAGAAAGCTTATATGCAAGCATTTATTTCCCTCTGCTCTTGACTGGATATGGCATAGGTAGCCGCTTTGCTCTTGTGCCTTGGCTTCACTGTAGGGATGCAGTATAACCTGGAACTGTCAAGTCACTGTGAAGGAAATGAAACTAAAAAGTTTTGTTTCAGATAATCACACTGACTGTAAAATAACCCAGGTCCAGCAGTGGAATGTATCTGGTGATTCCCTTAGTCAGTCAACATTTTCAAACTGGGCTCCCAACTCACACTCAGTGGGACCAGGGGCACAGTGCCTTGCTTCCTCTGAATGTCTGATTTCCACTCACAATAGAATAACTGCTTTCAGAGAGTTCTGTCAAGAATCAGAGAGAACTGTCTCAGTGCATGCCACGTGTCAGATGACAGCAAAGAGGAGTTTCAGAGACCCTGCACATTCCTCCACTAAGGACCGTCCAGGAAGTACCAATCATATTAATAGGAAGCCTGGGATACTGTCCTTGCTTCCCTGGTGCCACCATCCCACTGAGAGAAAATCTGTGAACAGCATCCTTGCTGAAGCATGGGTGAAGAGCTAGGGAAGAAGGCACTCAGTAATAACTGGATACACAGATTCTTCATGTTTAAGGAATAACTAGTGACAGGAACTGCCAGCACCTCTGCACCTGGCCCCTTCCCAACCCAACTTACAGAGGAATTCTAGGTCTAGGCATTTAAATGAATGACTTATATCACCTTTGATGGTGACAGACACTGGAGATGTCTATGCGGTTTTTACCAGTCCTCCATAGTACATTTGCTTGTGATGATGCTGATGATGTCGCATGACTTATTGATGGTGTCATTCTATCTGGCAGACAAGAGGCCCTTGGCCAGCCAGGTGACCATATTCAGTAACCTCTTATGGGAAAACACCAGGATCTGCAAGAGAGAAGTGAGAGAATATAATACCATGTGATGAGAAGGAGAGAGTGCCCAGAACCTTCATCGTGATCCAGCCCATAGCTTCCTGATATCCTGACACTGAACAGAAAATCTGGAGGAAAAATGTGTGAACAGACCAGACAATGAGCTCCTTACAAATAGAGTCACAGAGGTTAAGTGCTCAAAAGGAGAGGACAGCAGTGAGAGTGCACAGATGATAGAAAATAACAGGATATTCCCATGTTCCTACAGAAGCATGCCAACACTATAAAATGCCATTCAGAGAAGACTTAGCAACTGAAGATGGAAGCACAATAAACTGTCTTTCTAAGCTGATGACTGATCACAAAGTCTAGGGTACTGAGAGAAACAGAGCTGACTACTCCCAGGGGCCCCATCTTGTGCTTTCTCTGGGCATTAGAGAAGTCCAGCTACTTAATGCACTGTGTTAGTCATGTTCCTCTTTGACCACAGTGAATATTTATTTAAAAGTAGGTGTGACCCAGAGGTTAATCAGAGTGGTAGAACTTTCCTGAAGTGGCAGGAAGATCTGCACACTGAGCAGTGAGTGTCAGCCAGTTCAAGGTAATCATTCATAACACAAGATGTTCAATGAATGAAGAGGGATAAGCCCTGAAAGAAGATCATGAAGAGTCTCTGCATGGCACATGCAACCCATGGATCCCTCAGTCTCTATAAGCATTTAAGGGCTCTATCCATTTTAGAACTACTACTAATTTGGGGCTGTGACTGAAGGAACATTGTGAAGTGGGTTGAGATCAAGCACATAGTGAGAAAGCAACATGAGACTTCTACTTTTCCTCACAGGGTTTTTTTTTTCAAGTGTACACACTGTCGTCTCTGAGACAGAATGCTCCATGTTGGATGTTGGAAGCTTATATTTTAACATATTGAACTAGTTTTTTGGATTAGCAGCAGCATTAGCGATAACTACAGTTCTCAATGAGAGAATTCAAGAGGTTGTGCTTTTGGTGAAATTTCGGGTTCTGACTTTCTTTTCAGAATGTCCTCAGCAGCCACAAACAGGGAAGGACTTGGTGCACAGCTTCTGGATTTGCCTCCAGCCTGTGTTGCTCCTGTCAGTAAAGACTCATGATCCTTTATTGCTTACTGTAATTCAGAATCATAGCTGCAGATACCTGAAGAGACAACAGTGACATAAGGTCAAACAAAGGATTCAGGTAGCTCTTCCTACCTGGATCACTCACTGTGTTATTTTCAAAATTAAGAATAATCCTGGACAGTGACAGGGTGTTCCCAAGAAGACTGAGTGGTAGCATGGGAAACAAAGCCCGCTAAAGTGCTGAGGGACAATTGAGGTCCAGGAATCCTCATGGTGACCGTTTTCATCTGCACCCATTCCCTGCTTAGAAACTCAACATGCATGTGTGAAGAATGGTAGAGCCCCATCCAGGAACATGGCCTCTTGTTTCTGGAATTCTAACATTGTCCCCCTATCAGAATGGCCTCCTCATTTTCTGACATTTCCATCACCATCATAAGAGAAGTGTACCTTTCAGCCCTTTGGTATGTTGTGACATCCAACACTCCCAGGGATTGAGATCTGAGTGGACAACACCATTTCACCAAGGGATGAATTACAATAATTTCAGTTAGGGTGTCCATACAAATCACAACATCAGAGGCACTTGTCACGTTCATTCATTCATGATGGCTGCCTGTCCCATGGTGACGCTCATGGCCCTGTGTCTCATGCCTATTTTCTGCCCTGGCTCACCCCAGCAGAGCTGTCTTCTCAGGGAGTGTGTTTCCCAACAACCTGTACTAGGCTGGAAGGTCCCAGTTTCATTACTGTTTTTACCTGTTTTCATGTGGACTTACCCCACCAGCTTTGTCTTCCTGAATGCCTGGACTCTGCCAGAGTGTCAGCTCCTTGAGCAGAGCTTGTCCATCACACCAATGATCCTGGGATCCTGCACCTACTGAGGACTTTGCACATCACCACCCTTATAGAATGGCAACTGACTAAAGCACAGATGACACCACTTCACTGAGACCCTCTACAAGCTGGCATCACATCTCAGAGCCAATCTACACCCTAACTCCCTCTGGATAAGAATGAAGTCCGGCCTCTGAAGGGAATAATGGCCTCCATGGTGCTATAGGATTTCTGGAGTAGGCACAGATGAGGAAATGAGGAATAGACTGCATGGCAAGAACTGGGAATCCAGCTCTGTCAGACATCCCATAGTTAGAACACAATCCTAAGGAAATTCAGGGCAGTGGTTTGGTGGCATCCACTGACCGATTTGTAGAGGCCCTCCTCTAGGCTCGTCAAGTCTCTAGATTGAGAGGTAATGCTGAGGGTTATTCAGGGAGAGGTTGTTATGTTTTGGTGACAGGGCTGTCACTAGGGAGACACCAATGTAAAATGAAAGTTTGAAGAGAAGATCAATGGTTGCACCATGTAGCTTCCAGGTACAGCTGGACCTCCCATCATTTTTGCATGCAGCTTTCCACTGTCACAGTCTGATTGTCCTTTGTGTCACCTCAGTGACAATAGCACCTTGTTAGGCCAGGCTGTGTGTGTCTCTATAGAGACAGGGAAATTATCAGATGAGTGTATCACATGATACCCTCTTGAAGGGTAGAGTATCCTGGTTAGAGGATAGTCTACCAGGACATGTGCTTCTGCAGCAGATGGTGACACTGCAGTCCACTCTGTGTTTGAGCACTGGAAGCTCAGTTATAGATGATCAGACATGCAAATGTCTGTAGCCTTCTCTTTCCTAAGACTTGGAGGGTCCTGGAATACTGGATGGTCAGGGAGTTCGGGGCAGGTTAAGAAGTCTGCAGGGACTTAAGTGTTCAGGCATCCTGAGAAGACAAAGACAGCAGGAAAGAGGAGGGCTCCTTAGCTTTCCTGTCTGCAGGAATTCTGGAAGAGTGGCAGTTGCCCTGGAGTGACTTGCACTGATGTGGGTTACATTTAAGTATAGGAAGAGGTGAGCCTTAGGGCTCCTGATGGTGTTGCAGGACAGCAGAACACCTGTTACCTTATTCATCATCACTTTGGGGCTCTGTTGTGTTGGTAGTGTATTCTGTTCTCAGGGAGGATTTTGGTACTGGCAGATAGCACGTATTATAGTGATTCAGGCCTTACAGGTTCCCTGTCATACTGGGCAACCTTCAAGAGGTCAGGATACTTGCATGCTCTGAGCCTCCTCTCCCTTCTAAAATTCTCTCAGGAGGATTCTGGCATGAGCAAACAGCATGTCTCTCACAGTGATTCAAGCTTGAGAGGTTCCCTTACAAACTGCATGTCTTTCAAGTGATCAGGATGTATACATTGTTTGCTAGCACCTCACCCCCTTTCCTAAATGGAGAAGCCCATGCATGCTGTTTCTCTCATTTGAGCACTGATGTCCAGGGTGACAAGTCTATTTTGTTCCGTGTGCACCTACACAGAATGAGTGTACCCCAGTACTTACCATTTTCTCACCGTAGATATAAACATCCACCACGAAAACCTTCTGGATTCCTGGGTGTTGGTGTTGACTCAGATCCAGGAGTCACTCTCAGCTCTCAGACTCGGAGGTCCAT